>JAUIMM010000603.1:1257500-1836347 GCA_031769625.1 Taudactylus pleione | reverse complement strand
CTTTACTGTTTGGGGAGGGGTAGAATCAGTGTGGACACCTGGTTTCAGCCATACTTATTACTTACATTTTGGGCTGCTAAGCCAGGGCTGCGTTTGCAAGAGTGCTTATATTTTAAGTGCTTCATTTAAAGTGTAAACTAGAATTTTTAAATTGAAGTCGGAGTTATTCAGGAGTTATTACTAACTATACTTCGACCTGGGAAAGACTGATGTGATTTTTCATTTCTTATCATCCACAGGTAATCTAACTACTGCTCCCAGCATATCTTCCTGCTTGGTGTATCGTTTACACAGCCTTTAAAATTGCTAGGTAATCTAACTACTGCTCCCAGCATATCTTCCTGCTTGGTGTTTCTTTTACACAGCCTTTAAAATTGCGAGGTTATCTAACTACTGCTCCCAGCATATCTTCCTGCTTGGTGTTTCTTTTACACAGCCTTTAAAATTGCTAGGTAATCTAACTACTGCTCCCAGCATATCTACCTGCTTGGTGTTTCTTTTACACAGCCTTTAAGATTGCTAGGTAATCTAACTATAGAGAATTTCATATAGTTTTAAAATCTGTACCAAGGCAGGAATTTACTCTGTATCTGTGTTTGTGGGTTGTCCTCTCACCATTTGTTTATTTGCTTGCTGACCCTTTACTGTTTGGGGAGGGGTAGAATCAGTGTGGACACCTGGTTTCAGCCATACTTATTACTTACATTTTGGGCTGCTAAGCCAGGGCTGCGTTTGCAAGAGTGCTTATATTTTAAGTGCTTCATTTAAAGTGTAAACTAGAATTTTTAAATTGAAGTCGGAGTTATTCAGGAGTTATTACTAACTATACTTCGACCTGGGAAAGACTGATGTGATTTTTCATTTCTTATCATCCACAGGTAATCTAACTACTGCTCCCAGCATATCTTCCTGCTTGGTGTTTCTTTTACACAGCCTTTAAAATTGCTAGGTAATCTAACTACTGCTCCCAGCATATCTTCCTGCTTGGTGTTTCTTTTACACAGCCTTTAAAATTGCTAGGTTATCTAACTACTGCTCCCAGCATATCTTCCTGCTTGTTGTTTCTTTTACACAGCCTTTAAAATTGCTAGGTAATCTAACTACTGCTCCCAGCATATCTTCCTGCTTGGTGTTTCTTTTACACAGCCTTTAAGATTGCTAGGTAATCTAACTATAGAGAATTTCATATAGTTTTAAAATCTGTACCAAGGCAGGAATTTACTCTGTATCTGTGTTTGTGGGTTGTCCTCTCACCATTTTGTTTATTTGCTTGCTGACCCTTTACTGTTTGGGGAGGGGTAGAATCAGTGTGGACACCTGGTTTCAGCCATACTTATTTCTTACATTTAGGGCTGCTAAGCCAGGGCTGCGTTTGCAAGAGTGCTTATATTTTAAGTGCTTCATTTAAAGTGTAAACTAGAATTTTTAAATTGAAGCCGGAGTTATTCAGGAGTTATTACTAACTATACTTCGACCTGGGAAAGACTGATATGATTTTTCATTTCTTATCATCCACAGGTAATCTAACTACTGCTCCCAGCATATCTTCCTGCTTGGTGTATCTTTTACACAGCCTTTAAAATTGCTAGGTAATCTAACTACTGCTCCCAGCATATCTTCCTGCTTGGAGTTTCTTTTACACAGCCTTTAAAATTGCTAGGTTATCTAACTACTGCTCCCAGCATATCTTCCTGCTTGGTGTTTCTTTTACACAGCCTTTAAAATTGCTAGGTAATCTAACTACTGCTCCCAGCATATCTTCCTGCTTGGTGTTTCTTTTACACAGCCTTTAAGATTGCTAGGTAATCTAACTATAGAGAATTTCATATAGTTTTAAAATCTGTACCAAGGCAGGAATTTACTCTGTATCTGTGTTTGTGGGTTGTCCTCTCACCATTTGTTTATTTGCTTGCTGACCCTTTACTGTTTGGGGAGGGGTAGAATCAGTGTGGACACCTGGTTTCAGCCATACTTATTACTTACATTTTGGGCTGCTAAGCCAGGGCTGCATTTGCAAGAGTGCTTATATTTTAAGTGCTTCATTTAAAGTGTAAACTAGAATTTTTAAATTGAAGCCGGAGTTATTCAGGAGTTATTACTAACTATACTTCGACCTGGGAAAGACTGATGTGATTTTTCAATTCTTATCATCCACAGGTAATCTAACTACTACTCCCAGCATATCTTTCTGCTTGGTGTTTCTTTTACACAGCCTTTAAAATTGCTAGGTAATCTAACTACTGCTCCCAGCATATCTTCCTGCTTGGTGTTTCTTTTACACAGCCTATAAAATTGCTAGGTTATCTAACTACTGCTCCCAGCATATCTTCCTGCTTGGTGTTTCTTTTACACAGCCTTTAAAATTGCTAGGTAATCTAACTACTGCTCCCAGCATATCTTCCTGCTTGGTGTTTCTTTTACACAGCCTTTAAGATTGCTAGGTAATCTAACTATAGAGAATTTCATATAGTTTTAAAATCTGTACCAAGGCAGGAATTTACTCTGTATCTGTGTTTGTGGGTTGTCCTCTCACCATTTTGTTTATTTGCTTGCTGACCCTTTACTGTTTGGGGAGGGGTAGAATCAGTGTGGACACCTGGTTTCAGCCATACTTATTAATTACATTTTGGGCTGCTAAGCCAGGGCTGCGTTTGCAAGAGTGCTTATATTTTAAGTGCTTCATTTAAAGTGTAAACTAGAATTTTTAAATTGAAGCCGGAGTTATTCAGGAGTTATTACTAACTATACTTCGACCTGGGAAAGACTGATGTGATTTTTCATTTCTTATCATCCACAGGTAATCTAACTACTGCTCCCAGCATATCTTCCTGCTTGGTGTTTCTTTTACACAGCCTTTAAAATTGCTAGGTAATCTAACTACTGCTGCCAGCATATCTTCCTGCTTGGTGTTTCTTTTACACAGCCTTTAAAATTGCTAGGTAATCTAACTACTGCTCCCAGCATATCTTCCTGCTTGGTGTTTCTTTTACACAGCCTTTAAAATTGCTAGGTAATCTAACTACTGCTCCCAGCATATCTTCCTGCTTGGTGTTTCTTTTACACAGCCTTTAAGATTGCTAGGTAATCTAACTATAGAGAATTTCATATAGTTTTAAAATCTGTACCAAGGCAGGAATTTACTCTGTATCTGTGTTTGTGGGTTGTCCTCTCACCATTTGTTTATTTGCTTGCTGACCCTTTACTGTTTGGGGAGGGGTAGAATCAGTGTGGACACCTGGTTTCAGCCATACTTATTACTTACATTTTGGGCTGCTAAGCCAGGGCTGCGTTTGCAAGAGTGCTTATATTTTAAGTGCTTCATTTAAAGTGTAAACTAAAATTTTTAAATTGAAGCCGGAGTTATTCAGGAGTTATTACTAACTATACTTCGACCTGGGAAAGACTGATGTGATTTTTCATTTCTTATCATCCACAGGTAATCTAACTACTGCTCCCAGCATATCTTCCTGCTTGGTGTTTCTTTTACACAGCCTTTAAAATTGCTAGGTAATCTAACTACTGCTCCCAGCATATCTTCCTGCTTGGTGTTTCTTTTACACAGCCTTTAAAATTGCTAGGTAATCTAACTACTGCTCCCAGCATATCTTCCTGCTTGGTGTTTCTTTTACACAGCCTTTAAAATTGCTAGGTAATCTAACTACTGCTCCCAGCATATCTTCCTGCTTGGTATTTCTTTTACACAGCCTTTAAGATTGCTAGGTAATCTAACTATAGAGAATTTCATATAGTTTTAAAATCTGTACCAAGGCAGGAATTTACTCTGTATCTGTGTTTGTGGGTTGTCCTCTCCTCATTTGTTTATTTGCTTGCTGACCCTTTACTGTTTGGGGAGGGGTAGAATCAGTGTGGACACCTGGTTTCAGCCATACTTATTACTTACATTTTGGGCTGCTAAGCCAGGGCTGCGTTTGCAAGAGTGCTTATATTTTAAGTGCTTCATTTAAAGTGTAAACTAGAATTTTTAAATTGAAGCCGGAGTTATTCAGGAGTTATTACTAACTATACTTCGACCTGGGAAAGACTGATGTGATTTTTCATTTCTTATCATCCACAGGTAATCTAACTACTGCTCCCAGCATATCTTCCTGCTTGGTGTTTCTTTTACACAGCCTTTAAAATTGCTAGGTAATCTAACTACTGCTCCCAGCATATCTTCCTGCTTGGTGTTTCTTTTACACAGCCTTTAAAATTGCTAGGTAATCTAACTACTGCTCCCAGCATATCTTCCTGCTTGGTGTTTCTTTTACACAGCCTTTAAAATTGCTAGGTAATCTAACTACTGCTCCCAGCATATCTTCCTGCTTGGTGTTTCTTTTACACAGCCTTTAAGATTGCTAGGTAATCTAACTACTGCTCCCAGCATATCTTCCTGCTTGGTGTTTCTTTTACACTGCCATTAAGATTGCTAGGTAATCTAACTATAGAGAATTTCATATAGTTTTAAAATCTGTACCAAGGCAGGAATTTACTCTGTATCTGTGTTTGTGGGATGTCCTCTCACCATTTGTTTATTTGCTTGCTGACCCTTTACTGTTTGGGGAGGGGTAGAATCAGTGTGGACACCTGGTTTCAGCCATACTTATTACTTACATTTTGGGCTGCTAAGCCAGGGCTGCGTTTGCAAGAGTGCTTATATTTTAAGTGCTTCATTTAAAGTGTAAACTAGAATTTTTAAATTGAACCCGGAGTTATTCAGGAGTTATTACTAACTATACTTCAACCTGGGAAAGACTGATGTGATTTTTAATTTCTTATCATCCACAGGTAATCTAACTACTGCTCCCAGCATATCTTCCTGCTTGGTGTTTCTTTTACACAGCCTTTAAAATTGCTAGGTAATCTAACTACTGCTCCCAGCATATCTTCCTGCTTGGTGTTTCTTTTACACAGCCTTTAAAATTGCTAGGTAATCTAACTACTGCTCCCAGCATATCTTCCTGCTTGGTGTTTCTTTTACACAGCCTTTAAAATTGCTAGGTAATCTAACTACTGCTCCCAGCATATCTTCCTGCTTGGTGTTTCTTTTACACAGCCTTTAAGATTGCTAGGTAATCTAACTATAGAGAATTTCATATAGTTTTAAAATCTGTACCAAGGCAGGAATTTACTCTGTATCTGTGTTTGTGGGTTGTCCTCTCACCATTTGTTTATTTGCTTGCTGACCCTTTACTGTTTGGGGAGGGGTAGAATCAGTGTGGACACCTGGTTTCAGCCATACTTATTACTTATATTTTGGGCTGCTAAGCCAGGGCTGCGTTTGCAAGAGTGCTTATATTTTAAGTGCTTCATTTAAAGTGTAAACTAGAATTTTTAAATTGAAGCCGAAGTTATTCAGGAGTTATTACTAACTATACTTCGACCTGGGAAAGACTGATGTGATTTTTCATTTCTTATCATCCACAGGTAATCTAACTACTGCTCCCAGCATATCTTCCTGCTTGGTGTTTCTTTTACACAGCCTTTAAAATTGCTAGGTAATCTAACTACTGCTCCCAGCATATCTTCCTGCTTGGTGTTTCTTTTACACAGCCTTTAAAATTGCTAGGTAATCTAACTATTGCTTCCAGCATATCTTCCTGCTTGGTGTTTCTTTTACACAGCCTTTAAAATTGCTAGGTAATCTAACTACTGCTCCCAGCATATCTTCCTGCTTGGTGTTTCTTTTACACAGCCTTTAAGATTGCTAGGTAATCTAACTATAGAGAATTTTATATAGTTTTAAAATCTGTACCAAGGCAGGAATTTACTCTGTATCTGTGTTTGTGGGTTGTCCTCTCACCATTTGTTTATTTGCTTGCTGACCCTTTACTGTTTGGGGAGGGGTAGAATCAGTGTGGACACCTGGTTTCAGCCATACTTATTACTTAAATTTTGGGCTGCTAAGCCAGGGCTGCATTTGCAAGAGTGCTTATATTTTAAGTGCTTCATTTAAAGTGTAAACTAGAATTTTTAAATTGAAGCCGGAGTTATTCAGGAGTTATTACTAACTATACTTCGACCTGGGAAAGACTGATGTGATTTTTAATTTCTTATCATCCACAGGTAATCTAACTACTGCTCCCAGCATATCTTCCTGCTTGGTGTTTCTTTTACACAGCCTTTAAAATTGCTAGGTAATCTAACTACTGCTCCCAGCATATCTTCCTGCTTGGTGTTTCTTTTACACAGCCTTTAAAATTGCTAGGTAATCTAACTACTGCTCCCAGCATATCTTCCTGCTTGGTGTTTCTTTTACACAGCCTTTAACATTGCTAGGTAATCTAACTATAGAGAATTTCATATAGTTTTAAAATCTGTACCAAGGCAGGAATTTACTCTGTATCTGTGTTTGTGGGTTGTCCTCTCACCATTTGTTTATTTGCTTGCTGACCCTTTACTGTTTGGGGAGGGGTAGAATCAGTGTGGACACCTGGTTTCAGCCATAGTTATTACTTACATTTTGAGCTGCTAAGCCAGGGCTGCGTTTGCAAGAGTGCTTATATTTTAAGTGCTTCATTTAAAGTGTAAACTAGAATTTTTAAATTGAAGCCGGAGTTATTCAGGAGTTATTACTAACTATACTTCGACCTGGGAAAGACTGATGTGATTTTTCATTTCTTATCATCCACAGGTAATCTAACTACTGCTCCCAGTATATCTTCCTGCTTGGTGTTTCTTTTACACAGCCTTTAAAATTGCTAGGTAATCTAACTACTGCTCCCAGCATATCTTCCTGCTTGGTGTTTCTTTTACACAGCCTTTAAAATTGCTAGGTAATCTAACTACTGCTCCCAGCATATCTTCCTGCTTGGTGTTTCTTTTACACAGCCTTTAAGATTGCTAGGTAATCTAACTATAGAGAATTTCATATAGTTTTAAAATCTGTACCAAGGCAGGAATTTACTCTGTATCTGTGTTTGTGGGTTGTCCTCTCACCATTTGTTTATTTGCTTGCTGACCCTTTACTGTTTGGGGAGGGGTAGAATCAGTGTGGACACCTGGTTTCAGCCATACTTATTACTTACATTTTGGGCTGCTAAGCCAGGGCTGCGTTTGCAAGAGTGCTTATATTTTAAGTGCTTCATTTAAAGTGTAAACTAGAATTTTTAAATTGAAGCCGGAGTTATTCAGGAGTTATTACTAACTATACTTCGACCTGGGAAAGACTGATGTGATTTTTCATTTCTTATCATCCACAGGTAATCTAACTACTGCTCCCAGCATATCTTCCTGCTTGGTGTTTCATTTACACAGCCTTTAAAATTGCTAGGTAATCTAACTACTGCTCCCAGCATATCTTCCTGCTTGGTGTTTCTTTTACACAGCCTTTAAAATTGCTAGGTAATCTAACTATAGAGAATTTCATATAGTTTTAAAATCTGTACCAAGGCAGGAATGTACTCTGTATCTGTGTTTGTGGGTTGTCCTCTCACCATTTGTTTATTTGCATGCTGACCCTTTACTGTTTGGGGAGGGGTAGAATCAGTGTGGACACCTGGTTTCAGCCATACTTATTACTTACATTTTGGGCTGCTAAGCCAGGGCTGCGTTTGCAAGAGTGCTTATATTTTAAGTGCTTCATTTAAAGTGTAAACTAGAATTTTTAAATTGAAGCTGGAGTTATTCAGGAGTTATTACTATCTATACTTCGACCTGGGAAAGACTGATGTGATTTTTCATTTCTTATCATCCACAGGTAATCTAACTACTGCTCCCAGCATATCTTCCTGCTTGGTGTTTCTTTTACACAGCCTCTAAATTTGCTAGGTAATCTAACTACTGCTCCCAGCATATCTTCCTGCTTGGTGTTTCTTTTACACAGCCTTTAAAATTGCTAGGTAATCTAACTACTGCTCCCAGCATATCTTCCTGCTTGGTGTTTCTTTTACACAGCCTTTAAAATTGCTAGGTAATCTAACTACTGCTCCCAGCATATCTTCCTGCTTGGTGTTTCTTTTACACAGCCTTTAACATTGCTAGGTAATCTAACTATAGAGAATTTCATATAGTTTTAAAATCTGTACCAAGGCAGGAATTTACTCTGTATCTGTGTTTGTGGGTTGTCCTCTCACCATTTGTTTATTTGCTTGCTGACCCTTTACTGTTTGGGGAGGGGTAGAATCAGTGTGGACACCTGGTTTCAGCCATACTTATTACTTACATTTTGGGCTGCTAAGCCAGGGCTGCGTTTGCAAGAGTGCTTATATTTTAAGTGCTTCATTTAAAGTGTAAACTAGAATTTTTAAATTGAAGTCGGAGTTATTCAGGAGTTATTACTAACTATACTTCGACCTGGGAAAGACTGATGTGATTTTTCATTTCTTATCATCCACAGGTAATCTAACTACTGCTCCCAGCATATCTTCCTGCTTGGTGTTTCATTTACACAGCCTTTAAAATTGCTAGGTAATCTAACTACTGCTCCCAGCATATCTTCCTGCTTGGTGTTTCTTTTACACAGCCTTTAAAATTGCTAGGTAATCTAACTACTGCTCCCAGCATATCTTCCTGCTTGGTGTTTCTTTTACACAGCCTTTAAAATTGCTAGGTAATCTAACTACTGCTCCCAGCATATCTTCCTGCTTGGTGTTTCTTTTACACAGCCTTTAAGATTGCTAGGTAATCTAACTATAGAGAATTTCATATAGTTTTAAAATCTGTACCAAGGCAGGAATTTACTCTGTATCTGTGTTTGTGGGTTGTCCTCTCACCATTTGTTTATTTGCTTGCTGACCCTTTACTGTTTGGGGAGGGGTAGAATCAGTGTGGACACCTGGTTTCAGCCATACTTATTACTTACATTTTGGGCTGCTAAGCCAGGGCTGCGTTTGCAAGAGTGCTTATATTTTAAGTGCTTCATTTAAAGTGTAAACTAGAATTTTTAAATTGAAGCCGGAGTTATTCAGGAGTTATTACTAACTATACTTCGACCTGGGAAAGACTGATGTGATTTTTCATTTCTTATCATCCACAGGTAATCTAACTACTGCTCCCAGCATATCTTCCTGCTTGGTGTTTCTTTTACACAGCCTTTAAAATTGCTAGGTAATCTAACTACTGCTCCCAGCATATCTTCCTGCTTGGTGTTTCTTTTACACAGCCTTTAAAATTGCTAGGTAATCTAACTACTGCTCCCAGCATATCTTCCTGCTTGGTGTTTCTTTTACACAGCCTTTAAAATTGCTAGGTAATCTAACTACTGCTCCCAGCATATCTTCCTGCTTGGTGTTTCTTTTACACAGCCTTTAACATTGCTAGGTAATCTAACTATAGAGAATTTCATATAGTTTTAAAATCTGTACCAAGGCAGGAATTTACTCTGTATCTGTGTTTGTGGGATGTCCTCTCACCATTTGTTTATTTGCTTGCTGACCCTTTACTGTTTGGGGAGGGGTAGAATCAGTGTGGACACCTGGTTTCAGCCATACTTATTACTTACATTTTGGGCTGCTAAGCCAGGGCTGCGTTTGCAAGAGTGCTTATATTTTAAGTGCTTCATTTAAAGTGTAAACTAGAATTTTTAAATTGAACCCGGAGTTATTCAGGAGTTATTACTAACTATACTTCGACCTGGGAAAGACTGATGTGATTTTTCATTTCTTATCATCCACAGGTAATCTAACTACTGCTCCCAGCATAACTTCCTGCTTCGTGTTTCTTTTACACAGCCTTTAAAATTGCTAGGAAATCTAACTACTGCTCCCAGCATATCTTCCTGCTTGGTGTTTCTTTTACACAGCCTTTAAAATTGCTAGGTAATCTAACTACTGCTCCCAGCATATCTTCCTGCTTGGTGTTTCTTTTACACAGCCTTTAAGATTGCTAGGTAATCTAACTATAGAGAATTTCATATAGTTTTAAAATCTGTACCAAGGCAGGAATTTACTCTGTATCTGTGTTTGTGGGTTGTCCTCTCACCATTTGTTTATTTGCTTGCTGACCCTTTACTGTTTGGGGAGGGGTAGAATCAGTGTGGACACCTGGTTTCAGCCATACTTATTACTTACATTTTGGGCTGCTAAGCCAGGGCTGCGTTTGCAAGAGAGCTTATATTTTAAGTGCTTCATTTAAAGTGTAAACTAGAATTTTTAAATTGAAGCCGGAGTTATTCAGGAGTTATTACTAACTATACTTCGACCTGGGAAAGACTGATGTGATTTTTCATTTATCATCCACAGGTAATCTAACTACTGCTCCCAGCATATCTTCCTGCTTGGTGTTTCTTTTACACAGCCTTTAAGATTGCTAGGTAATCTAACTATAGAGAATTTCATATAGTTTTAAAATCTGTACCAAGGCAGGAATTTACTCTGTATCTGTGTTTGTGGGTTGTCCTCTCACCAGTAGTTTATTTGCTTGCTGACCCTTTACTGTTTGGGGAGGGGTAGAATCAGTGTGGACACCTGGTTTCAGCCATACTTATTACTTACATTTTGGGCTGCTAAGCCAGGGCTGCGTTTGCAAGAGTGCTTATATTTTAAGTGCTTCATTTAAAGTGTGAACTAGAATTTTTAAATTGAAGCCGGAGTTATTCAGGAGTTATTACTAACTATACTTCGACCTGGGAAAGACTGATGTGATTTTTCATTTCTTATCATCCACAGGTAATCTAACTACTGCTCCCAGCATATCCTCCTGCTTGGTGTTTCTTTTACACAGCCTTTAAAATTGCTAGGTAATCTAACTACTGCTCCCAGCATATCTTCCTGCTTGGTGTTTCTTTTACACAGCCTTTAAAATTGCTAGGTAATCTAACTACTGCTCCCAGCATATCTTCCTGCTTGGTGTTTCTTTTACACAGCCTTTAAAATTGCTAGGTAATCTAACTACTGCTCCCAGCATATCTTCCTGCTTGGTGTTTCTTTTACACAGCCTTTAAGATTGCTAGGTAATCTAACTATAGAGAATTTCATATAGTTTTAAAATCTGTACCAAGGCAGGAATTTACTCTGTATCTGTGTTTGTGGGTTGTCCTCTCACCATTTGTTTATTTGCTTGCTGACCCTTTACTGTTTGGGGAGGGGTAGAATCAGTGTGGACACCTGGTTTCAGCCATACTTATTACTTACATTTTGGGCTGCTAAGCCAGGGCTGCGTTTGCAAGAGTGCTTATATTTTAAGTGCTTCATTTAAAGTGTAAACTAGAATTTTTAAATTGAAGCCGGAGTTATTCAGGAGTTATTACTAACTATACTTCGACCTGGGAAAGACTGATGTGATTTTTCATTTCTTATCATCCACAGGTAATCTAACTACTGCTCCCAGCATATCTTCCTGCTTGGTGTTTCTTTTACACAGCCTTTAAAATTGCTAGGTAATCTAACTACTGCTCCCAGCATATCTTCCTGCTTGGTGTTTCTTTTACACAGCCTTTAAAATTGCTAGGTAATCTAACTACTGCTCCCAGCATATCTTCCTGCTTGGTGTTTCTTTTACACAGCCTTTAAAATTGCTAGGTAATCTAACTACTGCTCCCAGCATATCTTCCTGCTTGGTGTTTCTTTTACACAGCCTTTAAGATTGCTAGGTAATCTAACTATAGAGAATTTCATATAGTTTTAAAATCTGTACCAAGGCAGGAATTTACTCTGTATCTGTGTTTGTGGGTTGTCCTCTCACCATTTGTTTATTTGCTTGCTGACCCTTTACTGTTTGGGGAGGGGTAGAATCAGTGTGGACACCTGGTTTCAGCCATACTTATTACTTACATTTTGGGCTGCTAAGCCAGGGCTGCATTTGCAAGAGTGCTTATATTTTAAGTGCTTCATTTAAAGTGTAAACTAGAATTTTTAAATTGAAGCCGGAGTTATTCAGGAGTTATTACTAACTATACTTCGACCTGGGAAAGACTGATGTGATTTTTCATTTCTTATCATCCACAGGTAATCTAACTACTGCTCCCAGCATATCTTCCTGCTTGGTGTTTCTTTTACACAGCCTTTAAAATTGCTAGGTAATCTAACTACTGCTCCCAGCATATCTTCCTGCTTGGTGTTTCTTTTACACAGCCTTTAAAATTGCTAGGTAATCTAACTACTGCTCCCAGCATATCTTCCTGCTTGGTGTTTCTTTTACACAGCCTTTAAAATTGCTAGGTAATCTAACTACTGCTCCCAGCATATCTTCCTGCTTGGTATTTCTTTTACACAGCCTTTAAGATTGCTAGGTAATCTAACTATAGAGAATTTCATATAGTTTTAAAATCTGTACCAAGGCAGGAATTTACTCTGTATCTGTGTTTGTGGGTTGTCCTCTCCTCATTTGTTTATTTGCTTGCTGACCCTTTACTGTTTGGGGAGGGGTAGAATCAGTGTGGACACCTGGTTTCAGCCATACTTATTACTTACATTTTGGGCTGCTAAGCCAGGGCTGCGTTTGCAAGAGTGCTTATATTTTAAGTGCTTCATTTAAAGTGTAAACTAGAATTTTTAAATTGAAGCCGGAGTTATTCAGGAGTTATTACTAACTATACTTCGACCTGGGAAAGACTGATGTGATTTTTCATTTCTTATCATCCACAGGTAATCTAACTACTGCTCCCAGCATATCTTCCTGCTTGGTGTTTCTTTTACACAGCCTTTAAAATTGCTAGGTAATCTAACTACTGCTCCCAGCATATCTTCCTGCTTGGTGTTTCTTTTACACAGCCTTTAAAATTGCTAGGTAATCTAACTACTGCTCCCAGCATATCTTCCTGCTTGGTGTTTCTTTTACACAGCCTTTAAAATTGCTAGGTAATCTAACTACTGCTCCCAGCATATCTTCCTGCTTGGTGTTTCTTTTACACAGCCTTTAAGATTGCTAGGTAATCTAACTACTGCTCCCAGCATATCTTCCTGCTTGGTGTTTCTTTTACACTGCCATTAAGATTGCTAGGTAATCTAACTATAGAGAATTTCATATAGTTTTAAAATCTGTACCAAGGCAGGAATTTACTCTGTATCTGTGTTTGTGGGATGTCCTCTCACCATTTGTTTATTTGCTTGCTGACCCTTTACTGTTTGGGGAGGGGTAGAATCAGTGTGGACACCTGGTTTCAGCCATACTTATTACTTACATTTTGGGCTGCTACGCCAGGGCTGCGTTTGCAAGAGTGCTTATATTTTAAGTGCTTCATTTAAAGTGTAAACTAGAATTTTTAAATTGAACCCGGAGTTATTCAGGAGTTATTACTAACTATACTTCAACCTGGGAAAGACTGATGTGATTTTTAATTTCTTATCATCCACAGGTAATCTAACTACTGCTCCCAGCATATCTTCCTGCTTGGTGTTTCTTTTACACAGCCTTTAAAATTGCTAGGTAATCTAACTACTGCTCCCAGCATATCTTCCTGCTTGGTGTTTCTTTTACACAGCCTTTAAAATTGCTAGGTAATCTAACTACTGCTCCCAGCATATCTTCCTGCTTGGTGTTTCTTTTACACAGCCTTTAAAATTGCTAGGTAATCTAACTACTGCTCCCAGCATATCTTCCTGCTTGGTGTTTCTTTTACACAGCCTTTAAGATTGCTAGGTAATCTAACTATAGAGAATTTCATATAGTTTTAAAATCTGTACCAAGGCAGGAATTTACTCTGTATCTGTGTTTGTGGGTTGTCCTCTCACCATTTGTTTATTTGCTTGCTGACCCTTTACTGTTTGGGGAGGGGTAGAATCAGTGTGGACACCTGGTTTCAGCCATACTTATTACTTATATTTTGGGCTGCTAAGCCAGGGCTGCGTTTGCAAGAGTGCTTATATTTTAAGTGCTTCATTTAAAGTGTAAACTAGAATTTTTAAATTGAAGCCGAAGTTATTCAGGAGTTATTACTAACTATACTTCGACCTGGGAAAGACTGATGTGATTTTTCATTTCTTATCATCCACAGGTAATCTAACTACTGCTCCCAGCATATCTTCCTGCTTGGTGTTTCTTTTACACAGCCTTTAAAATTGCTAGGTAATCTAACTACTGCTCCCAGCATATCTTCCTGCTTGGTGTTTCTTTTACACAGCCTTTAAAATTGCTAGGTAATCTAACTATTGCTTCCAGCATATCTTCCTGCTTGGTGTTTCTTTTACACAGCCTTTAAAATTGCTAGGTAATCTAACTACTGCTCCCAGCATATCTTCCTGCTTGGTGTTTCTTTTACACAGCCTTTAAGATTGCTAGGTAATCTAACTATAGAGAATTTTATATAGTTTTAAAATCTGTACCAAGGCAGGAATTTACTCTGTATCTGTGTTTGTGGGTTGTCCTCTCACCATTTGTTTATTTGCTTGCTGACCCTTTACTGTTTGGGGAGGGGTAGAATCAGTGTGGACACCTGGTTTCAGCCATACTTATTACTTACATTTTGGGCTGCTAAACCAGGGCTGCATTTGCAAGAGTGCTTATATTTTAAGTGCTTCATTTAAAGTGTAAACTAGAATTTTTAAATTGAAGCCGGAGTTATTCAGGAGTTATTACTAACTATACTTCGACCTGGGAAAGACTGATGTGATTTTTCATTTCTTATCATCCACAGGTAATCTAACTACTGCTCCCAGCATATCTTCCTGCTTGGTGTTTCTTTTACACAGCCTTTAAAATTGCTAGGTAATCTAACTACTGCTCCCAGCATATCTTCCTGCTTGGTGTTTCTTTTACACAGCCTTTAAAATTGCTAGGTAATCTAACTACTGCTCCCAGCATATCTTCCTGCTTGGTGTTTCTTTTACACAGCCTTTAAGATTGCTAGGTAATCTAACTATAGAGAATTTCATATAGTTTTAAAATCTGTACCAAGGCAGGAATTTACTCTGTATCTGTGTTTGTGGGTTGTCCTCTCACCATTTGTTTATTTGCTTGCTGACCCTTTACTGTTTGGGGAGGGGTAGAATCAGTGTGGACACCTGGTTTCAGCCATAGTTATTACTTACATTTTGAGCTGCTAAGCCAGGGCTGCGTTTGCAAGAGTGCTTATATTTTAAGTGCTTCATTTAAAGTGTAAACTAGAATTTTTAAATTGAAGCCGGAGTTATTCAGGAGTTATTACTAACTATACTTCGACCTGGGAAAGACTGATGTGATTTTTCATTTCTTATCATCCACAGGTAATCTAACTACTGCTCCCAGTATATCTTCCTGCTTGGTGTTTCTTTTACACAGCCTTTAAAATTGCTAGGTAATCTAACTACTGCTCCCAGCATATCTTCCTGCTTGGTGTTTCTTTTACACAGCCTTTAAAATTGCTAGGTAATCTAACTACTGCTCCCAGCATATCTTCCTGCTTGGTGTTTCTTTTACACAGCCTTTAAGATTGCTAGGTAATCTAACTATAGAGAATTTCATATAGTTTTAAAATCTGTACCAAGGCAGGAATTTACTCTGTATCTGTGTTTGTGGGTTGTCCTCTCACCATTTGTTTATTTGCTTGCTGACCCTTTACTGTTTGGGGAGGGGTAGAATCAGTGTGGACACCTGGTTTCAGCCATACTTATTACTTACATTTTGGGCTGCTAAGCCAGGGCTGCGTTTGCAAGAGTGCTTATATTTTAAGTGCTTCATTTAAAGTGTAAACTAGAATTTTTAAATTGAAGCCGGAGTTATTCAGGAGTTATTACTAACTATACTTCGACCTGGGAAAGACTGATGTGATTTTTCATTTCTTATCATCCACAGGTAATCTAACTACTGCTCCCAGCATATCTTCCTGCTTGGTGTTTCATTTACACAGCCTTTAAAATTGCTAGGTAATCTAACTACTGCTCCCAGCATATCTTCCTGCTTGGTGTTTCTTTTACACAGCCTTTAAAATTGCTAGGTAATCTAACTATAGAGAATTTCATATAGTTTTAAAATCTGTACCAAGGCAGGAATGTACTCTGTATCTGTGTTTGTGGGTTGTCCTCTCACCATTTGTTTATTTGCATGCTGACCCTTTACTGTTTGGGGAGGGGTAGAATCAGTGTGGACACCTGGTTTCAGCCATACTTATTACTTACATTTTGGGCTGCTAAGCCAGGGCTGCGTTTGCAAGAGTGCTTATATTTTAAGTGCTTCATTTAAAGTGTAAACTAGAATTTTTAAATTGAAGCTGGAGTTATTCAGGAGTTATTACTATCTATACTTCGACCTGGGAAAGACTGATGTGATTTTTCATTTCTTATCATCCACAGGTAATCTAACTACTGCTCCCAGCATATCTTCCTGCTTGGTGTTTCTTTTACACAGCCTCTAAATTTGCTAGGTAATCTAACTACTGCTCCCAGCATATCTTCCTGCTTGGTGTTTCTTTTACACAGCCTTTAAAATTGCTAGGTAATCTAACTACTGCTCCCAGCATATCTTCCTGCTTGGTGTTTCTTTTACACAGCCTTTAAAATTGCTAGGTAATCTAACTACTGCTCCCAGCATATCTTCCTGCTTGGTGTTTCTTTTACACAGCCTTTAACATTGCTAGGTAATCTAACTATAGAGAATTTCATATAGTTTTAAAATCTGTACCAAGGCAGGAATTTACTCTGTATCTGTGTTTGTGGGTTGTCCTCTCACCATTTGTTTATTTGCTTGCTGACCCTTTACTGTTTGGGGAGGGGTAGAATCAGTGTGGACACCTGGTTTCAGCCATACTTATTACTTACATTTTGGGCTGCTAAGCCAGGGCTGCGTTTGCAAGAGTGCTTATATTTTAAGTGCTTCATTTAAAGTGTAAACTAGAATTTTTAAATTGAAGTCGGAGTTATTCAGGAGTTATTACTAACTATACTTCGACCTGGGAAAGACTGATGTGATTTTTCATTTCTTATCATCCACAGGTAATCTAACTACTGCTCCCAGCATATCTTCCTGCTTGGTGTTTCATTTACACAGCCTTTAAAATTGCTAGGTAATCTAACTACTGCTCCCAGCATATCTTCCTGCTTGGTGTTTCTTTTACACAGCCTTTAAAATTGCTAGGTAATCTAACTACTGCTCCCAGCATATCTTCCTGCTTGGTGTTTCTTTTACACAGCCTTTAAAATTGCTAGGTAATCTAACTACTGCTCCCAGCATATCTTCCTGCTTGGTGTTTCTTTTACACAGCCTTTAAGATTGCTAGGTAATCTAACTATAGAGAATTTCATATAGTTTTAAAATCTGTACCAAGGCAGGAATTTACTCTGTATCTGTGTTTGTGGGTTGTCCTCTCACCATTTGTTTATTTGCTTGCTGACCCTTTACTGTTTGGGGAGGGGTAGAATCAGTGTGGACACCTGGTTTCAGCCATACTTATTACTTACATTTTGGGCTGCTAAGCCAGGGCTGCGTTTGCAAGAGTGCTTATATTTTAAGTGCTTCATTTAAAGTGTAAACTAGAATTTTTAAATTGAAGCCGGAGTTATTCAGGAGTTATTACTAACTATACTTCGACCTGGGAAAGACTGATGTGATTTTTCATTTCTTATCATCCACAGGTAATCTAACTACTGCTCCCAGCATATCTTCCTGCTTGGTGTTTCTTTTACACAGCCTTTAAAATTGCTAGGTAATCTAACTACTGCTCCCAGCATATCTTCCTGCTTGGTGTTTCTTTTACACAGCCTTTAAAATTGCTAGGTAATCTAACTACTGCTCCCAGCATATCTTCCTGCTTGGTGTTTCTTTTACACAGCCTTTAAAATTGCTAGGTAATCTAACTACTGCTCCCAGCATATCTTCCTGCTTGGTGTTTCTTTTACACAGCCTTTAAGATTGCTAGGTAATCTAACTATAGAGAATTTCATATAGTTTTAAAATCTGTACCAAGGCAGGAATTTACTCTGTATCTGTGTTTGTGGGATGTCCTCTCACCATTTGTTTATTTGCTTGCTGACCCTTTACTGTTTGGGGAGGGGTAGAATCAGTGTGGACACCTGGTTTCAGCCATACTTATTACTTACATTTTGGGCTGCTAAGCCAGGGCTGCGTTTGCAAGAGTGCTTATATTTTAAGTGCTTCATTTAAAGTGTAAACTAGAATTTTTAAATTGAACCCGGAGTTATTCAGGAGTTATTACTAACTATACTTCGACCTGGGAAAGACTGATGTGATTTTTCATTTCTTATCATCCACAGGTAATCTAACTACTGCTCCCAGCATAACTTCCTGCTTCGTGTTTCTTTTACACAGCCTTTAAAATTGCTAGGAAATCTAACTACTGCTCCCAGCATATCTTCCTGCTTGGTGTTTCTTTTACACAGCCTTTAAAATTGCTAGGTAATCTAACTACTGCTCCCAGCATATCTTCCTGCTTGGTGTTTCTTTTACACAGCCTTTAAGATTGCTAGGTAATCTAACTATAGAGAATTTCATATAGTTTTAAAATCTGTACCAAGGCAGGAATTTACTCTGTATCTGTGTTTGTGGGTTGTCCTCTCACCATTTGTTTATTTGCTTGCTGACCCTTTACTGTTTGGGGAGGGGTAGAATCAGTGTGGACACCTGGTTTCAGCCATACTTATTACTTACATTTTGGGCTGCTAAGCCAGGGCTGCGTTTGCAAGAGTGCTTATATTTTAAGTGCTTCATTTAAAGTGTAAACTAGAATTTTTAAATTGAAGCCGGAGTTATTCAGGAGTTATTACTAACTATACTTCGACCTGGGAAAGACTGATGTGATTTTTCATTTATCATCCACAGGTAATCTAACTACTGCTCCCAGCATATCTTCCTGCTTGGTGTTTCTTTTACACAGCCTTTAAGATTGCTAGGTAATCTAACTATAGAGAATTTCATATAGTTTTAAAATCTGTACCAAGGCAGGAATTTACTCTGTATCTGTGTTTGTGGGTTGTCCTCTCACCAGTAGTTTATTTGCTTGCTGACCCTTTACTGTTTGGGGAGGGGTAGAATCAGTGTGGACACCTGGTTTCAGCCATACTTATTACTTACATTTTGGGCTGCTAAGCCAGGGCTGCGTTTGCAAGAGTGCTTATATTTTAAGTGCTTCATTTAAAGTGTGAACTAGAATTTTTAAATTGAAGCCGGAGTTATTCAGGAGTTATTACTAACTATACTTCGACCTGGGAAAGACTGATGTGATTTTTCATTTCTTATCATCCACAGGTAATCTAACTACTGCTCCCAGCATATCCTCCTGCTTGGTGTTTCTTTTACACAGCCTTTAAAATTGCTAGGTAATCTAACTACTGCTCCCAGCATATCTTCCTGCTTGGTGTTTCTTTTACACAGCCTTTAAAATTGCTAGGTAATCTAACTACTGCTCCCAGCATATCTTCCTGCTTGGTGTTTCTTTTACACAGCCTTTAAAATTGCTAGGTAATCTAACTACTGCTCCCAGCATATCTTCCTGCTTGGTGTTTCTTTTACACAGCCTTTAAGATTGCTAGGTAATCTAACTATAGAGAATTTCATATAGTTTTAAAATCTGTACCAAGGCAGGAATGTACTCTGTATCTGTGTTTGTGGGTTGTCCTCTCACCATTTGTTTATTTGCTTGCTGACCCTTTACTGTTTGGGGAGGGGTAGAATCAGTGTGGACACCTGGTTTCAGCCATACTTATTACTTACATTTTGGGCTGCTAAGCCAGGGCTGCGTTTGCAAGAGTGCTTATATTTTAAGTGCTTCATTTAAAGTGTAAACTAGAATTTTTAAATTGAAGCCGGAGTTATTCAGGAGTTATTACTAACTATACTTCGACCTGGGAAAGACTGATGTGATTTTTCATTTCTTATCATCCACAGGTAATCTAACTACTGCTCCCAGCATATCTTCCTGCTTGGTGTTTCTTTTACACAGCCTTTAAAATTGCTAGGTAATCTAACTACTGCTCCCAGCATATCTTCCTGCTTGGTGTTTCTTTTACACAGCCTTTAAAATTGCTAGGTAATCTAACTACTGCTCCCAGCATATCTTCCTGCTTGGTGTTTCTTTTACACAGCCTTTAAAATTGCTAGGTAATCTAACTACTGCTCCCAGCATATCTTCCTGCTTGGTGTTTCTTTTACACAGCCTTTAAGATTGCTAGGTAATCTAACTATAGAGAATTTCATATAGTTTTAAAATCTGTACCAAGGCAGGAATTTACTCTGTATCTGTGTTTGTGGGTTGTCCTCTCACCATTTGTTTATTTGCTTGCTGACCCTTTACTGTTTGGGGAGGGGTAGAATCAGTGTGGACACCTGGTTTCAGCCATACTTATTACTTACATTTTGGGCTGCTAAGCCAGGGCTGCATTTGCAAGAGTGCTTATATTTTAAGTGCTTCATTTAAAGTGTAAACTAGAATTTTTAAATTGAAGCCGGAGTTATTCAGGAGTTATTACTAACTATACTTCGACCTGGGAAAGACTGATGTGATTTTTCATTTCTTATCATCCACAGGTAATCTAACTACTGCTCCCAGCATATCTTCCTGCTTGGTGTTTCTTTTACACAGCCTTTAAAATTGCTAGGTAATCTAACTACTGCTCCCAGCATATCTTCCTGCTTGGTGTTTCTTTTACACAGCCTTTAAAATTGCTAGGTAATCTAACTACTGCTCCCAGCATATCTTCCTGCTTGGTGTTTCTTTTACACAGCCTTTAAAATTGCTAGGTAATCTAACTACTGCTCCCAGCATATCTTCCTGCTTGGTGTTTCTTTTACACAACCTTTAAGATTGCTAGGTAATCTAACTATAGAGAATTTCATATAGTTTTAAAATCTGTACCAAGGCAGGAATTTACTCTGTATCTGTGTTTGTGGGATGTCCTCTCACCATTTGTTTATTTGCTTGCTGACGCTTTACTGTTTGGGGAGGGGTAGAATCAGTGTGGACACCTGGTTTCAGCCATACTTATTACTTACATTTTGGGCTGCTAAGCCAGGGCTGCGTTTGCAAGAGTGCTTATATTTTAAGTGCTTCATTTAAAGTGTAAACTAGAATTTTTAAATTGAACCCGGAGTTATTCAGGAGTTATTACTAACTATACTTCGACCTGGGAAAGACTGATGTGATTTTTCATTTCTTATCATCCACAGGTAATCTAACTACTGCTCCCAGCATATCTTCCTGCTTGGTGTTTCTTTTACACAGCCTTTAAAATTGCTAGGTAATCTAACTACTGCTCCCAGCATATCTTCCTGCTTGGTGTTTCTTTTACACAGCCTTTAAAATTGCTAGGTAATCTAACTACTGCTCCCAGCATATCTTCCTGCTTGGTGTTTCTTTTACACAGCCTTTACAATTGCTAGGTAATCTAACTACTGCTCCCAGCATATCTTCCTGCTTGGTGTTTCTTTTACACAGCCTTTAAAATTGCTAGGTAATCTAACTACTGCTCCCAGCATATCTTCCTGCTTGGTGTTTCTTTTACACAACCTTTAAGATTGCTAGGTAATCTAACTATAGAGAATTTCATATAGTTTTAAAATCTGTACCAAGGCAGGAATTTACTCTGTATCTGTGTTTGTGGGATGTCCTCTCACCATTTGTTTATTTGCTTGCTGACCCTTTACTGTTTGGGGAGGGGTAGAATCAGTGTGGACACCTGGTTTCAGCCATACTTATTACTTACATTTTGGGCTGCTAAGCCAGGGCTGCGTTTGCAAGAGTGCTTATATTTTAAGTGCTTCATTTAAAGTGTAAACTAGAATTTTTAAATTGAAGCCGGAGTTATTCAGGAGCTACTACTAACTATACTTCGACCTGGGAAAGACTGATGTGATTTTTCATTTCTTATCATCCACAGGTAATCTAACTACTGCTCCCAGCATATCTTCCTGCTTGGTGTTTCTTTTACACAGCCTTTAAAATTGCTAGGTAATCTAACTACTGCTCCCAGCATATCTTCCTGCTTGGTGTTTCTTTTACACAGCCTTTAAAATTGCTAGGTAATCTAACTACTGCTCCCAGCATATCTTCCTGCTTGGTGTTTCTTTTACACAGCCTTTAAGATTGCTAGGTAATCTAACTATAGAGAATTTCATATAGTTTTAAAATCTGTACCAAGGCAGGAATTTACTCTGTATCTGTGTTTGTGGGTTGTCCTCTCACCATTTGTTTATTTGCTTGCTGACCCTTTACTGTTTGGGGAGGGGTAGAATCAGTGTGGACACCTGGTTTCAGCCATACTTATTACTTACATTTTGAGCTGCTAAGCCAGGGCTGCGTTTGCAAGAGTGCTTATATTTTAAGTACTTCATTTAAAGTGTAAACTAGAATTTTTAAATTGAAGCCGGAGTTATTCAGGAGTTATTACTAACTATACTTCGACCTGGGAAAGACTGATGTGATTTTTCATTTCTTATCATCCACAGGTAATCTAACTACTGCTCCCAGCATATCTTCCTGCTTGGTGTTTCTTTTACACAGCCTTTAAAATTGCTAGGTAATCTAACTACTGCTCCCAGCATATCTTCCTGCTTGGTGTTTCTTTTACACAGCCTTTAAAATTGCTAGGTAATCTAACTACTGCTCCCAGCATATCTTCCTGCTTGGTGTTTCTTTTACACAGCCTTTAAGATTGCTAGGTAATCTAACTATAGAGAATTTCATATAGTTTTAAAATCTGTACCAAGGCAGGAATTTACTCTGTATCTGTGTTTGTGGGTTGTCCTCTCACCATTTGTTTATTTGCTTGCTGACCCTTTACTGTTTGGGGAGGGGTAGAATCAGTGTGGACACCTGGTTTCAGCCATACTTATTACTTACATTTTGTGCTGCTAAGCCAGGGCTGCGTTTGCAAGAGTGCTTATATTTTAAGTGCTTCATTTAAAGTGTAAACTAGAATTTTTAAATTGAAGCCGGAGTTATTCAGGAGTTATTACTAACTATACTTCGACCTGGGAAAGACTGATGTGATTTTTCATTTCTTATCATCCACAGGTAATCTAACTACTGCTCCCAGCATATCTTCCTGCTTGGTGTTTCATTTACACAGCCTTTAAAATTGCTAGGTAATCTAACTACTGCTCCCAGCATATCTTCCTGCTTGGTGTTTCTTTTACACAGCCTTTAAAATTGCTAGGTAATCTAACTATAGAGAATTTCATATAGTTTTAAAATCTGTACCAAGGCAGGAATGTACTCTGTATCTGTGTTTGTGGGTTGTCCTCTCACCATTTGTTTATTTGCATGCTGACCCTTTACTGTTTGGGGAGGGGTAGAATCAGTGTGGACACCTGGTTTCAGCCATACTTATTACTTACATTTTGGGCTGCTAAGCCAGGGCTGCGTTTGCAAGAGTGCTTATATTTTAAGTGCTTCATTTAAAGTGTAAACTAGAATTTTTAAATTGAAGCTGGAGTTATTCAGGAGTTATTACTATCTATACTTCGACCTGGGAAAGACTGATGTGATTTTTCATTTCTTATCATCCACAGGTAATCTAACTACTGCTCCCAGCATATCTTCCTGCTTGGTGTTTCTTTTACACAGCCTCTAAATTTGCTAGGTAATCTAACTACTGCTCCCAGCATATCTTCCTGCTTGGTGTTTCTTTTACACAGCCTTTAAAATTGCTAGGTAATCTAACTACTGCTCCCAGCATATCTTCCTGCTTGGTGTTTCTTTTACACAGCCTTTAAAATTGCTAGGTAATCTAACTACTGCTCCCAGCATATCTTCCTGCTTGGTGTTTCTTTTACACAGCCTTTAACATTGCTAGGTAATCTAATTATAGAGAATTTCATATAGTTTTAAAATCTGTACCAAGGCAGGAATTTACTCTGTATCTGTGTTTGTGGGTTGTCCTCTCACCATTTGTTTATTTGCTTGCTGACCCTTTACTGTTTGGGGAGGGGTAGAATCAGTGTGGACACCTGGTTTCAGCCATACTTATTACTTACATTTTGGGCTGCTAAGCCAGGGCTGCGTTTGCAAGAGTGCTTATATTTTAAGTGCTTCATTTAAAGTGTAAACTAGAATTTTTAAATTGAAGCCGGAGTTATTCAGGAGTTATTACTAACTATACTTCGACCTGGGAAAGACTGATGTGATTTTTCATTTCTTATCATCCACAGGTAATCTAACTACTGCTCCCAGCATATCTTCCTGCTTGGTGTTTCTTTTGCACAGCCTTTAAAATTGCTAGGTAATCTAACTACTGCTCCCAGCATATCTTCCTGCTTGGTGTTTCTTTTACACAGCCTTTAAAATTGCTAGGTAATCTAACTACTGCTCCCAGCATATCTTCCTGCTTGGTGTTTCTTTTACACAGCCTTTAAGATTGCTAGGTAATCTAACTATAGAGAATTTCATATAGTTTTAAAATCTCTACCAAGGCAGGAATTTACTCTGTATCTGTGTTTGTGGGTTGTCCTCTCACCATTTGTTTATTTGCTTGCTGACCCTTTACTATTGGGGGAGGGGTAGAATCAGTGTGGACACCTGGTTACAGCCATACTTATTACTTACATTTTGGGCTGCTAAGCCAGGGCTGTGTTTGCAAGAGTGCTTACATTTTAAGTGCTTCATTTAAAGTGTAAACTAGAATTTTTAAATTGAAGTCGGAGTTATTCAGGAGTTATTACTAACTATACTTCGACCTGGGAAAGACTGATGTGATTTTTCATTTCTTATCATCCACAGGTAATCTAACTACTGCTCCCAGCATATCTTCCTGCTTGGTGTTTCATTTACACAGCCTTTAAAATTGCTAGGTAATCTAACTACTGCTCCCAGCATATCTTCCTGCTTGGTGTTTCTTTTACACAGCCTATAAAATTGCTAGGTAATCTAACTATAGAGAATTTCATATAGTTTTAAAATCTGTACCAAGGCAGGAATTTACTCTGTATCTGTGTTTGTGGGTTGTCCTCTCACCATTTGTTTATTTGCTTGCTGACCCTTTACTGTTTGGGGAGGGGTAGAATCAGTGTGGACACCTGGTTTCAGCCATACTTATTACTTACATTTTGGGCTGCTAAGCCAGGGCTGCGTTTGCAAGAGTGCTTATATTTTAAGTGCTTCATTTAAAGTGTAAACTAGAATTTTTAAATTGAAGCCGGAGTTATTCAGGAGTTATTACTAACTATACTTCGACCTGGGAAAGACTGATGTGATTTTTCATTTCTTTTCATCCACAGGTATTCTAACTACTGCTCCCAGCATATCTTCCTGCTTGGTGTTTCTTTTACACAGCCTTTAAAATTGCTAGGTAATCTAACTACTGCTCCCAGCATATCTTCCTGCTTGGTGTTTCTTTTACACAGCCTTTAAAATTGCTAGGTAATCTAACTACTGCTCCCAGCATATCTTCCTGCTTGGTGTTTCTTTTACACAGCCTTTAAAATTGCTAGGTAATCTAACTACTGCTCCCAGCATATCTTCCTGCTTGGTGTTTCTTTTACACAGCCTTTAAAATTGCTAGGTAATCTAACTACTGCTCCCAGCATATCTTCCTGCTTGGTGTTTCTTTTACACAGCCTTTAAGATTGCTAGGTAATCTAACTATAGAGAATTTCATATAGTTTTAAAATCTGTACCAAGGCAGGAATTTACTCTGTATCTGTGTTTGTGGGTTGTCCTCTCACCATTTGTTTATTTGCTTGCTGACCCTTTACTGTTTGGGGAGGGGTAGAATCAGTGTGGACACCTGGTTTCAGCCATACTTATTACTTACATTTTGGGCTGCTAAGCCAGGGCTGCGTTTGCAAGAGTTCTTATATTTTAAGTGCTTCATTTAAAGTGTAAACTACAATTTTTAAATTGAAGCCGGAGTTATTCAGGAGTTATTACTAACTATACTTCGACCTGGGAAAGACTGATGTGATTTTTCATTTCTTATCATCCACAGGTAATCTAACTACTGCTCCCAGCATATCTTCCTGCTTGGTGTTTCTTTTACACAGCCTTTAAAATTGCTAGGTAATCTAACTACTGCTCCCAGCATATCTTCCTGCTTGGTGTTTCTTTTACACAGCCTTTAAAATTGCTAGGTAATCTAACTACTGCTCCCAGCATATCTTCCTGCTTGGTGTTTCATTTACACAGCCTTTAAAATTGCTAGGTAATCTAACTACTGCTCCCAGCATATCTTCCTGCTTGGTGTTTCTTTTACACAGCCTTTAAGATTGCTAGGTAATCTAACTATAGAGAATTTCATATAGTTTTAAAATCTGTACCAAGGCAGGAATTTACTCTGTATCTGTGTTTGTGGGTTGTCCTCTCACCAGTAGTTTATTTGCTTGCTGACCCTTTACTGTTTGGGGAGGGGTAGAATCAGTGGGGACACCTGGTTTCAGCCATACTTATTACTTACATTTTGGGCTGCTAAGCCAGGGCTGCGTTTGCAAGAGTGCTTATATTTTAAGTGCTTCATTTAAAGTGTGAACTAGAATTTTTAAATTGAAGCCGGAGTTATTCAGGAGTTATTACTAACTATACTTCGACCTGGGAAAGACTGATGTGATTTTTCATTTCTTATCATCCACAGGTAATCTAACTACTGCTCCCAGCATATCCTCCTGCTTGGTGTTTCTTTTACACAGCCTTTAAAATTGCTAGGTAATCTAACTACTGCTCCCAGCATATCTTACTGCTTGGTGTTTCTTTTACACAGCCTTTAAAATTGCTAGGTAATCTAACTACTGCTCCCAGCATATCTTCCTGCTTGGTGTTTCTTTTACACAGCCTTTAAGATTGCTAGGTAATCTAACTATAGAGAATTTCATATAGTTTTAAAATCTGTACCAAGGCAGGAATTTACTCTGTATCTGTGTTTGTGGGTTGTCCTCTCACCATTTGTTTATTTGCTTGCTGACCCTTTACTGTTTGGGGAGGGGTAGAATCAGTGTGGACACCTGGTTTCAGCCATACTTATTACTTACATTTTGGGCTGCTAAGCCAGGGCTGCGTTTGCAAGAGTGCTTATATTTTAAGTGCTTCATTTAAAGTGTAAACTAGAATTTTTAAATTGAAGCCGGAGTTATTCAGGAGTTATTACTAACTATACTTCGACCTGGGAAAGACTGATGTGATTTTTCATTTCTTATCATCCACAGGTAATCTAACTACTGCTCCCAGCATTTCTTCCTGCTTGGTGTTTCTTTTACACAGCCTTTAAAATTGCTAGGTAATCTAACTACTGCTCCCAGCATATCTTCCTGCTTGGTGTTTCTTTTACACAGCCTTTAAAATTGCTAGGTAATCTAACTACTGCTCCCAGCATATCTTCCTGCTTGGTGTTTCTTTTACACAGCCTTTAAGATTGCTAGGTAATCTAACTATAGAGAATTTCATATAGTTTTAAAATCTGTACCAAGGCAGGAATTTACTCTGTATCTGTGTTTGTGGGTTGTCCTCTCACCATTTGTTTATTTGCTTGCTGACCCTTTACTGTTTGGGGAGGGGTAGAATCAGTGTGGACACCTGGTTTCAGCCATACTTATTACTTACATTTTGGGCTGCTAAGCCAGGGCTGCGTTTGCAAGAGTGCTTATATTTTAAGTGCTTCATTTAAAGTGTAAACTAGAATTTTTAAATTGAAGCCGGAGTTATTCAGGAGTTATTACTAACTATACTTCGACCTGGGAAAGACTGATGTGATTTTTCATTTCTTATCATCCACAGGTAATCTAACTACTGCTCCCAGCATATCTTCCTGCTTGGTGTTTCTTTTACACAGCCTTTAAAATTGCTAGGTAATCTAACTACTGCTCCCAGCATATCTTCCTGCTTGGTGTTTCTTTTACACAGCCTTTAAAATTGCTAGGTAATCTAACTACTGCTCCCAGCATATCTTCCTGCTTGGTGTTTCTTTTACACAGCCTTTAAAATTGCTAGGTAATCTAACTACTGCTCCCAGCATATCTTCCTGCTTGGTGTTTCTTTTACACAGCCTTTAAGATTGCTAGGTAATCTAACTATAGAGAATTTCATATAGTTTTAAAATCTGTACCAAGGCAGGAATTTACTCTATATCTGTGTTTGTGGGTTGTCCTCTCACCATTTGTTTATTTGCTTGCTGACCCTTTACTGTTTGGGGAGGGGTAGAATCAGTGTGGACACCTGGTTTCAGCCATACTTATTACTTACATTTTGGGCTGCTAAGCCAGGGCTGCGTTTGCAAGAGTGCTTATATTTTAAGTGCTTCATTTAAAGTGTAAACTAGAATTTTTAAATTGAAGCCGGAGTTATTCAGGAGTTATTACTAACTATACTTCGACCTGGGAAAGACTGATGTGATTTTTCATTTCTTATCATCCACAGGTAATCTAACTACTGCTCCCAGCATATCTTCCTGCTTGGTGTTTCTTTTACACAGCCTTTAAAATTGCTAGGTAATCTAACTATTGCTCCCAGCATATCTTCCTGCTTGGTGTTTCTTTTACACAGCCTTTAAAATTGCTAGGTAATCTAACTACTGCTCCCAGCATATCTTCCTGCTTGGTGTTTCTTTTACACAGCCTTTAAAATTGCTAGGTAATCTAACTACTGCTCCCAGCATATCTTCCTGCTTGGTGTTTCTTTTACACAGCCTTTAAGATTGCTAGGTAATCTAACTATAGAGAATTTCATATAGTTTTAAAATCTGTACCAATGCAGGAATTTACTCTGTATCTGTGTTTGTGGGTTGTCCTCTCACCATTTGTTTATTTGCTTGCTGACCCTTTACTGTTTGGGGAGGGGTAGAATCAGTGTGGACACCTGGTTTCAGCCATACTTATTACTTACATTTTGGGCTGCTAAGCCAGGGCTGCGTTTGCAAGAATGCTTATATTTTAAGTGCTTCATTTAAAGTGTAAACTAGAATTTTTAAATTGAAGCCGGAGTTATTCAGGAGTTATTACTAACTATACTTCGACCTGGGAAAGACTGATGTGATTTTTCATTTCTTATCATCCACAGGTAATCTAACTACTGCTCCCAGCATATCTTCCTGCTTGGTGTTTCTTTTACACAGCCTTTAAAATTGCTAGGTAATCTAACTACTGCTCCCAGCATATCTTCCTGCTTGGTGTTTCTTTTACACAGCCTTTAAAATTGCTAGGTAATCTAACTACTGCTCCCAGCATATCTTCCTGCTTGGTGTTTCTTTTACACAGCCTTTAAAATTGCTAGGTAATCTAACTACTGCTCCCAGCATATCTTCCTGCTTGGTGTTTCTTTTACACAGCCTTTAAGATTGCTAGGTAATCTAACTATAGAGAATTTCATATAGTTTTAAAATCTGTACCAAGGCAGGAATTTACTCTGTATCTGTGTTTGTGGGTTGTCCTCTCACCATTTGTTTATTTGCTTGCTGACCCTTTACTGTTTGGGGAGGGGTAGAATCAGTGTGGACACCTGGTTTCAGCCATACTTATTACTTACATTTTGAGCTGCTAAGCCAGGGCTGCGTTTGCAAGAGTGCTTATATTTTAAGTGCTTCATTTAAAGTGTAAACTAGAATTTTTAAATTGAAGCCGGAGTTATTCAGGAGTTATTACTAACTATACTTCGACCTGGGAAAGACTGATGTGATTTTTCATTTCTTATCATCCACAGGTAATCTAACTACTGCTCCCAGCATATCTTCCTGCTTGGTGTTTCTTTTACACAGCCTTTAAAATTGCTAGGTAATCTAACTACTGCTCCCAGCATATCTTCCTGCTTGGTGTTTCTTTTACACAGCCTTTAAAATTGCTAGGTAATCTAACTACTGCTCCCAGCATATCTTCCTGCTTGGTGTTTCTTTTACACAGCCTTTAAGATTGCTAGGTAATCTAACTATAGAGAATTTCATATAGTTTTAAAATCTGTACCAAGGCAGGAATTTACTCTGTATCTGTGTTTGTGGGTTGTCCTCTCACCATTTGTTTATTTGCTTGCTGACCCTTTACTGTTTGGGGAGGGGTAGAATCAGTGTGGACACCTGGTTTCAGCCATACTTATTACTTACATTTTGTGCTGCTAAGCCAGGGCTGCGTTTGCAAGAGTGCTTATATTTTAAGTGCTTCATTTAAAGTGTAAACTAGAATTTTTAAATTGAAGCCGGAGTTATTCAGGAGTTATTACTAACTATACTTCGACCTGGGAAAGACTGATGTGATTTTTCATTTCTTATCATCCACAGGTAATCTAACTACTGCTCCCAGCATATCTTCCTGCTTGGTGTTTCATTTACACAGCCTTTAAAATTGCTAGGTAATCTAACTACTGCTCCCAGCATATCTTCCTGCTTGGTGTTTCTTTTACACAGCCTTTAAAATTGCTAGGTAATCTAACTATAGAGAATTTCATATAGTTTTAAAATCTGTACCAAGGCAGGAATGTACTCTGTATCTGTGTTTGTGGGTTGTCCTCTCACCATTTGTTTATTTGCATGCTGACCCTTTACTGTTTGGGGAGGGGTAGAATCAGTGTGGACACCTGGTTTCAGCCATACTTATTACTTACATTTTGGGCTGCTAAGCCAGGGCTGCGTTTGCAAGAGTGCTTATATTTTAAGTGCTTCATTTAAAGTGTAAACTAGAATTTTTAAATTGAAGCTGGAGTTATTCAGGAGTTATTACTATCTATACTTCGACCTGGGAAAGACTGATGTGATTTTTCATTTCTTATCATCCACAGGTAATCTAACTACTGCTCCCAGCATATCTTCCTGCTTGGTGTTTCTTTTACACAGCCTCTAAATTTGCTAGGTAATCTAACTACTGCTCCCAGCATATCTTCCTGCTTGGTGTTTCTTTTACACAGCCTTTAAAATTGCTAGGTAATCTAACTACTGCTCCCAGCATATCTTCCTGCTTGGTGTTTCTTTTACACAGCCTTTAAAATTGCTAGGTAATCTAACTACTGCTCCCAGCATATCTTCCTGCTTGGTGTTTCTTTTACACAGCCTTTAACATTGCTAGGTAATCTAATTATAGAGAATTTCATATAGTTTTAAAATCTGTACCAAGGCAGGAATTTACTCTGTATCTGTGTTTGTGGGTTGTCCTCTCACCATTTGTTTATTTGCTTGCTGACCCTTTACTGTTTGGGGAGGGGTAGAATCAGTGTGGACACCTGGTTTCAGCCATACTTATTACTTACATTTTGGGCTGCTAAGCCAGGGCTGCGTTTGCAAGAGTGCTTATATTTTAAGTGCTTCATTTAAAGTGTAAACTAGAATTTTTAAATTGAAGCCGGAGTTATTCAGGAGTTATTACTAACTATACTTCGACCTGGGAAAGACTGATGTGATTTTTCATTTCTTATCATCCACAGGTAATCTAACTACTGCTCCCAGCATATCTTCCTGCTTGGTGTTTCTTTTGCACAGCCTTTAAAATTGCTAGGTAATCTAACTACTGCTCCCAGCATATCTTCCTGCTTGGTGTTTCTTTTACACAGCCTTTAAAATTGCTAGGTAATCTAACTACTGCTCCCAGCATATCTTCCTGCTTGGTGTTTCTTTTACACAGCCTTTAAGATTGCTAGGTAATCTAACTATAGAGAATTTCATATAGTTTTAAAATCTCTACCAAGGCAGGAATTTACTCTGTATCTGTGTTTGTGGGTTGTCCTCTCACCATTTGTTTATTTGCTTGCTGACCCTTTACTATTGGGGGAGGGGTAGAATCAGTGTGGACACCTGGTTTCAGCCATACTTATTACTTACATTTTGGGCTGCTAAGCCAGGGCTGTGTTTGCAAGAGTGCTTACATTTTAAGTGCTTCATTTAAAGTGTAAACTAGAATTTTTAAATTGAAGTCGGAGTTATTCAGGAGTTATTACTAACTATACTTCGACCTGGGAAAGACTGATGTGATTTTTCATTTCTTATCATCCACAGGTAATCTAACTACTGCTCCCAGCATATCTTCCTGCTTGGTGTTTCATTTACACAGCCTTTAAAATTGCTAGGTAATCTAACTACTGCTCCCAGCATATCTTCCTGCTTGGTGTTTCTTTTACACAGCCTTTAAAATTGCTAGGTAATCTAACTATAGAGAATTTCATATAGTTTTAAAATCTGTACCAAGGCAGGAATTTACTCTGTATCTGTGTTTGTGGGTTGTCCTCTCACCATTTGTTTATTTGCTTGCTGACCCTTTACTATTTGGGGAGGGGTAGAATCAGTGTGGACACCTGGTTTCAGCCATACTTATTACTTACATTTTGGGCTGCTAAGCCAGGGCTGCGTTTGCAAGAGTGCTTATATTTTAAGTGCTTCATTTAAAGTGTAAACTAGAATTTTTAAATTGAAGCCGGAGTTATTCAGGAGTTATTACTAACTATACTTCGACCTGGGAAAGACTGATGTGATTTTTCATTTCTTTTCATCCACAGGTATTCTAACTACTGCTCCCAGCATATCTTCCTGCTTGGTGTTTCTTTTACACAGCCTTTAAAATTGCTAGGTAATCTAACTACTGCTCCCAGCATATCTTCCTGCTTGGTGTTTCTTTTACACAGCCTTTAAAATTGCTAGGTAATCTAACTACTGCTCCCAGCATATCTTCCTGCTTGGTGTTTCTTTTACACAGCCTTTAAAATTGCTAGGTAATCTAACTACTGCTCCCAGCATATCTTCCTGCTTGGTGTTTCTTTTACACAGCCTTTAAAATTGCTAGGTAATCTAACTACTGCTCCCAGCATATCTTCCTGCTTGGTGTTTCTTTTACACAGCCTTTAAGATTGCTAGGTAATCTAACTATAGAGAATTTCATATAGTTTTAAAATCTGTACCAAGGCAGGAATTTACTCTGTATCTGTGTTTGTGGGTTGTCCTCTCACCATTTGTTTATTTGCTTGCTGACCCTTTACTGTTTGGGGAGGGGTAGAATCAGTGTGGACACCTGGTTTCAGCCATACTTATTACTTACATTTTGGGCTGCTAAGCCAGGGCTGCGTTTGCAAGAGTTCTTATATTTTAAGTGCTTCATTTAAAGTGTAAACTACAATTTTTAAATTGAAGCCGGAGTTATTCAGGAGTTATTACTAACTATACTTCGACCTGGGAAAGACTGATGTGATTTTTCATTTCTTATCATCCACAGGTAATCTAACTACTGCTCCCAGCATATCTTCCTGCTTGGTGTTTCTTTTACACAGCCTTTAAAATTGCTAGGTAATCTAACTACTGCTCCCAGCATATCTTCCTGCTTGGTGTTTCTTTTACACAGCCTTTAAAATTGCTAGGTAATCTAACTACTGCTCCCAGCATATCTTCCTGCTTGGTGTTTCATTTACACAGCCTTTAAAATTGCTAGGTAATCTAACTACTGCTCCCAGCATATCTTCCTGCTTGGTGTTTCTTTTACACAGCCTTTAAGATTGCTAGGTAATCTAACTATAGAGAATTTCATATAGTTTTAAAATCTGTACCAAGGCAGGAATTTACTCTGTATCTGTGTTTGTGGGTTGTCCTCTCACCAGTAGTTTATTTGCTTGCTGACCCTTTACTGTTTGGGGAGGGGTAGAATCAGTGGGGACACCTGGTTTCAGCCATACTTATTACTTACATTTTGGGCTGCTAAGCCAGGGCTGCGTTTGCAAGAGTGCTTATATTTTAAGTGCTTCATTTAAAGTGTGAACTAGAATTTTTAAATTGAAGCCGGAGTTATTCAGGAGTTATTACTAACTATACTTCGTCCTGGGAAAGACTGATGTGATTTTTCATTTCTTATCATCCACAGGTAATCTAACTACTGCTCCCAGCATATCCTCCTGCTTGGTGTTTCTTTTACACAGCCTTTAAAATTGCTAGGTAATCTAACTACTGCTCCCAGCATATCTTCCTGCTTGGTGTTTCTTTTACACAGCCTTTAAAATTGCTAGGTAATCTAACTACTGCTCCCAGCATATCTTCCTGCTTGGTGTTTCTTTTACACAGCCTTTAAAATTGCTAGGTAATCTAACTACTGCTCCCAGCATATCTTCCTGCTTGGTGTTTCTTTTACACAGCCTTTAAGATTGCTAGGTAATCTAACTATAGAGAATTTCATATAGTTTTAAAATCTGTACCAAGGCAGGAATTTACTCTGTATCTGTGTTTGTGGGTTGTCCTCTCACCATTTGTTTATTTGCTTGCTGACCCTTTACTGTTTGGGGAGGGGTAGAATCAGTGTGGACACCTGGTTTCAGCCATACTTATTACTTACATTTTGGGCTGCTAAGCCAGGGCTGCGTTTGCAAGAGTGCTTATATTTTAAGTGCTTCATTTAAAGTGTAAACTAGAATTTTTAAATTGAAGCCGGAGTTATTCAGGAGTTATTACTAACTATACTTCGACCTGGGAAAGACTGATGTGATTTTTCATTTCTTATCATCCACAGGTAATCTAACTACTGCTCCCAGCATTTCTTCCTGCTTGGTGTTTCTTTTACACAGCCTTTAAAATTGCTAGGTAATCTAACTACTGCTCCCAGCATATCTTCCTGCTTGGTGTTTCTTTTACACAGCCTTTAAAATTGCTAGGTAATCTAACTACTGCTCCCAGCATATCTTCCTGCTTGGTGTTTCTTTTACACAGCCTTTAAGATTGCTAGGTAATCTAACTATAGAGAATTTCATATAGTTTTAAAATCTGTACCAAGGCAGGAATTTACTCTGTATCTGTGTTTGTGGGTTGTCCTCTCACCATTTGTTTATTTGCTTGCTGACCCTTTACTGTTTGGGGAGGGGTAGAATCAGTGTGGACACCTGGTTTCAGCCATACTTATTACTTACATTTTGGGCTGCTAAGCCAGGGCTGCGTTTGCAAGAGTGCTTATATTTTAAGTGCTTCATTTAAAGTGTAAACTAGAATTTTTAAATTGAAGCCGGAGTTATTCAGGAGTTATTACTAACTATACTTCGACCTGGGAAAGACTGATGTGATTTTTCATTTCTTATCATCCACAGGTAATCTAACTACTGCTCCCAGCATATCTTCCTGCTTGGTGTTTCTTTTACACAGCCTTTAAAATTGCTAGGTAATCTAACTACTGCTCCCAGCATATCTTCCTGCTTGGTGTTTCTTTTACACAGCCTTTAAAATTGCTAGGTAATCTAACTACTGCTCCCAGCATATCTTCCTGCTTGGTGTTTCTTTTACACAGCCTTTAAAATTGCTAGGTAATCTAACTACTGCTCCCAGCATATCTTCCTGCTTGGTGTTTCTTTTACACAGCCTTTAAGATTGCTAGGTAATCTAACTATAGAGAATTTCATATAGTTTTAAAATCTGTACCAAGGCAGGAATTTACTCTGTATCTGTGTTTGTGGGTTGTCCTCTCACCATTTGTTTATTTGCTTGCTGACCCTTTACTGTTTGGGGAGGGGTAGAATCAGTGTGGACACCTGGTTTCAGCCATACTTATTACTTACATTTTGGGCTGCTAAGCCAGGGCTGCGTTTGCAAGAGTGCTTATATTTTAAGTGCTTCATTTAAAGTGTAAACTAGAATTTTTAAATTGAAGCCGGAGTTATTCAGGAGTTATTACTAACTATACTTCGACCTGGGAAAGACTGATGTGATTTTTCATTTCTTATCATCCACAGGTAATCTAACTACTGCTCCCAGCATATCTTCCTGCTTGGTGTTTCTTTTACACAGCCTTTAAAATTGCTAGGTAATCTAACTATTGCTCCCAGCATATCTTCCTGCTTGGTGTTTCTTTTACACAGCCTTTAAAATTGCTAGGTAATCTAACTACTGCTCCCAGCATATCTTCCTGCTTGGTGTTTCTTTTACACAGCCTTTAAAATTGCTAGGTAATCTAACTACTGCTCCCAGCATATCTTCCTGCTTGGTGTTTCTTTTACACAGCCTTTAAGATTGCTAGGTAATCTAACTATAGAGAATTTCATATAGTTTTAAAATCTGTACCAAGGCTGGAATTTACTCTGTATCTGTGTTTGTGGGTTGTCCTCTCACCATTTGTTTATTTGCTTGCTGACCCTTTACTGTTTGGGGAGGGGTAGAATCAGTGTGGACACCTGGTTTCAGCCATACTTATTACTTACATTTTGGGCTGCTAAGCCAGGGCTGCATTTGCAAGAGTGCTTATATTTTAAGTGCTTCATTTAAAGTGTAAACTAGAATTTTTAAATTGAAGCCGGAGTTATTCAGGAGTTATTACTAACTATACTTCGACCTGGGAAAGACTGATGTGATTTTTCATTTCTTATCATCCACAGGTAATCTAACTACTGCTCCCAGCATATCTTCCTGCTTGGTGTTTCTTTTACACAGCCTTTAAAATTGCTAGGTAATCTAACTACTGCTCCCAGCATATCTTCCTGCTTGGTGTTTCTTTTACACAGCCTTTAAAATTGCTAGGTAATCTAACTACTGCTCCCAGCATATCTTCCTGCTTGGTGTTTCTTTTACACAGCCTTTAAAATTGCTAGGTAATCTAACTACTGCTCCCAGCATATCTTCCTGCTTGGTGTTTGTTTTACACAGCCTTTAAGATTGCTAGGTAATCTAACTATAGAGAATTTCATATAGTTTTAAAATCTGTACCAATGCAGGAATTTACTCTGTATCTGTGTTTGTGGGTTGTCCTCTCACCATTTGTTTATTTGCTTGCTGACCCTTTACTGTTTGGGGAGGGGTAGAATCAGTGTGGACACCTGGTTTCAGCCATACTTATTACTTACATTTTGGGCTGCTAAGCCAGGGCTGCGTTTGCAAGAATGCTTATATTTTAAGTGCTTCATTTAAAGTGTAAACTAGAATTTTTAAATTGAAGCCGGAGTTATTCAGGAGTTATTACTAACTATACTTCGACCTGGGAAAGACTGATGTGATTTTTCATTTCTTATCATCCACAGGTAATCTAACTACTGCTCCCAGCATATCTTCCTGCTTGGTGTTTCTTTTACACAGCCTTTAAAATTGCTAGGTAATCTAACTACTGCTCCCAGCATATCTTCCTGCTTGGTGTTTCTTTTACACAGCCTTTAAAATTGCTAGGTAATCTAACTACTGCTCCCAGCATATCTTCCTGCTTGGTGTTTCTTTTACACAGCCTTTAAAATTGCTAGGTAATCTAACTACTGCTCCCAGCATATCTTCCTGCTTGGTGTTTCTTTTACACAGCCTTTAAGATTGCTAGGTAATCTAACTATAGAGAATTTCATATAGTTTTAAAATCTGTACCAAGGCAGGAATTTACTCTGTATCTGTGTTTGTGGGTTGTCCTCTCACCATTTGTTTATTTGCTTGCTGACCCTTTACTGTTTGGGGAGGGGTAGAATCAGTGTGGACACCTGGTTTCAGCCATACTTATTACTTACATTTTGGGCTGCTAAGCCAGAGCTGCGTTTGCAAGAATGCTTATATTTTAAGTGCTTCATTTAAAGTGTAAACTAGAATTTTTAAATTGAAGCCGGAGTTATTCAGGAGTTATTACTAACTATACTTCGACCTGGGAAAGACTGATGTGATTTTTCATTTCTTATCATCCACAGGTAATCTAACTACTGCTCCCAGCATATCTTCCTGCTTGGTGTTTCTTTTACACAGCCTTTAAAATTGCTAGGTAATCTAACTACTGCTCCCAGCATATCTTCCTGCTTGGTGTTTCTTTTACACAGCCTTTAAAATTGCTAGGTAATCTAACTACTGCTCCCAGCATATCTTCCTGCTTGGTGTTTCTTTTACACAGCCTTTAAAATTGCTAGGTAATCTAACTACTGCTCCCAGCATATCTTCCTGCTTGGTGTTTCTTTTACACAGCCTTTAAGATTGCTAGGTAATCTAACTATAGAGAATTTCATATAGTTTTAAAATCTGTATCAAGGCAGGAATTTACTCTGTATCTGTGTTTGTGGGTTGTCCTCTCACAATTTGTTTATTTGCTTGCTGACCCTTTAATGTTTGGGGAGGGGTAGAATCAGTGTGGACACCTGGTTTCAGCCATACTTATTACTTACATTTTGGGCTGCTAAGCCAGGGCTGCGTTTGCAAGAATGCTTATATTTTAAGTGCTTCATTTAAGGTGTAAACTAGAATTTTTATATTGAAGCCGGAGTTATTCAGGAGTTATTACTAACTATACTTCGACCTGGGAAAGACTGATGTGATTTTTCATTTCTTATCATCCACAGGTAATCTAACTACTGCTCCCAGCATATCTTCCTGCTTGGTGTTTCTTTTACACAGCCTTTAAAATTGCTAGGTAATCTAACTACTGCTCCCAGCATATCTTCCTGCTTGGTGTTTCTTTTACACAGCCTTTAAAATTGCTAGGTAATCTAACTACTGCTCCCAGCATATCTTCCTGCTTGGTGTTTCTTTTACACAGCCTTTAAAATTGCTAGGTAATCTAACTACTGCTCCCAGCATATCTTCCTGCTTGGTGTTTCTTTTACACAGCCTTTAAGATTGCTAGGTAATCTAACTATAGAGAATTTCATATAGTTTTAAAATCTGTACCAAGGCAGGAATTTACTCTGTATCTGTGTTTGTGGGTTGTCCTCTCACCATTTGTTTATTTGCTTGCTGACCCTTTACTGTTTGGGGAGGGGTAGAATCAGTGTGGACACCTGGTTTCAGCCATACTTATTACTTACATTTTGGGCTGCTAAGCCAGGGCTGCGTTTGCAAGAGTGCTTATATTTTAAGTGATTCATTTAAAGTGTAAACTAGAATTTTTAAATTGAAGCCAGAGTTATTCAGGACTTATTACTAACTATACTTCGACCTGGGAAAGACTGATGTGATTTTTCATTTCTTATCATCCACAGGTAATCTAACTACTGCTCCCAGCATATCTTCCTGCTTGGTGTATCTTTTACACAGCCTTTAAAATTGCTAGGAAATCTAACTACTGCTCCCAGCATATCTTCCTGCTTGGTGTTTCTTTTACACAGCCTTTAAAATTGCTAGGTTATCTAACTACTGCTCCCAGCATATCTTCCTGCTTGGTGTTTCTTTTACACAACCTTTAAAATTGCTAGGTAATCTAACTACTGCTCCCAGCATATCTTCCTGCTTGGTGTTTCTTTTACACAGCCTTTAAGATTGCTAGGTAATCTAACTATAGAGAATTTCATATAGTTTTAAAATCTGTACCAAGGCAGGAATTTACTCTGTATCTGTGTTTGTGGGTTGTCCTCTCACCATTTGTTTATTTGCTTGCTGACCCTTTACTGTTTGGGGAGGGGTAGAATCAGTGTGGACACCTGGTTTCAGCCATACTTATTACTTACATTTTGGGCTGCTAAGCCAGGGCTGCGTTTGCAAGAGTGCTTATATTTTAAGTGCTTCATTTAAAGTGTAAACTAGAATTTTTAAATTGAAGCCGGAGTTATTCAGGAGTTATTACTAACTATACTTCGACCTGGGAAAGACTGATGTGATTTTTCATTTCTTATCATCCACAGGTAATCTAACTACTGCTCCCAGCATATCTTCCTGCTTGGTGTTTCTTTTACACAGCCTTTAAAATTGCTAGGTAATCTAACTACTGCTCCCAGCATATCTTCCTGCTTGGTGTTTCTTTTACACAGCCTTTAAAATTGCTAGGTTATCTAACTACTGCTCCCAGCATATCTTCCTGCTTGGTGTTTCTTTTACACAGCCTTTAAAATTGCTAGGTAATCTAACTACTGCTCCCAGCATATCTTCCTGCTTGGTGTTTCTTTTACACAGCCTTTAAGATTGCTAGGTAATCTAACTATAGAGAATTTCATATAGTTTTAAAATCTGTACCAAGGCAGGAATTTACTCTGTATCTGTGTTTGTGGGTTGTCCTCTCACCATTTGTTTATTTGCTTGCTGACCCTTTACTGTTTGGGGAGGGGTAGAATCAGTGTGGACACCTGGTTTCAGCCATACTTATTACTTACATTTTGGGCTGCTAAGCCAGGGCTGCGTTTGCAAGAGTGCTTATATTTTAAGTGCTTCATTTAAAGTGTAAACTAGAATTTTTAAATTGAAGCCGGAGTTATTCAGGAGTTATTACTAACTATACTTCGACCTGGGAAAGACTGATGTGATTTTTCATTTCTTATCATCCACAGGTAATCTAACTACTGCTCCCAGCATATCTTCCTGCTTGGTGTTTCTTTTACACAGCCTTTAAAATTGCTAGGTAATCTAACTACTGCTCCCAGCATATCTTCCTGCTTGGTGTTTCTTTTACACAGCCTTTAAAATTGCTAGGTAATCTAACTACTGCTCCCAGCATATCTTCCTGCTTGGTGTTTCTTTTACACAGCCTTTAAAATTGCTAGGTAATCTAACTACTGCTCCCAGCATATCTTCCTGCTTGGTGTTTCTTTTACACAGCCTTTAAGATTGCTAGGTAATCTAACTATAGAGAATTTCATATAGTTTTAAAATCTGTACCAAGGCAGGAATTTACTCTGTATCTGTGTTTGTGGGTTGTCCTCTCACCATTTGTTTATTTGCTTGCTGACCCTTTACTGTTTGGGGAGGGGTAGAATCAGTGTGGACACCTGGTTTCAGCCATACTTATTACTTACATTTTGGGCTGCTAAGCCAGGGCTGCGTTTGCAAGAGTGCTTATATTTTAAGTGCTTCATTTAAAGTGTAAACTAGAATTTTTAAATTGAAGCCGGAGTTATTCAGGAGTTATTACTAACTATACTTCGACCTGGGAAAGACTGATGTGATTTTTCATTTCTTATCATCCACAGGTAATCTAACTACTGCTCCCAGCATTTCTTCCTGCTTGGTGTTTCTTTTACACAGCCTTTAAAATTGCTAGGTAATCTAACTACTGCTCCCAGCATATCTTCCTGCTTGGTGTTTCTTTTACACAGCCTTTAAAATTGCTAGGTAATCTAACTACTGCTCCCAGCATATCTTCCTGCTTGGTGTTTCTTTTACACAGCCTTTAAGATTGCTAGGTAATCTAACTATAGAGAATTTCATATAGTTTTAAAATCTGTACCAAGGCAGGAATTTACTCTGTATCTGTGTTTGTGGGTTGTCCTCTCACCATTTGTTTCTTTGCTTGCTGACCCTTTACTGTTTGGGGAGGGGTAGAATCAGTGTGGACACCTGGTTTCAGCCATACTTATTACTTAAATTTTGGGCTGCTAAGCCAGGTCTGCGTTTGCAAGAGTGCTTATATTTTAAGTGCTTCATTTAAAGTGTAAACTAGAATTTTTAAATTGAAGCCGGAGTTATTCAGGAGTTATTACTAACTATACTTCGACCTGGGAAAGACTGATGTGATTTTTCATTTCTTATCATCCACAGGTAATCTAACTACTGCTCCCAGCATATCTTCCTGCTTGGTGTTTCTTTTACACAGCCTTTAAAATTGCTAGGTAATCTAACTACTCCTCCCAGCATATCTTCCTGCTTGGTGTTTCTTTTACACAGCCTTTAAAATTGCTAGGTAATCTAACTACTGCTCCCAGCATATCTTCCTGCTTGGTGTTTCTTTTACACAGCCTTTAAAATTGCTAGGTAATCTAACTACTGCTCCCAGCATATCTTCCTGCTTGGTGTTTCTTTTACACAGCCTTTAAGATTGCTAGGTAATCTAACTATAGAGAATTTCATATAGTTTTAAAATCTGTACCAAGGCAGGAATTTACTCTGTATCTGTGTTTGTGGGTTGTCCTCTCACCATTTGTTTATTTGCTTGCTGACCCTTTACTGTTTGGGGAGGGGTAGAATCAGTGTGGACACCTGGTTTCAGCCATACTTATTACTTATATTTTGGGCTGCTAAGCCAGGGCTGCGTTTGCAAGAGTGCTTATATTTTAAGTGCTTCATTTAAAGTGTAAACTAGAATTTTTAAATTGAAGCCGAAGTTATTCAGGAGTTATTACTAACTATACTTCGACCTGGGAAAGACTGATGTCATTTTTCATTTCTTATCATCCACAGGTAATCTAACTACTGCTCCCAGCATATCTTCCTGCTTGGTGTTTCTTTTACACAGCCTTTAAAATTGCTAGGTAATCTAACTACTGCTCCCAGCATATCTTCCTGCTTGGTGTTTCTTTTACACAGCCTTTAAAATTGCTAGGTAATCTAACTATTGCTTCCAGCATTTCTTCCTGCTTGGTGTTTCTTTTACACAGCCTTTAAAATTGCTAGGTAATCTAACTACTGCTCCCAGCATAACTTCCTGCTTGGTGTTTCTTTTACACAGCCTTTAAGATTGCTAGGTAATCTAACTATAGAGAATTTTATATAGTTTTAAAATCTGTACCAAGGCAGGAATTTACTCTGTATCTGTGTTTGTGGGTTGTCCTCTCACCATTTGTTTATTTGCTTGCTGACCCTTTACTGTTTGGGGAGGGGTAGAATCAGTGTGGACACCTGGTTTCAGCCATACTTATTACTTACATTTTGGGCTGCTAAGCCAGGGCTGCATTTGCAAGAGTGCTTATATTTTAAGTGCTTCATTTAAAGTGTAAACTAGAATTTTTAAATTGAAGCCGGAGTTATTCAGGAGTTATTACTAACTATACTTCGACCTGGGAAAGACTGATGTGATTTTTCATTTCTTATCATCCACAGGTAATCTAACTACTGCTCCCAGCATATCTTCCTGCTTGGTGTTTCTTTTACACAGCCTTTAAAATTGCTAGGTAATCTAACTACTGCTCCCAGCATATCTTCCTGCTTGGTGTTTCTTTTACACAGCCTTTAAAATTGCTAGGTAATCTAACTACTGCTCCCAGCATATCTTCCTGCTTGGTGTTTCTTTTACACAGCCTTTAAGATTGCTAGGTAATCTAACTATAGAGAATTTCATATAGTTTTAAAATCTGTACCAAGGCAGGAATTTACTCTGTATCTGTGTTTGTGGGTTGTCCTCTTACCATTTGTTTATTTGCTTGCTGACCCTTTACTGTTTGTGGAGGGGTAGAATCAGTGTGGACACCTGGTTTCAGCCATACTTATTACTTACATTTTGGGCTGCTAAGCCAGGGTGCGTTTGCAAGAGTGCTTATATTTTAAGTGCTTCATTTAAAGTGTAAACTAGAATTTTTAAATTGAAGCCGGAGTTATTCAGGAGTTATTACTAACTATACTTCGACCTGGGAAAGACTGATGTGATTTTTCATTTCTTATCATCCACAGGTAATCTAACTACTGCTCCCAGCATATCTTCCTGCTTGGTGTTTCTTTTACACAGCCTTTAAAATTGCTAGGTAATCTAACTACTGCTCCCAGCATATCTTCCTGCTTGGTGTTTCTTTTACACAGCCTTTAAAATTGCTAGGTTATCTAACTACTGCTCCCAGCATATCTTCCTGCTTGGTGTTTCTTTTACACAGCCTTTAAATTTGCTAGGTAATCTAACTACTGCTCCCAGCATATCTTCCTGCTTGGTGTTTCTTTTACACAGCCTTTAAGATTGCTAGGTAATCTAACTATAGAGAATTTCATATAGTTTTAAAATCTGTACCAAGGCAGGAATTTACTCTGTATCTGTGTTTGTGGGTTGTCCTCTCACCATTTGTTTATTTGCTTGATGACCCTTTACTGTTTGGGGAGGGGTATAATCAGTGTGGACACCTGGTTTCAGCCATACTTATTACTTACATTTTGGGCTGCAAAGCCAGGGCTGCGTTTGCAAGAGTGCTTTATTATAAGTGCTTCATTTAAAGTGTAAACTAGAATTTTTAAATTGAAGCCGGAGTTATTCAGGAGTTATTACTAACTATACTTCGACCTGGGAAAGACTGATGTGATTTTTCATTTCTTATCATCCACAGGTAATCTAACTACTGCTCCCAGCATATCTTCCTGCTTGGTGTTTCTTTTACACAGCCTTTAAAATTGCTAGGTAATCTAACTACTGCTCCCAGCATATCTTCCTGCTTGGTGTTTCTTTTACACAGCCTTTAAGATTGCTAGGTAATCTAACTATAGAGAATTTTATATAGTTTTAAAATCTGTACCAAGGCAGGAATTTACTCTGTATCTGTGTTTGTGGGTTGTCCTCTCACCATTTGTTTATTTGCTTGCTGACCCTTTTCTGTTTGGGGAGGGGTAGAATCAGTGTGGACACCTGGTTTCAGCCATACTTATTACTTACATTTTGGGCTGCTAAGCCAGGGCTGCATTTGCAAGAGTGCTTATATTTTAAGTGCTTCATTTAAAGTGTAAACTAGAATTTTTAAATTGAAGCCGGAGTTATTCAGGAGTTATTACTAACTATACTTCGACCTGGGAAAGACTGATGTGATTTTTCATTTCTTATCATCCACAGGTAATCTAACTACTGCTCCCAGCATATCTTCCTGCTTGGTGTTTCTTTTACACAGCCTTTAAAATTGCTAGGTAATCTAACTACTGCTCCCAGCATATCTTCCTGCTTGGTGTTTCTTTTACACAGCCTTTAAAATTGCTAGGTAATCTAACTACTGCTCCCAGCATATCTTCCTGCTTGGTGTTTCTTTTACACAGCCTTTAAGATTGCTAGGTAATCTAACTATAGAGAATTTCATATAGTTTTAAAATCTGTACCAAGGCAGGAATTTACTCTGTATCTGTGTTTGTGGGTTGTCCTCTTACCATTTGTTTATTTGCTTGCTGACCCTTTACTGTTTGTGGAGGGGTAGAATCAGTGTGGACACCTGGTTTCAGCATACTTATTACTTACATTTTGGGCTGCTAAGCCAGTGTGCGTTTGCAAGAGTGCTTATATTTTAAGTGCTTCATTTAAAGTGTAAACTAGAATTTTTAAATTGAAGCCGGAGTTATTCAGGAGTTATTACTAACTATACTTCGACCTGGGAAAGACTGATGTGATTTTTCATTTCTTATCATCCACAGGTAATCTATCTACTGCTCCCAGCATATCTTCCTGCTTGGTGTTTCTTTTACACAGCCTTTAAAATTGCTAGGTAATCTAACTACTGCTCCCAGCATATCTTCCTGCTTGGTGTTTCTTTTACACAGCCTTTAAAATTGCTAGGTTATCTAACTACTGCTCTCAGCATATCTTCCTGCTTGGTGTTTCTTTTACACAGCCTTTAAAATTGCTACGTAATCTAACTACAGCTCCCAGCATATCTTCCTGCTTGGTGTTTCTTTTACACAGCCTTTAAGATTGCTAGGTAATCTAACTATAGAGAATTTCATATAGTTTTAAAATCTGTACCAAGGCAGGAATTTACTCTGTATCTGTGTTTGTGGGTTGTCCTCTCACCATTTGTTTATTTGCTTGCTGACCCTTTACTGTTTGGGGAGGGGTAGAATCAGTGTGGACACCAGGTTTCAGCCATACTTATTACTTACATTTTGGGCTGCTAAGCCAGGGCTGCGTTTGCAAGAGTGCTTATATTTTAAGTGCTTCATTTAAAGTGTAAACTAGAATTTTTAAATTGAAGCCGGAGTTATTCAGGAGTTATTACTAACTATACTTCGACCTGGGAAAGACTGATGTGATTTTTCATTTCTTATCATCCACAGGTAATCTAACTACTGCTCCCAGCATATCTTCCTGCTTGGTGTTTCTTTTACACAGCCTTTAAAATTGCTAGGTAATCTAACTACTGCTCCCAGCATATCTTCCTGCTTGGTGTTTCTTTTACACAGCCTTTAAAATTGCTAGGTAATGTAACTACTGCTCCCAGCATATCTTCCTGCTTGGTGTTTCTTTTACACAGCCTTTAAGATTGCTAGGTAATCTAACTATAGAGATTTTCATATAGTTTTAAAATCTGTACCAAGGCAGGAATTTACTCTGTATCTGTGTTTGTGGGTTGTCCTCTCACCATTTGTTTATTTGCTTGCTGACCCTTTACTGTTTGGGTAGGGGTAGAATCAGTGTGGACACCTGGTTTCAGCCATACTTATTACTTACATTTTGGGCTGCTAAGCCAGGGCTGCGTTTGCAAGAGTGCTTATATTTTAAGTGCTTCATTTAAAGTGTAAACTAGAATTTTTAAATTGAAGCCGGAGTTATTCAGGAGTTATTACTAACTATACTTCGACCTGGGAAAGACTGATGTGATTTTTCATTTCTTATCATCCACAGGTAATCTAACTACTGCTCCCAGCATATCTTCCTGCTTGGTGTTTCTTTTACACAGCCTTTAAAATTGCTAGGTAATCTAACTACTGCTCCCAGCATATCTTCCTGCTTGGTGTTTCTTTTACACAGCCTTTAAAATTGCTAGGTAATCTAACTACTGCTCCCAGCATATCTTCCTGCTTGGTGTTTCTTTTACACAGCCTTTAAGATTGCTAGGTAATCTAACTATAGAGAATTTCATATAGTTTTAAAATCTGTACCAAGGCAGGAATTTACTCTGTATCTGTGTTTGTGGGTTGTCCTCTCACCATTTGTTTCTTTGCTTGCTGACCCTTTACTGTTTGGGGAGGGGTAGAATCAGTGTGGACACCTGGTTTCAGCCATACTTATTACTTATATTTTGGGCTGCTAAGCCAGGGCTGCATTTGCAAGAGTGCTTATATTTTAAGTGCTTCATTTAAAGTGTAAACTAGAATTTTTAAATTGAAGCCGAAGTTATTCAGGAGTTATTACTAACTATACTTCGACCTGGGAAAGACTGATGTCATTTTTCATTTCTTATCATCCACAGGTAATCTAAATACTGCTCCCAGCATATCTTCCTGCTTGGTGTTTCTTTTACACAGCCTTTAAAATTGCTAGGTAATCTAACTACTGCTCCCAGCATATCTTCCTGCTTGGTGTTTCTTTTACACAGCCTTTAAAATTGCTAGGTAATCTAACTCTTGCTTCCAGCATTTCTTCCTGCTTGGTGTTTCTTTTACACAGCCTTTAAAATTGCTAGGTAATCTAACTACTGCTCCCAGCATAACTTCCTGCTTGGTGTTTCTTTTACACAGCCTTTAAGATTGCTAGGTAATCTAACTATAGAGAATTTCATATAGTTTTAAAATCTGTACCAAGGCAGGAATTTACTCTGTATCTGTGTTTGTGGGTTGTCCTCTCACCATTTGTTTATTTGCTTGCTGACCCTTTACTGTTTGGGGAGGGGTAGAATCAGTGTGGACACCTGGTTTCAGCCATACTTATTACTTACATTTTGGGCTGCTAAGCCAGGGCTGCATTTGCAAGAGTGCTTATATTTTAAGTGCTTCATTTAAAGTGTAAACTAGAATTTTTAAATTGAAGCCAGAGTTATTCAGGAGTTATTACTAACTATACTTCGACCTGGGAAAGACTGATGTGATTTTTCATTTCTTATCATCCACAGGTAATCTAACTACTGCTCCCAGCATATCTTCCTGCTTGGTGTTTCTTTTACACAGCCTTTAAAATTGCTAGGTTATCTAACTACTGCTCTCAGCATATCTTCCTGCTTGGTGTTTCTTTTACACAGCCTTTAAAATTGCTAGGTAATCTAACTACAGCTCCCAGCATATCTTCCTGCTTGGTGTTTCTTTTACACAGCCTTTAAGATTGCTAGGTAATCTAACTATAGAGAATTTCATATAGTTTTAAAATCTGTACCAAGGCAGGAATTTACTCTGTATCTGTGTTTGTGGGTTGTCCTCTCACCATTTGTTTATTTGCTTGCTGACCCTTTACTGTTTGGGGAGGGGTAGAATCAGTGTGGACACCAGGTTTCAGCCATACTTATTACTTACATTTTGGGCTGCTAAGCCAGGGCTGCGTTTGCAAGAGTGCTTATATTTTAAGTGCTTCATTTAAAGTGTAAACTAGAATTTTTAAATTGAAGCCGGAGTTATTCAGGAGTTATTACTAACTATACTTCGACCTGGGAAAGACTGATGTGATTTTTCATTTCTTATCATCCACAGGTAATCTAACTACTGCTCCCAGCATATCTTCCTGCTTGGTGTTTCTTTTACACAGCCTTTAAAATTGCTAGGTAATCTAACTACTGCTCCCAGCATATCTTCCTGCTTGGTGTTTCTTTTACACAGCCTTTAAAATTGCTAGGTAATGTAACTACTGCTCCCAGCATATCTTCCTGCTTGGTGTTTCTTTTACACAGCCTTTAAGATTGCTAGGTAATCTAACTATAGAGATTTTCATATAGTTTTAAAATCTGTACCAAGGCAGGAATTTACTCTGTATCTGTGTTTGTGGGTTGTCCTCTCACCATTTGTTTATTTGCTTGCTGACCCTTTACTGTTTGGGTAGGGGTAGAATCAGTGTGGACACCTGGTTTCAGCCATACTTATTACTTACATTTTGGGCTGCTAAGCCAGGGCTGCGTTTGCAAGAGTGCTTATATTTTAAGTGCTTCATTTAAAGTGTAAACTAGAATTTTTAAATTGAAGCCGGAGTTATTCAGGAGTTATTACTAACTATACTTCGACCTGGGAAAGACTGATGTGATTTTTCATTTCTTATCATCCACAGGTAATCTAACTACTGCTCCCAGCATATCTTCCTGCTTGGTGTTTCTTTTACACAGCCTTTAAAATTGCTAGGTAATCTAACTACTGCTCCCAGCATATCTTCCTGCTTGGTGTTTCTTTTACACAGCCTTTAAAATTGCTAGGTAATCTAACTACTGCTCCCAGCATATCTTCCTGCTTGGTGTTTCTTTTACACAGCCTTTAAGATTGCTAGGTAATCTAACTATAGAGAATTTCATATAGTTTTAAAATCTGTACCAAGGCAGGAATTTACTCTGTATCTGTGTTTGTGGGTTGTCCTCTCACCATTTGTTTCTTTGCTTGCTGACCCTTTACTGTTTGGGGAGGGGTAGAATCAGTGTGGACACCTGGTTTCAGCCATACTTATTACTTATATTTTGGGCTGCTAAGCCAGGGCTGCATTTGCAAGAGTGCTTATATTTTAAGTGCTTCATTTAAAGTGTAAACTAGAATTTTTAAATTGAAGCCGAAGTTATTCAGGAGTTATTACTAACTATACTTCGACCTGGGAAAGACTGATGTCATTTTTCATTTCTTATCATCCACAGGTAATCTAAATACTGCTCCCAGCATATCTTCCTGCTTGGTGTTTCTTTTACACAGCCTTTAAAATTGCTAGGTAATCTAACTACTGCTCCCAGCATATCTTCCTGCTTGGTGTTTCTTTTACACAGCCTTTAAAATTGCTAGGTAATCTAACTATTGCTTCCAGCATTTCTTCCTGCTTGGTGTTTCTTTTACACAGCCTTTAAAATTGCTAGGTAATCTAACTACTGCTCCCAGCATAACTTCCTGCTTGGTGTTTCTTTTACACAGCCTTTAAGATTGCTAGGTAATCTAACTATAGAGAATTTCATATAGTTTTAAAATCTGTACCAAGGCAGGAATTTACTCTGTATCTGTGTTTGTGGGTTGTCCTCTCACCATTTGTTTATTTGCTTGCTGACCCTTTACTGTTTGGGGAGGGGTAGAATCAGTGTGGACACCTGGTTTCAGCCATACTTATTACTTACATTTTGGGCTGCTAAGCCAGGGCTGCATTTGCAAGAGTGCTTATATTTTAAGTGCTTCATTTAAAGTGTAAACTAGAATTTTTAAATTGAAGCCAGAGTTATTCAGGAGTTATTACTAACTATACTTCGACCTGGGAAAGACTGATGTGATTTTTCATTTCTTATCATCCACAGGTAATCTAACTACTGCTCCCAGCATATCTTCCTGCTTGGTGTTTCTTTTACACAGCCTTTAAAATTGCTAGGTAATCTAACTACTGCTCCCAGCATATCTTCCTGCTTGGTGTTTCTTTTACACAGCCTTTAAAATTGCTAGGTAATCTAACTACTGCTCCCAGCATATCTTCCTGCTTGGTGTTTCTTTTACACAGCCTTTAAGATTGCTAGGTAATCTAACTATAGAGAATTTCATATAGTTTTAAAATCTGTACCAAGGCAGGAATTTACTCTGTATCTGTGTTTGTGGGTTGTCCTCTTACCATTTGTTTATTTGCTTGCTGACCCTTTACTGTTTGTGGAGGGGTAGAATCAGTGTGGACACCTGGTTTCAGCCATACTTATTACTTACATTTTGGGCTGCTAAGCCAGGTTGCATTTGCAAGAGTGCTTATATTTTAAGTGCTTCATTTAAAGTGTAAACTAGAATTTTTAAATTGAAGCCGGAGTTATTCAGGAGTTATTTCTAACTATACTTCGACCTGGGAAAGACTGATGTGATTTTTCATTTCTTATCATCCACAGGTAATCTAACTACTGCTCCCAGCATATCTTCCTGCTTGGTGTTTCTTTTACACAGCCTTTAAAATTGCTAGGTAATCTAACTACTGCTCCCAGCATATCTTCCTGCTTGGTGTTTCTTTTACACAGCCTTTAAAATTGCTAGGTTATCTAACTACTGCTCCCAGCATATCTTCCTGCTTGGTGTTTCTTTTACACAGCCTTTAAATTTGCTAGGTAATCTAACTACTGCTCCCAGCATATCTTCCTGCTTGGTGTTTCTTTTACACAGCCTTTAAGATTGCTAGGTAATCTAACTATAGAGAATTTCATATAGTTTTAAAATCTGTACCAAGGCAGGAATTTACTCTGTATCTGTGTTTGTGGGTTGTCCTCTCACCATTTGTTTATTTGCTTGATGACCCTTTACTGTTTGGGGAGGGGTAGAATCAGTGTGGACACCTGGTTTCAGCCATACTTATTACTTACATTTTGGGCTGCAAAGCCAGGGCTGCGTTTGCAAGAGTGCTTATATTATAAGTGCTTCATTTAAAGTGTAAACTAGAATTTTTAAATTGAAGCCGGAGTTATTCAGGAGTTATTACTAACTATACTTCGACCTGGGAAAGACTGATGTGATTTTTCATTTCTTATCATCCACAGGTAATCTAACTACTGCTCCCAGCATATCTTCCTGCTTGGTGTTTCTTTTACACAGCCTTTAAAATTGCTAGGTAATCTAACTACTGCTCCCAGCATATCTTCCTGCTTGGTGTTTCTTTTACACAGCCTTTAAGATTGCTAGGTAATCTAACTATAGAGAATTTTATATAGTTTTAAAATCTGTACCAAGGCAGGAATTTACTCTGTATCTGTGTTTGTGGGTTGTCCTCTCACCATTTGTTTATTTGCTTGCTGACCCTTTTCTGTTTGGGGAGGGGTAGAATCAGTGTGGACACCTAGTTTCAGCCATACTTATTACTTACATTTTGGGCTGCTAAGCCAGGGCTGCATTTGCAAGAGTGCTTATATTTTAAGTGCTTCATTTAAAGTGTAAACTAGAATTTTTAAATTGAAGCCGGAGTTATTCAGGAGTTATTACTAACTATACTTCGACCTGGGAAAGACTGATGTGATTTTTCATTTCTTATCATCCACAGGTAATCTAACTACTGCTCCCAGCATATCTTCCTGCTTGGTGTTTCTTTTACACAGCCTTTAAAATTGCTAGGTAATCTAACTACTGCTCCCAGCATATCTTCCTGCTTGGTGTTTCTTTTACACAGCCTTTAAAATTGCTAGGTAATCTAACTACTGCTCCCAGCATATCTTCCTGCTTGGTGTTTCTTTTACACAGCCTTTAAGATTGCTAGGTAATCTAACTATAGAGAATTTCATATAGTTTTAAAATCTGTACCAAGGCAGGAATTTACTCTGTATCTGTGTTTGTGGGTTGTCCTCTTACCATTTGTTTATTTGCTTGCTGACCCTTTACTGTTTGTGGAGGGGTAGAATCAGTGTGGACACCTGGTTTCAGCATACTTATTACTTACATTTTGGGCTGCTAAGCCAGGGTGCGTTTGCAAGAGTGCTTATATTTTAAGTGCTTCATTTAAAGTGTAAACTAGAATTTTTAAATTGAAGCCGGAGTTATTCAGGAGTTATTACTAACTATACTTCGACCTGGGAAAGACTGATGTGATTTTTCATTTCTTATCATCCACAGGTAATCTAACTACTGCTCCCAGCATATCTTCCTGCTTGGTGTTTCTTTTACACAGCCTTTAAAATTGCTAGGTAATCTAACTACTGCTCCCAGCATATCTTCCTGCTTGGTGTTTCTTTTACACAGCCTTTAAAATTACTAGGTTATCTAACTACTGCTCCCAGCATATCTTCCTGCTTGGTGTTTCTTTTACACAGCCTTTAAAATTGCTAGGTAATCTAACTACAGCTCCCAGCATATCTTCCTGCTTGGTGTTTCTTTTACACAGCCTTTAAGATTGCTAGGTAATCTAACTATAGAGAATTTCATATAGTTTTAAAATCTGTACCAAGGCAGGAATTTACTCTGTATCTGTGTTTGTGGGTTGTCCTCTCACCATTTGTTTATTTGCTTGATGACCCTTTACTGTTTGGGGAGGGGTAGAATCAGTGTGGACACCTGGTTTCAGCCATACTTATTACTTACATTTTGGGCTGCAAAGCCAGGGCTGCGTTTGCAAGAGTGCTTATATTTTAAGTGCTTCATTTAAAGTGTAAACTAGAATTTTTAAATTGAAGCCGGAGTTATTCAGGAGTTATTACTAACTATACTTCGACCTGGGAAAGACTGATGTGATTTTTCATTTCTTATCATCCACAGGTAATCTAACTACTGCTCCCAGCATATCTTCCTGCTTGGTGTTTCTTTTACACAGCCTTTAAAATTGCTAGGTAATCTAACTACTGCTCCCAGCATATCTTCCTGCTTGGTGTTTTTTTTACACAGCCTTTAAAATTGCTAGGTAATCTAACTACTGCTCCCAGCATATCTTCCTGCTTGGTGTTTCTTTTACACAGCCTTTAAAATTGCTAGGTAATCTAGCTACTGCTCCCAGCATATCTTCCTGCTTGGTGTTTCTTTTACACAGCCTTTAAGATTGCTAGGTAATCTAACTATAGAGAATTTCACATAGTTTTAAAATCTGTACCAAGGCAGGAATTTACTCTGTATCTGTGTTTGTGGGTTGTCCTCTCACCATTTGTTTATTTGCTTGCTGACCCTTTACTGTTTGGGGAGGGGTAGAATCAGTGTGGTCACCAGGTTTCAGCCATACTTATTACTTACATTTTGGGCTGCTAAGCCAGGGCTGCGTTTGCAAGAGTGCTTATATTTTAAGTGCTTCATTTAAAGTGTAAACTAGAATTTTTAAATTGAAGCCGGAGTTATTCAGGAGTTATTACTAACTATACTTCGACCTGGGAAAGACTGATGTGATTTTTCATTTCTTATCATCCACAGGTAATCTAACTACTGCTCCCAGCATATCTTCCTGCTTGGTGTTTCTTTTACACAGCCTTTAAAATTGCTAGGTAATCTAACTACTGCTCCCAGCATATCTTCCTGCTTGGTGTTTCTTTTACACAGCCTTTAAAATTGCTAGGTAATGTAACTACTGCTCCCAGCATATCTTCCTGCTTGGTGTTTCTTTTACACAGCCTTTAAGATTGCTAGGTAATCTAACTATAGAGATTTTCATATAGTTTTAAAATCTGTACCAAGGCAGGAATTTACTCTGTATCTGTGTTTGTGGGTTGTCCTCTCACCATTTGTTTATTTGCTTGCTGACCCTTTACTGTTTGGGTAGGGGTAGAATCAGTGTGGACACCTGGTTTCAGCCATACTTATTACTTACATTTTGGGCTGCTAAGCCAGGGCTGCGTTTGCAAGAGTGCTTATATTTTAAGTGCTTCATTTAAAGTGTAAACTAGAATTTTTAAATTGAAGCCGGAGTTATTCAGGAGTTATTACTAACTATACTTCGACCTGGGAAAGACTGATGTGATTTTTCATTTCTTATCATCCACAGGTAATCTAACTACTGCTCCCAGCATATCTTCCTGCTTGGTGTTTCTTTTACACAGCCTTTAAAATTGCTAGGTAATCTAACTACTGCTCCCAGCATATCTTCCTGCTTGGTGTTTCTTTTACACAGCCTTTAAAATTGCTAGGTAATCTAACTACTGCTCCCAGCATATCTTCCTGCTTGGTGTTTCTTTTACACAGCCTTTAAGATTGCTAGGTAATCTAACTATAGAGAATTTCATACAGTTTTAAAATCTGCACCAAGGCAGGAATTTACTCTGTATCTGTGTTTGTGGGTTGTCCTCTCACCATTTGTTTATTTGCTTGCTGACCCTTTACTGTTTGGGGAGGGGTAGAATCAGTGTGGACACCTGGTTTCAGCCATACTTATTACTTACATTTTGGGCTGCTAAGCCAGCGCTGCGTTTGCAAGAGTGCTTATATTTTAAGTGCTTCATTTAAAGTGTAAACTAGAATTTTTAAATTGAAGCCGCAGTTATTCAGGAGTTATTACTAACTATACTTCGACCTGTGAAAGACTGATGTGATTTTTCATTTCTTATCATCCACAGGTAATCTAACTACTGCTCCCAGCATATCTTCCTGCTTGGTGTTTCTTTTACACAGCCTTTAAAATTGCTAGGTAATCTAACTACTGCTCCCAGCATATCTTCCTGCTTGGTGTTTCTTTTACACAGCCTTTAAAATTGCTAGGTAATCTAACTACTGCTCCCAGCATATCTTCCTGCTTGGTGTTTCTTTTACACAGCCTTTAAGATTGCTAGGTAATCTAACTATAGAGAATTTTATATAGTTTTAAAATCTGTACCAAGGCAGGAATTTACTCTGTATCTGTGTTTGTGGGTTGTCCTCTCACCATTTGTTTATTTGCTTGCTGACCCTTTTCTGTTTGGGGAGGGGTAGAATCAGTGTGGACACCTAGTTTCAGCCATACTTATTACTTACATTTTGGGCTGCTAAGCCAGGGCTGCATTTGCAAGAGTGCTTATATTTTAAGTGCTTCATTTAAAGTGTAAACTAGAATTTTTAAATTGAAGCCGGAGTTATTCAGGAGTTATTACTAACTATACTTCGACCTGGGAAAGACTGATGTGATTTTTCATTTCTTATCATCCACAGGTAATCTAACTACTGCTCCCAGCATATCTTCCTGCTTGGTGTTTCTTTTACACAGCCTTTAAAATTGCTAGGTAATCTAACTACTGCTCCCAGCATATCTTCCTGCTTGGTGTTTCTTTTACACAGCCTTTAAAATTGCTAGGTAATCTAACTACTGCTCCCAGCATATCTTCCTGCTTGGTGTTTCTTTTACACAGCCTTTAAGATTGCTAGGTAATCTAACTATAGAGAATTTCATATAGTTTTAAAATCTGTACCAAGGCAGGAATTTACTCTGTATCTGTGTTTGTGGGTTGTCCTCTTACCATTTGTTTATTTGCTTGCTGACCCTTTACTGTTTGTGGAGGGGTAGAATCAGTGTGGACACCTGGTTTCAGCATACTTATTACTTACATTTTGGGCTGCTAAGCCAGGGTGCGTTTGCAAGAGTGCTTATATTTTAAGTGCTTCATTTAAAGTGTAAACTAGAATTTTTAAATTGAAGCCGGAGTTATTCAGGAGTTATTACTAACTATACTTCGACCTGGGAAAGACTGATGTGATTTTTCATTTCTTATCATCCACAGGTAATCTAACTACTGCTCCCAGCATATCTTCCTGCTTGGTGTTTCTTTTACACAGCCTTTAAAATTGCTAGGTAATCTAACTACTGCTCCCAGCATATCTTCCTGCTTGGTGTTTCTTTTACACAGCCTTTAAAATTACTAGGTTATCTAACTACTGCTCCCAGCATATCTTCCTGCTTGGTGTTTCTTTTACACAGCCTTTAAAATTGCTAGGTAATCTAACTACAGCTCCCAGCATATCTTCCTGCTTGGTGTTTCTTTTACACAGCCTTTAAGATTGCTAGGTAATCTAACTATAGAGAATTTCATATAGTTTTAAAATCTGTACCAAGGCAGGAATTTACTCTGTATCTGTGTTTGTGGGTTGTCCTCTCACCATTTGTTTATTTGCTTGATGACCCTTTACTGTTTGGGGAGGGGTAGAATCAGTGTGGACACCTGGTTTCAGCCATACTTATTACTTACATTTTGGGCTGCAAAGCCAGGGCTGCGTTTGCAAGAGTGCTTATATTTTAAGTGCTTCATTTAAAGTGTAAACTAGAATTTTTAAATTGAAGCCGGAGTTATTCAGGAGTTATTACTAACTATACTTCGACCTGGGAAAGACTGATGTGATTTTTCATTTCTTATCATCCACAGGTAATCTAACTACTGCTCCCAGCATATCTTCCTGCTTGGTGTTTCTTTTACACAGCCTTTAAAATTGCTAGGTAATCTAACTACTGCTCCCAGCATATCTTCCTGCTTGGTGTTTCTTTTACACAGCCTTTAAAATTGCTAGGTAATCTAACTACTGCTCCCAGCATATCTTCCTGCTTGGTGTTTCTTTTACACAGCCTTTAAGATTGCTAGGTAATCTAACTATAGAGAATTTCATATAGTTTTAAAATCTGTACCAAGGCAGGAATTTACTCTGTATCTGTGTTTGTGGGTTGTCCTCTCACCATTTGTTTATTTGCTTGCTGACCCTTTACTGTTTGTGGAGGGGTAGAATCAGTGTGGACACCTGGTTTCAGCATACTTATTACTTACATTTTGGGCTGCTAAGCCAGGGTGCGTTTGCAAGAGTGCTTATATTTTAAGTGCTTCATTTAAAGTGTAAACTAGAATTTTTAAATTGAAGCCGGAGTTATTCAGGAGTTATTACTAACTATACTTCGACCTGGGAAAGACTGATGTGATTTTTCATTTCTTATCATCCACAGGTAATCTAACTACTGCTCCCAGCATATCTTCCTGCTTGGTGTTTCTTTTACACAGCCTTTAAAATTGCTAGGTAATCTAACTACTGCTCCCAGCATATCTTCCTGCTTGGTGTTTCTTTTACACAGCCTTTAAAATTACTAGGTTATCTAACTACTGCTCCCAGCATATCTTCCTGCTTGGTGTTTCTTTTACACAGCCTTTAAAATTGCTAGGTAATCTAACTACAGCTCCCAGCATATCTTCCTGCTTGGTGTTTCTTTTACACAGCCTTTAAGATTGCTAGGTAATCTAACTATAGAGAATTTCATATAGTTTTAAAATCTGTACCAAGGCAGGAATTTACTCTGTATCTGTGTTTGTGGGTTGTCCTCTCACCATTTGTTTATTTGCTTGATGACCCTTTACTGTTTGGGGAGGGGTAGAATCAGTGTGGACACCTGGTTTCAGCCATACTTATTACTTACATTTTGGGCTGCAAAGCCAGGGCTGCGTTTGCAAGAGTGCTTATATTTTAAGTGCTTCATTTAAAGTGTAAACTAGAATTTTTAAATTGAAGCCGGAGTTATTCAGGAGTTATTACTAACTATACTTCGACCTGGGAAAGACTGATGTGATTTTTCATTTCTTATCATCCACAGGTAATCTAACTACTGCTCCCAGCATATCTTCCTGCTTGGTGTTTCTTTTACACAGCCTTTAAAATTGCTAGGTAATCTAACTACTGCTCCCAGCATATCTTCCTGCTTGGTGTTTCTTTTACACAGCCTTTAAAATTGCTAGGTAATGTAACTACTGCTCCCAGCATATCTTCCTGCTTGGTGTTTCTTTTACACAGCCTTTAAGATTGCTAGGTAATCTAACTATAGAGATTTTCATATAGTTATAAAATCTGTACCAAGGCAGGAATTTACTCTGTATCTGTGTTTGTGGGTTGTCCTCTCACCATTTGTTTATTTGCTTGCTGACCCTTTACTGTTTGGGTAGGGGTAGAATCAGTGTGGACACCTGGTTTCAGCCATACTTATTACTTACATTTTGGGCTGCTAAGCCAGGGCTGCGTTTGCAAGAGTGCTTATATTTTAAGTGCTTCATTTAAAGTGTAAACTAGAATTTTTAAATTGAAGCCGGAGTTATTCAGGAGTTATTACTAACTATACTTCGACCTGGGAAAGACTGATGTGATTTTTCATTTCTTATCATCCACAGGTAATCTAACTACTGCTCCCAGCATATCTTCCTGCTTGGTGTTTCTTTTACACAGCCTTTAAAATTGCTAGGTAATCTAACTACTGCTCCCAGCATATCTTCCTGCTTGGTGTTTCTTTTACACAGCCTTTAAAATTGCTAGGTAATCTAACTACTGCTCCCAGCATATCTTCCTGCTTGGTGTTTCTTTTACACAGCCTTTAAGATTGCTAGGTAATCTAACTATAGAGAATTTCATACAGTTTTAAAATCTGCACCAAGGCAGGAATTTACTCTGTATCTGTGTTTGTGGGTTGTCCTCTCACCATTTGTTTATTTGCTTGCTGACCCTTTACTGTTTGGGGAGGGGTAGAATCAGTGTGGACACCTGGTTTCAGCCATACTTATTACTTACATTTTGGGCTGCTAAGCCAGCGCTGCGTTTGCAAGAGTGCTTATATTTTAAGTGCTTCATTTAAAGTGTAAACTAGAATTTTTAAATTGAAGCCGGAGTTATTCAGGAGTTATTACTAACTATACTTCGACCTGTGAAAGACTGATGTGATTTTTCATTTCTTATCATCCACAGGTAATCTAACTACTGCTCCCAGCATATCTTCCTGCTTGGTGTTTCTTTTACACAGCCTTTAAAATTGCTAGGTAATCTAACTACTGCTCCCAGCATATCTTCCTGCTTGGTGTTTCTTTTACACAGCCTTTAAAATTGCTAGGTAATCCAACTACTGCTCCCAGCATATCCTACTGCTTGGTGTTTCTTTTACACAGCCTTTAAGATTGCTAGGTAATCTAACTATAGAGAATTTCATATAGTTTTAAAATCTGTACCAAGGCAGGAATTTACTCTGTATCTGTGTTTGTGGGTTGTCCTCTCACCATTTGTTTATTTGCTTGCTGACCCTTTACTGTTTGGGGAGGGGTAGAATCAGTGTGGACACCTGGTTTCAGCCATACTTATTACTTACATTTTGGGCTGCTAAGCCAGGGCTGCGTTTGCAAGAGTGCTTATATTTTAAGTGCTTCTTTTAAAGTGTAAACTAGAATTTTTAAATTGAAGCCGGAGTTATTCAGGAGTTATTACTAACTATACTTCGACCTGGGAAAGACTGATGTGATTTTTCATTTCTTATCATCCACAGGTAATCTAACTACTGCTCCCAGCATATCTTCCTGCTTGGTGTTTCTTTTACACAGCCTTTAAAATTGCTAGGTAATCTAACTACTGCTCCCAGCATATCTTCCTGCTTGGTGTTTCTTTTACACAGCCTTTAAAATTGCTAGGTAATCTAACTACTGCTCCCAGCATATCTTCCTGCTTGGTGTTTCTTTTACACAGCCTTTAAAATTGCTAGGTAATCTAACTACTGCTCCCAGCATATCTTCCTGCTTGGTGTTTCTTTTACACAGCCTTTAAGATTGCTAGGTAATCTAACTATAGAGAATTTCATATAGTTTTAAAATCTGTACCAAGGCAGGATTTTACTCTGTATCTGTGTTTGTGGGTTGTCCTCTCACCATTTGTTTATTTGCTTGCTGACCCTTTACTGTTTGGGGAGGGGTAGAATCAGTGTGGACACCTGGTTTCAGCCATACTTATTACTTACATTTTGGGCTGCTAAGCCAGGGCTGCGTTTGCAAGAGTGCTTATATTTTAAGTGCTTCATTTAAAGTGTAAACTAGAATTTTTAAATTGAAGCCGGAGTTATTCAGGAGTTATTACTAACTATACTTCGACCTGGGAAAGACTGATGTGATTTTTCATTTCTTATCATCCACAGGTAATCTAACTACTGCTCCCAGCTTATCTTCCTGCTTGGTGTTTCTTTTACACAGCCTTTAAAATTGCTAGGTAATCTAACTATTGCTCCCAGCATATCTTCCTGCTTGGTGTTTCTTTTACACAGCCTTTAAAATTGCTAGGTAATCTAACTACTGCTCCCAGCATATCTTCCTGCTTGGTGTTTCTTTTACACAGCCTTTAAAATTGCTAGGTAATCTAACTACTGCTCCCAGCATATCTTCCTGCTTGGTGTTTCTTTTACACAGCCTTTAAGATTGCTAGGTAATCTAACTATAGAGAATTTCATATAGTTTTAAAATCTGTACCAAGGCTGGAATTTACTCTGTATCTGTGTTTGTGGGTTGTCCTCTCACCATTTGTTTATTTGCTTGCTGACCCTTTACTGTTTGGGGAGGGGTAGAATCAGTGTGGACACCTGGTTTCAGCCATACTTATTACTTACATTTTGGACTGCTAAGCCAGGGCTGCATTTGCAAGAGTGCTTATATTTTAAGTGCTTCATTTAAAGTGTAAACTAGAATTTTTAAATTGAAGCCGGAGTTATTCAGGAGTTATTACTAACTATACTTCGACCTGTGAAAGACTGATGTGATTTTTCATTTCTTATCATCCACAGGTAATCTAACTACTGCTCCCAGCATATCTTCCTGCTTGGTGTTTCTTTTACACAGCCTTTAAAATTGCTAGGTAATCTAACTACTGCTCCCAGCATATCTTCCTGCTTGGTGTTTCTTTTACACAGCCTTTAAAATTGCTAGGTAATCCAACTACTGCTCCCAGCATATCTTCCTGCTTGGTGTTTCTTTTACACAGCCTTTAAGATTGCTAGGTAATCTAACTATAGAGAATTTCATATAGTTTTAAAATCTGTACCAAGGCAGGAATTTACTCTGTATCTGTGTTTGTGGGTTGTCCTCTCACCATTTGTTTATTTGCTTGCTGACCCTTTACTGTTTGGGGAGGGGTAGAATCAGTGTGGACACCTGGTTTCAGCCATACTTATTACTTACATTTTGGGCTGCTAAGCCAGGGCTGCGTTTGCAAGAGTGCTTATATTTTAAGTGCTTCATTTAAAGTGTAAACTAGAATTTTTAAATTGAAGCCGGAGTTATTCAGGAGTTATTACTAACTATACTTCGACCTGGGAAAGACTGATGTGATTTTTCATTTCTTATCATCCACAGGTAATCTAACTACTGCTCCCAGCTTATCTTCCTGCTTGGTGTTTCTTTTACACAGCCTTTAAAATTGCTAGGTAATCTAACTATTGCTCCCAGCATATCTTCCTGCTTGGTGTTTCTTTTACACAGCCTTTAAAATTGCTAGGTAATCTAACTACTGCTCCCAGCATATCTTCCTGCTTGGTGTTTCTTTTACACAGCCTTTAAAATTGCTAGGTAATCTAACTACTGCTCCCAGCATATCTTCCTGCTTGGTGTTTCTTTTACACAGCCTTTAAGATTGCTAGGTAATCTAACTATAGAGAATTTCATATAGTTTTAAAATCTGTACCAAGGCTGGAATTTACTCTGTATCTGTGTTTGTGGGTTGTCCTCTCACCATTTGTTTATTTGCTTGCTGACCCTTTACTGTTTGGGGAGGGGTAGAATCAGTGTGGACACCTGGTTTCAGCCATACTTATTACTTACATTTTGGACTGCTAAGCCAGGGCTGAATTTGCAAGAGTGCATATATTTTAAGTGCTTCATTTAAAGTGTAAACTAGAATTTTTAAATTGAAGCCGGAGTTATTCAGGAGTTATTACTAACTATACTTCGACCTGGGAAAGACTGATGTGATTTTTCATTTCTTATCATCCACAGGTAATCTAACTACTGCTCCCAGCATATCTTCCTGCTTGGTGTTTCTTTTACACAGCCTTTAAAATTGCTAGGTATTCTAACTACTGCTCCTAGCATATCTTCCTGCTTGGTGTTTCTTTTAAACAGCCTTTAAAATTGCTAGGTAATCTAACTACTGCTCCCAGCATATCTTCCTGCTTGGTGTTTCTTTTACACAGCCTTTAAGATTGCTAGGTAATCTAACTATAGAGAATTTCATATAGTTTTAAAATCTGTACCAAGGCAGGAATTTACTCTGTATCTGTGTTTGTGGGTTGTCCTCTCACCATTTGTTTATTTGCTTGCTGACCCTTTACTGTTTGGGGAGGGCTAGAATCAGTGTGGACACCTGGTTTCAGCCATACTTATTACTTACATTTTGGGCTGCTAAGCCAGGGCTGCGTTTGCAAGAGTGCTTATATTTTAAGTGCTTCATTTAAAGTGTAAACTAGAATTTTTAAATTGAAGCCGGAGTTATTCAGGAGTTATTACTAACTATACTTCGACCTGGGAAAGACTGATGTGATTTTTCATTTCTTATCATCCACAGGTAATCTAACTACTGCTCCCAGCATATCTTCCTGCTTGGTGTTTCTTTTACACAGCCTTTAAAATTGCTAGGTAATCTAACTACTGCTCCCAGCATATCTTCCTGCTTGGTGTTTCTTTTACACAGCCTTTAAAATTGCTAGGTAATCTAACTACTGCTCCCAGCATATCTTCCTGCTTGGTGTTTCTTTTACACAGCCATTAAAATTGCTAGGTAATCTAACTACTGCTCCCAGCATATCTTCCTGCTTGGTGTTTCTTTTACACAGCCTTTAAGATTGCTAGGTAATCTAACTATAGAGAATTTCATATAGTTTTAAAATCTGTACCAAGGCAGGAATTTACTCTGTATCTGTGTTTGTGGGTTGTCCTCTCACCATTTGTTTATTAGCTTGCTGACCCTTTACTGTTTGGGGAGGGGTAGAATCAGTGTGGACACCTGGTTTCAGCCATACTTATTACTTACATTTTGGGCTGCTAAGCCAGGGCTGCGTTTGCAAGAGTGCTTATATTTTAAGTGCTTCATTTAAAGTGTAAACTAGAATTTTTAAATTGAAGCCGGAGTTATTCAGGAGTTATTAATAACTATACTTCGACCTGGGAAAGACTGATGTGATTTTTCATTTCTTATCATCCACAGGTAATCTAACTACTGCTCCCAGCATATCTTCCTGCTTGGTGTTTCTTTTACACAGCCTTTAAAATTGCTAAGTAATCTAACTACTGCTCCCAGCATATCTTCCTGCTTGGTGTTTCTTTTACACAGCCTTTAAAATTGCTAGGTAATCTAACTACTGCTCCCAGCATATCTTCCTGCTTGGTGTTTCTTTTACACAGCCTTTAAGATTGCTAGGTAATCTAACTATAGAGAATTTTATATAGTTTTAAAATCTGTACCAAGGCAGGAATTTACTCTGTATCTGTGTTTGTGGGTTGTCCTCTCACCATTTGTTTATTTGCTTGCTGACCCTTTACTGTTTGGGGAGGGGTAGAATCAGTGTGGACACCTGGTTTCAGCCATACTTATTACTTACATTTTGGGCTGCTAAGCCAGGGCTGCGTTTGCAAGAGTGCTTATATTTTAAGTGCTTCATTTAAAGTGTAAACTAGAATTTTTAAATTGAAGCCGGATTTATTCAGGAGTTATTACTAACTATACTTCGACCTGGGAAAGACTGATGTGATTTTTCATTTCTTATCATCCACAGGTAATCTAACTACTGCTCCCAGCATATCTTCCTGCTTGGTGTTTCTTTTACACAGCCTTTAAAATTGCTAGGTAATCTAACTACTGCTCCCAGCATATCTTCCTGCTTGGTGTTTCTTTTACACAGCCTTTAAAATTGCTAGGTAATCTAACTACTGCTCCCAGCATATCTTCCTGCTTGGTGTTTCTTTTACACAGCCTTTAAATTTGCTAGGTAATCTAACTACTGCTCCCAGCATATCTTCCTGCTTGGTGTTTCTTTTACACAGCCTTTAAAATTGCTAGGTAATCTAACTACTGCTCCCAGCATATTTTCCTGCTTGGTGTTTCTTTTACACAGCCTTTAAAATTGCTAGGTAATCTAATTACTGCTCCCAGCATATCTCCCTGCTTGGTGTTTCTTTTACACAGCCTTTAAGATTGCTAGGTAATCTAACTATAGAGAATTTCATATAGTTTTAAAATCTGTACCAAGGCAGGAATTTACTCTGTATCTGTGTTTGTGGGTTGTCCTCTCACCATTTGTTTATTTGCTTGCTGACCCTTTACTGTTTGGGGAGGGGTAGAATCAGTGTGGACACCTGGTTTCAGCCATACTTATTACTTACATTTTGGGCTGCTAAGCCAGGGCTGCGTTTGCAAGAGTGCTTATATTTTAAGTGCTTCATTTAAAGTGTAAACTAGAATTTTTAAATTGAAGCCGGAGTTATTCTGGAGTTATTACTAACTATACTTCGACCTGGGAAAGACTGATGTGATTTTTCATTTCTTATCATCCACAGGTAATCTAACTACTGCTCCCAGCATATCTTCCTGCTTGGTGTTTCTTTTACACAGCCTTTAAATTTGCTAGGTAATCTAACTACTGCTCCCAGCATATCTTCCTGCTTGGTGTTTCTTTTACACAGCCTTTAAAATTGCTAGGTAATCTAACTATTGCTCCCAGCATATCTTCCTGCTTGGTGTTTCTTTTACACAGCCTTTAAAATTGCTAGGTAATCTAACTACTGCTCCCAGCATATCTTCCTGCTTGGTGTTTCTTTTACACAGCCTTTAAGATTGCTAGGTAATCTAACTATAGAGAATTTCATATAGTTTTAAAATCTGTACCAAGGCAGGAATTTACTCTGTATATGTGTTTGTGGGTTGTCCTCTCACCATTTGTTTATTTGCTTGCTGACCCTTTACTGTTTGGGGAGGGGTAGAATCAGTGTGGACACCTGGTTTCTGCCATACTTATTACTTACATTTTGGGCTGCTAAGCCAGGGCTGCGTTTGCAAGAGTGCTTAAATTTTAAGTGCTTCATTTAAAGTGTAAACTAGAATTTTTAAATTGAAGCCGGAGTTATTCAGAGTTATTACTAACTATACTTCGACCTGGGAAAGACTGATGTGATTTTTCATTTCTTGTCATCCACAGGTAATCTAACTACTGCTCCCAGCATATCTTCCTGCTTGGTGTTTCTTTTACACAGCCTTTAAAATTGCTAGGTAATCTAACTACTGCTCCCAGCATATCTTCCTGCTTGGTGTTTCTTTTACACAGCCTTTAAAATTGCTAGGTAATCTAACTACTGCTCCCAGCATATCTTCCTGCTTGGTGTTTCTTTTACACAGCCTTTAAGATTGCTAGGTAATCTAACTATAGAGAATTTCATATAGTTTTAAAATCTGTACCAAGGCAGGAATTTACTCTGTATCTGTGTTTGTGGGTTGTCCTCTCACCATTTGTTTATTTGCTTGCTGACCCTTTACTGTTTGGGGAGGGGTAGAATCAGTGTGGACACCTGGTTTCAGCCATACTTATTACTTACATTTTGGGCTGCTAAGCCAGAGCTGCGTTTGCAAGAGTGCTTATATTTTAAGTGCTTCATTTAAAGTGTAAACTAGAATTTTTAAATTGAAGCCGGAGTTATTCTGGAGTTATTACTAACTATACTTCGACCTGGGAAAGACTGATGTGGTTTTTCATTTCTTATCATCCACAGGTAATCTAACTACTGCTCCCAGCATATCTTCCTGCTTGGTGTTTCTTTTACACAGCCTTTAAATTTGCTAGGTAATCTAACTACTGCTCCCAGCATATCTTCCTGCTTGGTGTTTCTTTTACACAGCCTTTAAAATTGCTAGGTAATCTAACTACTGCTCCCAGCATATCTTCCTGCTTGGTGTTTCTTTTACACAGCCTTTAAAATTGCTAGGTAATCTAACTACTGCTCCCAGCATATCTTCCTGCTTGGTGTTTCTTTTACACAGCCTTTAAGATTGCAAGGTAATCTAACTATAGAGAATTTCATATAGTTTTAAAATCTGTACCAAGGCAGGAATTTACTCTGTATCTGTGTTTGTGGGTTGTCCTCTCACCATTTGTTTATTTGCTTGCTGACCCTTTACTGTTTGGGGAGGGGTAGAATCAGTGTGGACACCTGGTTTCAGCCATACTTATTACTTACATTTTGGGCTGCTAAGCCAGGGCTGCGTTTGCAAGAGTGCTTATATTTTAAGTGCTTCATTTAAAGTGTAAACTAGAATTTTTAAATTGAAGCCGGAGTTATTCTGGAGTTATTACTAACTATACTTCGACCTGGGAAAGACTGATGTGATTTTTCATTTCTTATCATCCACAGGTAATCTAACTACTGCTCCCAGCATATCTTCCTGCTTGGTGTTTCTTTTACACAGCCTTTAAATTTGCTAGGTAATCTAACTACTGCTCCCAGCATATCTTCCTGCTTGGTGTTTCTTTTACACAGCCTTTAAAATTGCTAGGTAATCTAACTATTGCTCCCAGCATATCTTCCTGCTTGGTGTTTCTTTTACACAGCCTTTAAAATTGCTAGGTAATCTAACTACTGCTCCCAGCATATCTTCCTGCTTGGTGTTTCTTTTACACAGCCTTTAAGATTGCTAGGTAATCTAACTATAGAGAATTTCATATAGTTTTAAAATCTGTACCAAGGCAGGAATTTACTCTGTATATGTGTTTGTGGGTTGTCCTCTCACCATTTGTTTATTTGCTTGCTGACCCTTTACTGTTTGGGGAGGGGTAGAATCAGTGTGGACACCTGGTTTCTGCCATACTTATTACTTACATTTTGGGCTGCTAAGCCAGGGCTGCGTTTGCAAGAGTGCTTAAATTTTAAGTGCTTCATTTAAAGTGTAAACTAGAATTTTTAAATTGAAGCCGGAGTTATTCAGAGTTATTACTAACTATACTTCGACCTGGGAAAGACTGATGTGATTTTTCATTTCTTGTCATCCACAGGTAATCTAACTACTGCTCCCAGCATATCTTCCTGCTTGGTGTTTCTTTTACACAGCCTTTAAAATTGCTAGGTAATCTAACTACTGCTCCCAGCATATCTTCCTGCTTGGTGTTTCTTTTACACAGCCTTTAAAATTGCTAGGTAATCTAACTACTGCTCCCAGCATATCTTCCTGCTTGGTGTTTCTTTTACACAGCCTTTAAGATTGCTAGGTAATCTAACTATAGAGAATTTCATATAGTTTTAAAATCTGTACCAAGGCAGGAATTTACTCTGTATCTGTGTTTGTGGGTTGTCCTCTCACCATTTGTTTATTTGCTTGCTGACCCTTTACTGTTTGGGGAGGGGTAGAATCAGTGTGGACACCTGGTTTCAGCCATACTTATTACTTACATTTTGGGCTGCTAAGCCAGAGCTGCGTTTGCAAGAGTGCTTATATTTTAAGTGCTTCATTTAAAGTGTAAACTAGAATTTTTAAATTGAAGCCGGAGTTATTCTGGAGTTATTACTAACTATACTTCGACCTGGGAAAGACTGATGTGATTTTTCATTTCTTATCATCCACAGGTAATCTAACTACTGCTCCCAGCATATCTTCCTGCTTGGTGTTTCTTTTACACAGCCTTTAAATTTGCTAGGTAATCTAACTACTGCTCCCAGCATATCTTCCTGCTTGGTGTTTCTTTTACACAGCCTTTAAAATTGCTAGGTAATCTAACTACTGCTCCCAGCATATCTTCCTGCTTGGTGTTTCTTTTACACAGCCTTTAAAATTGCTAGGTAATCTAACTACTGCTCCCAGCATATCTTCCTGCTTGGTGTTTCTTTTACACAGCCTTTAAGATTGCTAGGTAATCTAACTATAGAGAATTTTATATAGTTTTAAAATCTGTACCAAGGCAGGAATTTACTCTGTATCTGTGTTTGTGGGTTGTCCTCTCACCATTTGTTTATTTGCTTGCTGACCCTTTACTGTTTGGGGAGGGGTAGAATCAGTGTGGACACCTGGTTTCAGCCATACTTATTACTTACATTTTGGGCTGCTAAGCCAGGGCTGCGTTTGCAAGAGTGCTTATATTTTAAGTGCTTCATTTAAAGTGTAAACTAGAATTTTTAAATTGAAGCCGGAGTTATTCAGGAGTTATTACTAACTATAATTCGACCTGGGAAAGACTGATGTGATTTTTCATTTCTTATCATCCACAGGTAATCTAACTACTGCTCCCAGCATATCTTCCTGCTTGGTGTTTCTTTTACACAGCCTTTAAAATTGCTAGGTAATCTAACTACTGCTCCCAGCATATCTTCCTGCTTGGTGTTTCTTTTACACAGCCTTTAAAATTGCTAGGTAATCTAACTACTGCTCCCAGCATATCTTCCTGCTTGGTGTTTCTTTTACACAGCCTTTAAAATTGCTAGGTAATCTAACTACTGCTCCCAGCATATCTTCCTGCTTGGTGTTTCTTTTACACAGCCTTTAAAATTGCTAGGTAATCTAACTACTGCTCCCAGCATATCTTCCTGCTTGGTGTTTCTTTTACACAGCCTTTAAAATTGCTAGGTAATCTAACTACTGCTCCCAGCATATCTTCCTGCTTGGTGTTTCTTTTACACAGCCTTTAAAATTGCTAGGTAATCTAACTACTGCTCCCAGCATATCTTCCTGCTTGGTGTTTCTTTTACACAGCCTTTAAAATTGCTAGGTAATGTAACTACTGCTCCCAGCATATCTTCCTGCTTGGTGTTTCTTTTACACAGCCTTTAAGATTGCTAGGTAATCTAACTATAGAGATTTTCATATAGTTTTAAAATCTGTACCAAGGCAGGAATTTACTCTGTATCTGTGTTTGTGGGTTGTCCTCTCACCATTTGTTTATTTGCTTGCTGACCCTTTACTGTTTGGGTAGGGGTAGAATCAGTGTGGACACCTGGTTTCAGCCATACTTATTACTTACATTTTGGGCTGCTAAGCCAGGGCTGCGTTTGCAAGAGTGCTTATATTTTAAGTGCTTCATTTAAAGTGTAAACTAGAATTTTTAAATTGAAGCCGGAGTTATTCAGGAGTTATTACTAACTATACTTCGACCTGGGAAAGACTGATGTGATTTTTCATTTCTTATCATCCACAGGTAATCTAACTACTGCTCCCAGCATATCTTCCTGCTTGGTGTTTCTTTTACACAGCCTTTAAAATTGCTAGGTAATCTAACTACTGCTCCCAGCATATCTTCCTGCTTGGTGTTTCTTTTACACAGCCTTTAAAATTGCTAGGTAATCTAACTACTGCTCCCAGCATATCTTCCTGCTTGGTGTTTCTTTTACACAGCCTTTAAGATTGCTAGGTAATCTAACTATAGAGAATTTCATACAGTTTTAAAATCTGCACCAAGGCAGGAATTTACTCTGTATCTGTGTTTGTGGGTTGTCCTCTCACCATTTGTTTATTTGCTTGCTGACCCTTTACTGTTTGGGGAGGGGTAGAATCAGTGTGGACACCTGGTTTCAGCCATACTTATTACTTACATTTTGGGCTGCTAAGCCAGCGCTGCGTTTGCAAGAGTGCTTATATTTTAAGTGCTTCATTTAAAGTGTAAACTAGAATTTTTAAATTGAAGCCGCAGTTATTCAGGAGTTATTACTAACTATACTTCGACCTGTGAAAGACTGATGTGATTTTTCATTTCTTATCATCCACAGGTAATCTAACTACTGCTCCCAGCATATCTTCCTGCTTGGTGTTTCTTTTACACAGCCTTTAAAATTGCTAGGTAATCTAACTACTGCTCCCAGCATATCTTCCTGCTTGGTGTTTCTTTTACACAGCCTTTAAAATTGCTAGGTAATCTAACTACTGCTCCCAGCATATCTTCCTGCTTGGTGTTTCTTTTACACAGCCTTTAAGATTGCTAGGTAATCTAACTATAGAGAATTTTATATAGTTTTAAAATCTGTACCAAGGCAGGAATTTACTCTGTATCTGTGTTTGTGGGTTGTCCTCTCACCATTTGTTTATTTGCTTGCTGACCCTTTTCTGTTTGGGGAGGGGTAGAATCAGTGTGGACACCTAGTTTCAGCCATACTTATTACTTACATTTTGGGCTGCTAAGCCAGGGCTGCATTTGCAAGAGTGCTTATATTTTAAGTGCTTCATTTAAAGTGTAAACTAGAATTTTTAAATTGAAGCCGGAGTTATTCAGGAGTTATTACTAACTATACTTCGACCTGGGAAAGACTGATGTGATTTTTCATTTCTTATCATCCACAGGTAATCTAACTACTGCTCCCAGCATATCTTCCTGCTTGGTGTTTCTTTTACACAGCCTTTAAAATTGCTAGGTAATCTAACTACTGCTCCCAGCATATCTTCCTGCTTGGTGTTTCTTTTACACAGCCTTTAAAATTGCTAGGTAATCTAACTACTGCTCCCAGCATATCTTCCTGCTTGGTGTTTCTTTTACACAGCCTTTAAGATTGCTAGGTAATCTAACTATAGAGAATTTCATATAGTTTTAAAATCTGTACCAAGGCAGGAATTTACTCTGTATCTGTGTTTGTGGGTTGTCCTCTTACCATTTGTTTATTTGCTTGCTGACCCTTTACTGTTTGTGGAGGGGTAGAATCAGTGTGGACACCTGGTTTCAGCATACTTATTACTTACATTTTGGGCTGCTAAGCCAGGGTGCGTTTGCAAGAGTGCTTATATTTTAAGTGCTTCATTTAAAGTGTAAACTAGAATTTTTAAATTGAAGCCGGAGTTATTCAGGAGTTATTACTAACTATACTTCGACCTGGGAAAGACTGATGTGATTTTTCATTTCTTATCATCCACAGGTAATCTAACTACTGCTCCCAGCATATCTTCCTGCTTGGTGTTTCTTTTACACAGCCTTTAAAATTGCTAGGTAATCTAACTACTGCTCCCAGCATATCTTCCTGCTTGGTGTTTCTTTTACACAGCCTTTAAAATTACTAGGTTATCTAACTACTGCTCCCAGCATATCTTCCTGCTTGGTGTTTCTTTTACACAGCCTTTAAAATTGCTAGGTAATCTAACTACTGCTCCCAGCATATCTTCCTGCTTGGTGTTTCTTTTACACAGCCTTTAAAATTGCTAGGTAATGTAACTACTGCTCCCAGCATATCTTCCTGCTTGGTGTTTCTTTTACACAGCCTTTAAGATTGCTAGGTAATCTAACTATAGAGATTTTCATATAGTTTTAAAATCTGTACCAAGGCAGGAATTTACTCTGTATCTGTGTTTGTGGGTTGTCCTCTCACCATTTGTTTATTTGCTTGCTGACCCTTTACTGTTTGGGTAGGGGTAGAATCAGTGTGGACACCTGGTTTCAGCCATACTTATTACTTACATTTTGGGCTGCTAAGCCAGGGCTGCGTTTGCAAGAGTGCTTATATTTTAAGTGCTTCATTTAAAGTGTAAACTAGAATTTTTAAATTGAAGCCGGAGTTATTCAGGAGTTATTACTAACTATACTTCGACCTGGGAAAGACTGATGTGATTTTTCATTTCTTATCATCCACAGGTAATCTAACTACTGCTCCCAGCATATCTTCCTGCTTGGTGTTTCTTTTACACAGCCTTTAAAATTGCTAGGTAATCTAACTACTGCTCCCAGCATATCTTCCTGCTTGGTGTTTCTTTTACACAGCCTTTAAAATTGCTAGGTAATCTAACTACTGCTCCCAGCATATCTTCCTGCTTGGTGTTTCTTTTACACAGCCTTTAAGATTGCTAGGTAATCTAACTATAGAGAATTTCATACAGTTTTAAAATCTGCACCAAGGCAGGAATTTACTCTGTATCTGTGTTTGTGGGTTGTCCTCTCACCATTTGTTTATTTGCTTGCTGACCCTTTACTGTTTGGGGAGGGGTAGAATCAGTGTGGACACCTGGTTTCAGCCATACTTATTACTTACATTTTGGGCTGCTAAGCCAGCGCTGCGTTTGCAAGAGTGCTTATATTTTAAGTGCTTCATTTAAAGTGTAAACTAGAATTTTTAAATTGAAGCCGGAGTTATTCAGGAGTTATTACTAACTATACTTCGACCTGTGAAAGACTGATGTGATTTTTCATTTCTTATCATCCACAGGTAATCTAACTACTGCTCCCAGCATATCTTCCTGCTTGGTGTTTCTTTTACACAGCCTTTAAAATTGCTAGGTAATCTAACTACTGCTCCCAGCATATCTTCCTGCTTGGTGTTTCTTTTACACAGCCTTTAAAATTGCTAGGTAATCCAACTACTGCTCCCAGCATATCTTCCTGCTTGGTGTTTCTTTTACACAGCCTTTAAGATTGCTAGGTAATCTAACTATAGAGAATTTCATATAGTTTTAAAATCTGTACCAAGGCAGGAATTTACTCTGTATCTGTGTTTGTGGGTTGTCCTCTCACCATTTGTTTATTTGCTTGCTGACCCTTTACTGTTTGGGGAGGGGTAGAATCAGTGTGGACACCTGGTTTCAGCCATACTTATTACTTACATTTTGGGCTGCTAAGCCAGGGCTGCGTTTGCAAGAGTGCTTATATTTTAAGTGCTTCTTTTAAAGTGTAAACTAGAATTTTTAAATTGAAGCCGGAGTTATTCAGGAGTTATTACTAACTATACTTCGACCTGGGAAAGACTGATGTGATTTTTCATTTCTTATCATCCACAGGTAATCTAACTACTGCTCCCAGCATATCTTCCTGCTTGGTGTTTCTTTTACACAGCCTTTAAAATTGCTAGGTAATCTAACTACTGCTCCCAGCATATCTTCCTGCTTGGTGTTTCTTTTACACAGCCTTTAAAATTGCTAGGTAATCTAACTACTGCTCCCAGCATATCTTCCTGCTTGGTGTTTCTTTTACACAGCCTTTAAAATTGCTAGGTAATCTAACTACTGCTCCCAGCATATCTTCCTGCTTGGTGTTTCTTTTACACAGCCTTTAAGATTGCTAGGTAATCTAACTATAGAGAATTTCATATAGTTTTAAAATCTGTACCAAGGCAGGAATTTACTCTGTATCTGTGTTTGTGGGTTGTCCTCTCACCATTTGTTTATTTGCTTGCTGACCCTTTACTGTTTGGGGAGGAGTAGAATCAGTGTGGACACCTGGTTTCAGCCATACTTATTACTTACATTTTGGGCTGCTAAGCCAGGGCTGCGTTTGCAAGAGTGCTTATATTTTAAGTGCTTCATTTAAAGTGTAAACTAGAATTTTTAAATTGAAGCCGGAGTTATTCAGGAGTTATTACTAACTATACTTCGACCTGGGAAAGACTGATGTGATTTTTCATTTCTTATCATCCACAGGTAATCTAACTACTGCTCCCAGCTTATCTTCCTGCTTGGTGTTTCTTTTACACAGCCTTTAAAATTGCTAGGTAATCTAACTATTGCTCCCAGCATATCTTCCTGCTTGGTGTTTCTTTTACACAGCCTTTAAAATTGCTAGGTAATCTAACTACTGCTCCCAGCATATCTTCCTGCTTGGTGTTTCTTTTACACAGCCTTTAAAATTGCTAGGTAATCTAACTACTGCTCCCAGCATATCTTCCTGCTTGGTGTTTCTTTTACACAGCCTTTAAGATTGCTAGGTAATCTAACTATAGAGAATTTCATATAGTTTTAAAATCTGTACCAAGGCTGGAATTTACTCTGTATCTGTGTTTGTGGGTTGTCCTCTCACCATTTGTTTATTTGCTTGCTGACCCTTTACTGTTTGGGGAGGGGTAGAATCAGTGTGGACACCTGGTTTCAGCCATACTTATTACTTACATTTTGGACTGCTAAGCCAGGGCTGCATTTGCAAGAGTGCTTATATTTTAAGTGCTTCATTTAAAGTGTAAACTAGAATTTTTAAATTGAAGCCGGAGTTATTCAGGAGTTATTACTAACTATACTTCGACCTGTGAAAGACTGATGTGATTTTTCATTTCTTATCATCCACAGGTAATCTAACTACTGCTCCCAGCATATCTTCCTGCTTGGTGTTTCTTTTACACAGCCTTTAAAATTGCTAGGTAATCTAACTACTGCTCCCAGCATATCTTCCTGCTTGGTGTTTCTTTTACACAGCCTTTAAAATTGCTAGGTAATCCAACTACTGCTCCCAGCATATCTTCCTGCTTGGTGTTTCTTTTACACAGCCTTTAAGATTGCTAGGTAATCTAACTATAGAGAATTTCATATAGTTTTAAAATCTGTACCAAGGCAGGAATTTACTCTGTATCTGTGTTTGTGGGTTGTCCTCTCACCATTTGTTTATTTGCTTGCTGACCCTTTACTGTTTGGGGAGGGGTAGAATCAGTGTGGACACCTGGTTTCAGCCATACTTATTACTTACATTTTGGGCTGCTAAGCCAGGGCTGCGTTTGCAAGAGTGCTTATATTTTAAGTGCTTCTTTTAAAGTGTAAACTAGAATTTTTAAATTGAAGCCGGAGTTATTCAGGAGTTATTACTAACTATACTTCGACCTGGGAAAGACTGATGTGATTTTTCATTTCTTATCATCCACAGGTAATCTAACTACTGCTCCCAGCATATCTTCCTGCTTGGTGTTTCTTTTACACAGCCTTTAAAATTGCTAGGTAATCTAACTACTGCTCCCAGCATATCTTCCTGCTTGGTGTTTCTTTTACACAGCCTTTAAAATTGCTAGGTAATCTAACTACTGCTCCCAGCATATCTTCCTGCTTGGTGTTTCTTTTACACAGCCTTTAAAATTGCTAGGTAATCTAACTACTGCTCCCAGCATATCTTCCTGCTTGGTGTTTCTTTTACACAGCCTTTAAGATTGCTAGGTAATCTAACTATAGAGAATTTCATATAGTTTTAAAATCTGTACCAAGGCAGGAATTTACTCTGTATCTGTGTTTGTGGGTTGTCCTCTCACCATTTGTTTATTTGCTTGCTGACCCTTTACTGTTTGGGGAGGGGTAGAATCAGTGTGGACACCTGGTTTCAGCCATACTTATTACTTACATTTTGGGCTGCTAAGCCAGGGCTGCGTTTGCAAGAGTGCTTATATTTTAAGTGCTTCATTTAAAGTGTAAACTAGAATTTTTAAATTGAAGCCGGAGTTATTCAGGAGTTATTACTAACTATACTTCGACATGGGAAAGACTGATGTGATTTTTCATTTCTTATCATCCACAGGTAATCTAACTACTGCTCCCAGCTTATCTTCCTGCTTGGTGTTTCTTTTACACAGCCTTTAAAATTGCTAGGTAATCTAACTATTGCTCCCAGCATATCTTCCTGCTTGGTGTTTCTTTTACACAGCCTTTAAAATTGCTAGGTAATCTAACTACTGCTCCCAGCATATCTTCCTGCTTGGTGTTTCTTTTACACAGCCTTTAAAATTGCTAGGTAATCTAACTACTGCTCCCAGCATATCTTCCTGCTTGGTGTTTCTTTTACACAGCCTTTAAGATTGCTAGGTAATCTAACTATAGAGAATTTCATATAGTTTTAAAATCTGTACCAAGGCTGGAATTTACTCTGTATCTGTGTTTGTGGGTTGTCCTCTCACCATTTGTTTATTTGCTTGCTGACCCTTTACTGTTTGGGGAGGGGTAGAATCAGTGTGGACACCTGGTTTCAGCCATACTTATTACTTACATTTTGGACTGCTAAGCCAGGGCTGCATTTGCAAGAGTGCATATATTTTAAGTGCTTCATTTAAAGTGTAAACTAGAATTTTTAAATTGAAGCCGGAGTTATTCAGGAGTTATTACTAACTATACTTCGACCTGGGAAAGACTGATGTGATTTTTCATTTCTTATCATCCACAGGTAATCTAACTACTGCTCCCAGCATATCTTCCTGCTTGGTGTTTCTTTTACACAGCCTTTAAATTTGCTAGGTAATCTAACTACTGCTCCCAGCATATCTTCCTGCTTGGTGTTTCTTTTACACAGCCTTTAAAATTGCTAGGTAATCTAACTACTGCTCCCAGCATATCTTCCTGCTTGGTGTTTCTTTTACACAGCCTTTAAAATTGCTAGGTAATCTAACTACTGCTCCCAGCATATCTTCCTGCTTGGTGTTTCTTTTACACAGCCTTTAAGATTGCTAGGTAATCTAACTATAGAGAATTTCATATAGTTTTAAAATCTGTACCAATGCAGGAATTTACTCTGTATCTGTGTTTGTGGGTTGTCCTCTCACCATTTGTTTATTTGCTTGCTGACCCTTTACTGTTTGGGGAGGGGTAGAATCAGTGTGGACACCTGGTTTCAGCCATACTTATTACTTACATTTTGGGCTGCTAAGCCAGGGCTGCGTTTGCAAGAGTGCTTATATTTTAAGTGCTTCATTTAAAGTGTAAACTAGAATTTTTAAATTGAAGCCGGAATTATTTAGGAGTTATTACTAACTATACTTCGACCTGGGAAAGACTGATGTAATTTTTCATTTCTTATCATCCACAGGTAATCTAACTACTGCTCCCAGCATATCTTCCTGCTTGGTGTTTCTTTTACACAGCCTTTAAATTTGCTAGGTAATCTAACTACTGCTCCCAGCATATCTTCCTGCTTGGTGTTTTTTTTACACAGCCTTTAAAATTGCTAGGTAATCTAACTACTGCTCCCAGCATATCTTCCTGCTTGGTGTTTCTTTTACACAGCCTTTAAAATTGCTAGGTAATCTAACTACTGCTCCCAGCATATCTTCCTGCTTGGTGTTTCTTTTACACAGCCTTTAAGATTGCTAGGTAATCTAACTATAGAGAATTTCATATAGTTTTAAAATCTGTACCAAGGCAGGAATTTACTCTGTATCTGTGTTTGTGGGTTGTCCTCTCACCATTTGTTTATTTGCTTGCTGACCCTTTACTGTTTGGGGAGGGGTAGAATCAGTGTGGACACCTGGTTTCAGCCATACTTATTACTTACATTTTGGGCTGCTAAGCCAGGGCTGCGTTTGCAAGAGTGCTTATATTTTAAGTGCTTCATTTAAAGTGTAAACTAGAATTTTTAAATTGAAGCCAGAGTTATTCAGGAGTTATTACTAACTATACTTCGACCTGGGAAAGACTGATGTGGTTTTTCATTTCTTATCATCCACAGGTAATCTAACTACTGCTCCCAGCATATCTTCCTGCTTGGTGTTTCTTTTACACAGCCTTTAAAATTGCTAGGTATTCTAACTACTGCTCCTAGCATATCTTCCTGCTTGGTGTTTCTTTTAAACAGCCTTTAAAATTGCTAGGTAATCTAACTACTGCTCCCAGCATATCTTCCTGCTTGGTGTTTCTTTTACACAGCCTTTAAGATTGCTAGGTAATCTAACTATAGAGAATTTCATATAGTTTTAAAATCTGTACCAAGGCAGGAATTTACTCTGTATCTGTGTTTGTGGGTTGTCCTCTCACCATTTGTTTATTTGCTTGCTGACCCTTTACTGTTTGGGGAGGGCTAGAATCAGTGTGGACACCTGGTTTCAGCCATACTTATTACTTACATTTTGGGCTGCTAAGCCAGGGCTGCGTTTGCAAGAGTGCTTATATTTTAAGTGCTTCATTTAAAGTGTAAACTAGAATTTTTAAATTGAAGCCGGAGTTATTCAGGAGTTATTACTAACTATACTTCGACCTGGGAAAGACTGATGTGATTTTTCATTTCTTATCATCCACAGGTAATCTAACTACTGCTCCCAGCATATCTTCCTGCTTGGTGTTTCTTTTACACAGCCTTTAAAATTGCTAGGTAATCTAACTACTGCTCCCAGCATATCTTCCTGCTTGGTGTTTCTTTTACACAGCCTTTAAAATTGCTAGGTAATCTAACTACTGCTCCCAGCATATCTTCCTGCTTGGTGTTTCTTTTACACAGCCATTAAAATTGCTAGGTAATCTAACTACTGCTCCCAGCATATCTTCCTGCTTGGTGTTTCTTTTACACAGCCTTTAAGATTGCTAGGTAATCTAACTATAGAGAATTTCATATAGTTTTAAAATCTGTACCAAGGCAGGAATTTACTCTGTATCTGTGTTTGTGGGTTGTCCTCTCACCATTTGTTTATTAGCTTGCTGACCCTTTACTGTTTGGGGAGGGGTAGAATCAGTGTGGACACCTGGTTTCAGCCATACTTATTACTTACATTTTGGGCTGCTAAGCCAGGGCTGCGTTTGCAAGAGTGCTTATATTTTAAGTGCTTCATTTAAAGTGTAAACTAGAATTTTTAAATTGAAGCCGGAGTTATTCAGGAGTTATTAATAACTATACTTCGACCTGGGAAAGACTGATGTGATTTTTCATTTCTTATCATCCACAGGTAATCTAACTACTGCTCCCAGCATATCTTCCTGCTTGGTGTTTCTTTTACACAGCCTTTAAAATTGCTAGGTAATCTAACTACTGCTCCCAGCATATCTTCCTGCTTGGTGTTTCTTTTACACAGCCTTTAAAATTGCTAGGTAATCTAACTACTGCTCCCAGCATATCTTCCTGCTTGGTGTTTCTTTTACACAGCCTTTAAGATTGCTAGGTAATCTAACTATAGAGAATTTTATATAGTTTTAAAATCTGTACCAAGGCAGGAATTTACTCTGTATCTGTGTTTGTGGGTTGTCCTCTCACCATTTGTTTATTTGCTTGCTGACCCTTTACTGTTTGGGGAGGGGTAGAATCAGTGTGGACACCTGGTTTCAGCCATACTTATTACTTACATTTTGGGCTGCTAAGCCAGGGCTGCGTTTGCAAGAGTGCTTATATTTTAAGTGCTTCATTTAAAGTGTAAACTAGAATTTTTAAATTGAAGCCGGATTTATTCAGGAGTTATTACTAACTATACTTCGACCTGGGAAAGACTGATGTGATTTTTCATTTCTTATCATCCACAGGTAATCTAACTACTGCTCCCAGCATATCTTCCTGCTTGGTGTTTCTTTTACACAGCCTTTAAAATTGCTAGGTAATCTAACTACTGCTCCCAGCATATCTTCCTGCTTGGTGTTTCTTTTACACAGCCTTTAAAATTGCTAGGTAATCTAACTACTGCTCCCAGCATATCTTCCTGCTTGGTGTTTCTTTTACACAGCCTTTAAATTTGCTAGGTAATCTAACTACTGCTCCCAGCATATCTTCCTGCTTGGTGTTTCTTTTACACAGCCTTTAAAATTGCTAGGTAATCTAACTACTGCTCCCAGCATATCTTCCTGCTTGGTGTTTCTTTTACACAGCCTTTAAAATTGCTAGGTAATCTAATTACTGCTCCCAGCATATCTCCCTGCTTGGTGTTTCTTTTACACAGCCTTTAAGATTGCTAGGTAATCTAACTATAGAGAATTTCATATAGTTTTAAAATCTGTACCAAGGCAGGAATTTACTCTGTATCTGTGTTTGTGGGTTGTCCTCTCACCATTTGTTTATTTGCTTGCTGACCCTTTACTGTTTGGGGAGGGGTAGAATCAGTGTGGACACCTGGTTTCAGCCATACTTATTACTTACATTTTGGGCTGCTAAGCCAGGGCTGCGTTTGCAAGAGTGCTTATATTTTAAGTGCTTCATTTAAAGTGTAAACTAGAATTTTTAAATTGAAGCCGGAGTTATTCTGGAGTTATTACTAACTATACTTCGACCTGGGAAAGACTGATGTGATTTTTCATTTCTTATCATCCACAGGTAATCTAACTACTGCTCCCAGCATATCTTCCTGCTTGGTGTTTCTTTTACACAGCCTTTAAATTTGCTAGGTAATCTAACTACTGCTCCCAGCATATCTTCCTGCTTGGTGTTTCTTTTACACAGCCTTTAAAATTGCTAGGTAATCTAACTATTGCTCCCAGCATATCTTCCTGCTTGGTGTTTCTTTTACACAGCCTTTAAAATTGCTAGGTAATCTAACTACTGCTCCCAGCATATCTTCCTGCTTGGTGTTTCTTTTACACAGCCTTTAAGATTGCTAGGTAATCTAACTATAGAGAATTTCATATAGTTTTAAAATCTGTACCAAGGCAGGAATTTACTCTGTATATGTGTTTGTGGGTTGTCCTCTCACCATTTGTTTATTTGCTTGCTGACCCTTTACTGTTTGGGGAGGGGTAGAATCAGTGTGGACACCTGGTTTCTGCCATACTTATTACTTACATTTTGGGCTGCTAAGCCAGGGCTGCGTTTGCAAGAGTGCTTAAATTTTAAGTGCTTCATTTAAAGTGTAAACTAGAATTTTTAAATTGAAGCCGGAGTTATTCAGAGTTATTACTAACTATACTTCGACCTGGGAAAGACTGATGTGATTTTTCATTTCTTGTCATCCACAGGTAATCTAACTACTGCTCCCAGCATATCTTCCTGCTTGGTGTTTCTTTTACACAGCCTTTAAAATTGCTAGGTAATCTAACTACTGCTCCCAGCATATCTTCCTGCTTGGTGTTTCTTTTACACAGCCTTTAAAATTGCTAGGTAATCTAACTACTGCTCCCAGCATATCTTCCTGCTTGGTGTTTCTTTTACACAGCCTTTAAGATTGCTAGGTAATCTAACTATAGAGAATTTCATATAGTTTTAAAATCTGTACCAAGGCAGGAATTTACTCTGTATCTGTGTTTGTGGGTTGTCCTCTCACCATTTGTTTATTTGCTTGCTGACCCTTTACTGTTTGGGGAGGGGTAGAATCAGTGTGGACACCTGGTTTCAGCCATACTTATTACTTACATTTTGGGCTGCTAAGCCAGAGCTGCGTTTGCAAGAGTGCTTATATTTTAAGTGCTTCATTTAAAGTGTAAACTAGAATTTTTAAATTGAAGCCGGAGTTATTCTGGAGTTATTACTAACTATACTTCGACCTGGGAAAGACTGATGTGATTTTTCATTTCTTATCATCCACAGGTAATCTAACTACTGCTCCCAGCATATCTTCCTGCTTGGTGTTTCTTTTACACAGCCTTTAAATTTGCTAGGTAATCTAACTACTGCTCCCAGCATATCTTCCTGCTTGGTGTTTCTTTTACACAGCCTTTAAAATTGCTAGGTAATCTAACTACTGCTCCCAGCATATCTTCCTGCTTGGTGTTTCTTTTACACAGCCTTTAAAATTGCTAGGTAATCTAACTACTGCTCCCAGCATATCTTCCTGCTTGGTGTTTCTTTTACACAGCCTTTAAGATTGCAAGGTAATCTAACTATAGAGAATTTCATATAGTTTTAAAATCTGTACCAAGGCAGGAATTTACTCTGTATCTGTGTTTGTGGGTTGTCCTCTCACCATTTGTTTATTTGCTTGCTGACCCTTTACTGTTTGGGGAGGGGTAGAATCAGTGTGGACACCTGGTTTCAGCCATACTTATTACTTACATTTTGGGCTGCTAAGCCAGGGCTGCGTTTGCAAGAGTGCTTATATTTTAAGTGCTTCATTTAAAGTGTAAACTAGAATTTTTAAATTGAAGCCAGAGTTATTCAGGAGTTATTACTAACTATACTTCGACCTGGGAAAGACTGATGTGGTTTTTCATTTCTTATCATCCACAGGTAATCTAACTACTGCTCCCAGCATATCTTCCTGCTTGGTGTTTCTTTTACACAGCCTTTAAAATTGCTAGGTAATCTAACTACTGCTCCCAGCATATCTTCCTGCTTGGTGTTTCTTTTAAACAGCCTTTAAAATTGCTAGGTAATCTAACTACTGCTCCCAGCATATCTTCCTGCTTGGTGTTTCTTTTACACAGCCTTTAAGATTGCTAGGAAATCTAACTATAGAGAATTTCATATAGTTTTAAAATCTGTACCAAGGCAGGAATTTACTCTGTATCTGTGTTTGTGGGTTGTCCTCTCACCATTTGTTTATTTGCTTGCTGACCCTTTACTGTTTGGGGAGGGGTAGAATCAGTGTGGACACCTGGTTTCAGCCATACTTATTACTTACATTTTGGGCTGCTAAGCCAGGGCTGCGTTTGCAAGAGTGCTTATATTTTAAGTGCTTCATTTAAAGTGTAAACTAGAATTTTTAAATTGAAGCCGGAGTTATTACTAACTATACTTCGACCTGGGAAAGACTGATGTGATTTTTCATTTCTTATCATCCACAGGTAATCTAACTACTGCTCCCAGCATATCTTCCTGCTTGGTGTTTCTTTTACACAGCCTTTAAAATTGCTAGGTAATCTAACTACTGCTCCCAGCATATCTTCCTGCTTGGTGTTTCTTTTACACAGCCTTTAAAATTGCTAGGTAATCTAACTTCTGCTCCCAGCATATCTTCCTGCTTGGTGTTTCTTTTACACAGCCTTTAAAATTGCTAGGTAATCTAACTACTGCTCCCAGCATATCTTCCTGCTTGGTGTTTCTTTTACACAGCCTTTAAGATTGCTAGGTAATCTAACTATAGAGAATTTCATATAGTTTTAAAATCTGTACCAAGGCAGGAATTTACTCTGTATCTGTGTTTGTGGGTTGTCCTCTCACCATTTGTTTATTTGCTTGCTGACCCTTTACTGTTTGGGGAGGGGTAGAATCAGTGTGGACACCTGGTTTCAGCCATACTTATTACTTACATTTTGGGCTGCTAAGCCAGGGCTGCGTTTGCAAGAGTGCTTATATTTTAAGTGCTTCATTTAAAGTGTAAACTAGAATTTTTAAATTGAAGCCGGAGTTATTCAGGAGTTATTACTAACTATACTTCGACCTGGGAAAGACTGATGTGATTTTTCATTTCTTATCATCCACAGGTAATCTAACTACTGCTCCCAGCATATCTTCCTGCTTGGTGTTTCTTTTACACAGCCTTTAAAATTGCTAGGTAATCTAACTACTGCTCCCAGCATATCTTCCTGCTTGGTGTTTCTTTTACACAGCCTTTAAAATTGCTAGGTAATCTAACTACTGCTCCCAGCATATCTTCCTGCTTGGTGTTTCTTTTACACAGCCTTTAAGATTGCTAGGTAATCTAACTATAGAGAATTTTATATAGTTTTAAAATCTGTACCAAGGCAGGAATTTACTCTGTATCTGTGTTTGTGGGTTGTCCTCTCACCATTTGTTTATTTGCTTGCTGACCCTTTACTGTTTGGGGAGGGGTAGAATCAGTGTGGACACCTGGTTTCAGCCATACTTATTACTTACATTTTGGGCTGCTAAGCCAGGGCTGCGTTTGCAAGAGTGCTTATATTTTAAGTGCTTCATTTAAAGTGTAAACTAGAATTTTTAAATTGAAGCCGGAGTTATTCAGGAGTTATTACTAACTATAATTCGACCTGGGAAAGACTGATGTGATTTTTCATTTCTTATCATCCACAGGTAATCTAACTACTGCTCCCAGCATATCTTCCTGCTTGGTGTTTCTTTTACACAGCCTTTAAAATTGCTAGGTAATCTAACTACTGCTCCCAGCATATCTTCCTGCTTGGTGTTTCTTTTACACAGCCTTTAAAATTGCTAGGTAATCTAACTACTGCTCCCAGCATATCTTCCTGCTTGGTGTTTCTTTTACACAGCCTTTAAATTTGCTAGGTAATCTAACTACTGCTCCCAGCATATCTTCCTGCTTGGTGTTTCTTTTACACAGCCTTTAAAATTGCTAGGTAATCTAACTACTGCTCCCAGCATATCTTCCTGCTTGGTGTTTCTTTTACACAGCCTTTAAGATTGCTAGGTAATCTAACTATAGAGAATTTCATATAGTTTTAAAATCTGTACCAAGGCAGGAATTGACTCTGTATCTGTGTTTGTGGGTTGTCCTCTCACCATTTGTTTATTTGCTTGCTGACCCTTTACTGTTTGGGGAGGGGTAGAATCAGTGTGGACACCTGGTTTCAGCCATACTTATTACTTACATTTTGGGCTGCTAAGCCAGGGCTGCGTTTGCAAGAGTGCTTATATTTTAAGTGCTTCATTTAAAGTGTAAACTAGAATTTTTAAATTGAAGCCGGAGTTATTCAGGAGTTATTACTAACTATACTTCGACCTGGGAAAGACTGATGTGATTTTTCATTTCTTATCATCCACAGGTAATCTAACTACTGCTCCCAGCATATCTTCCTGCTTGGTGTTTCTTTTACACAGCCTTTAAAATTGCTAGGTAATCTAACTACTGCTCCCAGCATATCTTCCTGCTTGGTGTTTCTTTTACACAGCCTTTAAAATTGCTAGGTAATCTAACTACTGCTCCCAGCATATCTTCCTGCTTGGTGTTTCTTTTACACAGCCTTTAAATTTGCTAGGTAATCTAACTACTGCTCCCAGCATATCTTCCTGCTTGGTGTTTCTTTTACACAGCCTTTAAAATTGCTAGGTAATCTAACTACTGCTCCCAGCATATCTTCCTGCTTGGTGTTTCTTTTACACAGCCTTTAAAATTGCTAGGTAATCTAACTACTGCTCCCAGCATATCTTCCTGCTTGGTGTTTCTTTTACACAGCCTTTAAGATTGCTAGGTAATCTAACTATAGAGAATTTCATATAGTTTTAAAATCTGTACCAAGGCAGGAATTTACTCTGTATCTGTGTTTGTGGGTTGTCCTCTCACCATTTGTTTATTTGCTTGCTGACCCTTTACTGTTTGGGGAGGGGTAGAATCAGTGTGGACACCTGGTTTCAGCCATACTTATTACTTACATTTTGGGCTGCTAAGCCAGGGCTGCGTTTGCAAGAGTGCTTATATTTTAAGTGCTTCATTTAAAGTGTAAACTACAATTTTTAAATTGAAGCCGGAGTTATTCAGGAGTTATTACTAACTATACTTCGACCTGGGAAAGACTGATGTGATTTTTCATTTCTTATCATCCACAGGTAATCTAACTACTGCTCCCAGCATATCTTCCTGCTTGGTGTTTCTTTTACACAGCCTTTAAAATTGCTAGGTAATCTAACTACTGCTCCCAGCATATCTTCCTGCTTGGTGTTTCTTTTACACAGCCTTTAAAATTGCTAGGTAATCTAACTACTGCTCCCAGCATATCTTCCTGCTTGGTGTTTCTTTTACACAGCCTTTAAAATTGCTAGGTAATCTAACTACTGCTCCCAGCATATCTTCCTGCTTGGTGTTTCTTTTACACAGCCTTTAAAATTGCTAGGTAATCTAACTACTGCTCCCAGCATATCTTCCTGCTTGGTGTTTCTTTTACACAGCCTTTAAAATTGCTAGGTAATCTAACTACTGCTCCCAGCATATCTTCCTGCTTGGTGTTTCTTTTACACAGCCTTTAAGATTGCTAGGTAATCTAACTATAGAGAATTTCATATAGTTTTAAAATCTGTACCAAGGCAGGAATTTACTCTGTATCTGTGTTTGTGGGTTGTCCTCTCACCATTTGTTTATTTGCTTGCTGACCCTTTACTGTTTGGGGAGGGGTAGAATCAGTGTGGACACCTGGTTTCAGCCATACTTATTACTTACATTTTGGGCTGCTAAGCCAGGGCTGCGTTTGCAAGAGTGCTTATATTTTAAGTGCTTCATTTAAAGTGTAAACTACAATTTTTAAATTGAAGCCGGAGTTATTCAGGAGTTATACAGGAGGAGAACAGAAGGAGAAACTAACAAAACAACTATTCCTGCTATTAGGACTGGTTTTTAAAAACCACCACACTACCACCATGCATATGGATTGTGCCTGTACCTGGATTCCCAATGCTGCTCACATATCCTGACCTCCTCATGCAATCTGCTTATCCACCCCAACTATGCCATACCGAACGACGCACCAAAATGACCCCTCTAATGGACCTTGGTTGTGGCCCTAAATCTTGAGGCTTGGTGAAATTTGGATCAACTCATTGTCCCTTTCCTCTTAAGTTTAAACTAACCTTTACATAAATGTTATAATACGGTCACCCTTGTATCCAGCCCATCTGTGTCACCTCCCCTTAGAATGTAAGCGCTCACGAGCAGGGCCCTCTTCCCTCATGTGCTTCTCCATCACTTGATTATACAACCGTACCACACCCTTGGTTGCTGACACCATGCTGCTTATCTAAGTGTTATGCAGCAATGTATTAATCCTGTATCTGTCCTGCATTGTTTGTACTGTTAAACAAATGAGCACACAAGAAAACAGTTATTATGTACATTGTAAGGCGCTGCGGAACCCTTGTGGCGCCATATAAATAAAGGATAATTATAACGTGGACCTAGTGGCTTGGTCTGTTTGTTGTTACACTTGGAACAGACAAACAGCCTTGGTTCTGTTGGACATGGTACATACTGTCACTCAGAGAAACAGTATAAAACAGAAAAGACATATAAAAACAAGAAGGCTGTGGGACACAGGAGGAGAAACCCCCCTCCCACAGATCAGATTCCCCTGCACTTACACCCCAGTTACTTACAGCCTCTTTACCAGGGATGTAATCAGGGGATGTTGTCCTGCAGCAGAGGAATCCAGCCTTCTGTGTCTTACACTGCAATCTCCTATATAGCGATGCAGTATGAGCTGCTGTGTAATGAAGAGCGGAAGCCCTGCTGTACACAGCCGCTTGCCGCATAGAGAGACCAGCGCTGCCTTTAAGCTCTACCCCCCCTTCTTTATGCCGTAAAGGGCTTTACAAGATTGCTTCTGTGGCCATTAACACCCCCCCCCCCCCCCCCCCACGTGTACAGCGGACCGCCTCTCTGCCCCGCGAGTAACAGCAGGGAGAGCAGGCACCTGTCAGCTGCCCCACGTGTAACAGCGGGGAGAGGGAGAGCCCGGCAGGTAGGAGGGAGAGCAGGCGCCTGGTCGCGCACTTATCCCCTGCCCCGCGCTACTGTAACAGCGGGGAGAGGGAGAGCCAGGCGGGAGAGCAGACACCTGGTCGCGCACTTGTCCCCTGGTCCGCGCTACTGAAACAGCAGGGAGAGCAGGGCGGGAGGAGAGCAGATAGTCGCGCTTGTAGCGCACTTTATATCAGCTGCCCCGCACCAGGCTGAGCCAGGTGCCGCGCTTACCAGCAGGAGAGCATAGTGCTCTGCATTAGCTGCCCAGCATTCTAATTATGTAAAACAGCTGGGCATCAGCGGGGCTGGGAGCCAGGGGATGCGCAGGTGGTTACTCACTGGTCCCCGATGGAGTCTCTGCAGCTTCAGCACTGCTCTTCTTCCTGTTGAGAATGTGCTGTGGCGGTAAGGAGCTGTCAGTGCTTTTCATATAAGCACTGTGCACTCCTTCCTGCCTCCTATAAGGACAGGTCACCAGGTACCCGGACCCCACCTTTAGAGGGGTGGCGAAGGGTACCCAATAGTGTAAAAAGTGTACAAAATATATATACCTAAATAAAATAATAAACATATGTGCTGCTGGATCACAGCAGATTGTGACCAGCTCCATGAGGCATTTTCTAAACTGAGGGCTGATGGGGCATAGAGGGGGGAGGAGCTTCACACTTCTAAATTATTTAAAGTGTCAGCTCCAGTTATCCACGCCTCTATACCCCAGCGTGAGCATCTCCAGTGTCCCCTAGTGGATGAAAGAAAAATAGTTGCCTCATACCTAGCAGCTAAATCACTTTCATTTAAGGCTATGAGTAATAGCCTGTAAGTTATGGTCAGTAACTGGAGGCACTCAACAGGATGGTTCCTAAAATAGCATGCAACATCTTAATACTGTCCATTGCAAAACAATGAAAATGATAGTTTGAGCATAGGTCAGAATACTAGGTATTCTTATTCTATGAAAGTTTAAATTCTTTCGAGGTGCCTGAAGAACACACAAGTACCACTTAACCTGCCCAGGACATGTAGCATTTATATTTCCAGATTAGTACATAGCCTGTCATCTTGGTACAACCTCAAAGTTACATAGCAACTCTTAACTACTCTTCATTTAAATAAAAAAAGTTTGTAACTTAAATACTGCAAAAATGGTACCACAAGCTTACTTTAACATTTCTGGCAGTTACACAATACCCACTTCTGCAGTATATTTTAGCAAACTCTTCAACAATCTGCACTGAGTCAGTAATGCAAGAAGGCTCAACCTTATTAATGCTGTAATCTCATTGGGAAAAAAAATAAAAAAAATCAATTTAAAATGGTTTTGCAATAAGTATATTCAGGTATAGTTGCTTAACACCATATTTTGGTCTATCATAAATTAGTTTGTAATTACAAGTCAGCCACACAAGATATTTTGAGACCTTTATTAACAAGATGCTTGCAGTTTGTTGACTTTGAAAAAAAAAAATCAGGTGTACGTTTATTACAAATTAAAAATGAGGTTCTTAAAAATCTTGGTTTGACCAGATAAGAAACAATTTAAAAACCTTTGTAGGTAGATTGCAAAAAAATGTTTTTAAAAAATTGTCATTCCCAAAAGGAGACCATAGATAAAAAATAAAACGTCGCTGCAAGAAACCATGCAGAACGACATCTGGTCAACAGCAAAAAGCAAGCACTTAAGGTCTTCAGTTCCAATTCTTTGTTCAATTTCTTATTGCTGGAATTTCAAATCTTGTTTTTATTTGATGACAAAACTGCAAGGAAAAAAAAAAAAAAAAAAGTTGCTTGAAAATCATTTCATATAATTGTGTGAAACGTTAGATTTATAAGTCCATTTCGGGTAAATACTTCATAAATAGCAGATGCAAGAGCCTGTCAAATATTCTCCCTTTCCATACTAAACACTCAGGGACTTTTCCTTCCTTCCTTCCTTCCTTCCTTATGCCCGCCCCCCCCCCCCCCCCAAGAAACATTTCACAAAATAAAAAAATCCTGCGTAATGCTAGGATTACAAATGTGCTCATCAGGATCACACTAACCCGGATGGTGGTAGAGGTGGTAAGCCGGTATTTACTCAGCCCCGCCCTGCTCAGCCTCGGGAGCGGACGTGTTTTCTGCTGATGTTTCGGCTGCCTTGGTCTCTTTACCATCTTGTGGTTTAGGGTTTTCTGGGCGTCTGCGTCTGTAGTTAAAGTTACGGCGGTACCGGCGTTGAGGTGGTTGTTGACTCTGGGTTGCATCTCCTTGATTTTCTTTGTCTTCTTCATTCCCCTCTTCTCTGGGTTGCCGCTGACGAGGTGGTCCTCTGTAAGAGGGCAGTCAATCAGAACATTTGTTAACATTCACAGAAGTGTTAAAGCAGAGGCATATACTATTTATGTAGCTCGTGTTACTAAAGCTAAAGAGGCCATTTGAGTCAATTAATGAAAAAGTAATCCTTATTGTGGTCATCTCAGATTAACACAATGCAGTAGAAATATCTGCAGAGAAAAAAAAAAAAAAAAAAAAAACTAAAACCAGTTTAAAAATATTTTCCTTTTAAGATATCACTGAAGCATCCTACTGCAATTGAGACTGTACAATGCCCAAATCTCTAATGGACAGCAGACATCTAGCAATTAAAAAAAAAAAATTTACATTTGCAGGGAATGGAAATAGCAGTACTTTACCAGAACATGTTTGGGATAGTCATTACGTCGACAATTACGTCAGTGATGACAGGCAACAAGTTAACATTCCCAGAATGTCTACATTTAGGTTAGGCATAGAGGGAAGGTTAGGGAATACTTAAACACTGAGGTATGATCCAGACATGACTCATGACCACTGGGACCTGGTAGCCAACTGGAGCAAGCAAGTAAACACTGGGCCACCAAGTCAATTTTCTAACATGTGAAGGTTATACCACACCCATTTTTTAAACATGATCAGTTAACAGATTTATACCTGCGGAATCGCGGTCTAAACCCTCTGTACATGTTCTGTCGTACTGGTCTGCCTTGTTCGCCTACTGCTTGGCTGTCGGCTCCCTATGAAGGAAAAAGCAAAATCATTAAAAATGGATTAAGCTCTTCTGAAACATCAGTCGGGGGGGGAGGGGGTTGGAGAAGCAGGTCAGGACTTTAATGTTTCATCTAGTAATGCAATTATATATTCTAAACAAAAAAAATTATATATATATATATATAAAAATTCCTGCTCAAAGTTAGCAAAGTTATACCCCCCTGCTTTACTTTTGTATTTGTGATAAAGTCTTGGCATTTAAAAACACTGCAGAGTTAAAACAGAAAACATGATAGGTGCATTTATATATTGGCTTGCAACCGAAGTAAAGGTTTAGTTTGGTTGGAGACAAAATATCAATTTCTCATCTGGATCTGTTTGAAGCAACACATCATGGATTTGGTAAACCCTTTGTCTGGTGTTACAAGTAAAGGTCTTGACAAAGCAGACACAAGTCTGCTGAATTACAGGTGATATTTAGCATGTTTTCACTTAGAACTACACTTTAACTCATGTAATTCACAAGCTTTAAAGGCTTGTTAATCCCAATTCAAGTGGACAACTACCTCCACCACTTCACCCTGTACTGGGGCATTGGGATATTGTTGTCTGCGCCCATATGGTCTCCTTAAGTAGTATGGTGGGTAGCGACGCCTCCGGTAAGGCAGTTGTTGATTAGCACCCTCTCCCTCTGCCGCACTTTCAACTTCTTCTGGCTTCTCTCCACCTTCACTGTTTTGGTAGTTTTGCTGGTAGTTACGTGGAGGACCTCTGCGACGTGGATAGCGCCGATAATGATTGCGATCTGCTGCATATTTGCTGCCTTGGACTGGAACACCACCAGGACCAGTTACATTAGCTGCCTCTGCACCCTGAAGGAATACAACAATACTGTTAGGTGTTTACGTATTTTTCAATACAAAGGGCAGCACAGACGGTGTAATGGTTAGCGTTACTGCCTCACAGCAATGAGGTCATGGGTTCAATTCCCACCATGGCCCTAGAGTTTGTGTATTCTCCCTGTGCTTGCGTGGGTTTCCTCCGGGTACTCCGGTTTCCTCCCACACTCCAAAAATATACTGGTAGGTTAATTGGCTACCCTCAAAATTGACCACAAGTGTGTATGTGTGTGAGCATGTGTTAGGGAATATAGATTGTAAGCTCCACTGGGGCAGGGACGGATGTGAATGGGCAAATATTCTCTCTGTAAAGCGCTGCGGAATATGTGTGCGCTATATAAATAACTGGTAATAAATAAAATAAATATTAAATTGTTAGAAGTGCATAGCTGAACCTTCCGGCTGCAGATCAGATATGGCAGCCCAACATGGAATTTCTCTGCACCTCTATGTGGTGGGAGGGAACATTGCATCCTCCAACAATGTCAAGACAGCAGCAATTAGATAACACTTCAGGCCCTCTACTCCCATACAACTGCAATCTTCTACAAAGCATTGCACAACATTCATTGCGAGGGGTTTTTTAATGTAAGCAGAACAATGTTTGATTAGCATGGAGTAAGTCAAAGCAACACTTCAGCATGGTTACAACTGACTATTACAAGTCACTGTAGTTCCATTTAGGAGAACACAATGCACAATAAGCTATTTTTATTTAGCACATCAACTTACTTATATTACATTAGGGTAGCACAGATATACTGGAAGGTTACTTGGTTCCTGACAAAAATTAACCCTAGTGTGTAGGTGTGAGCATGTGGTAGAGAATATAGATTGTAAGCTTCACTGGGTCAGGGACTGATGTGAAAGGCCAAATATTTGCTGCAGAAGTTGTTTGTATAAAGATTTTTTTTTTTTTATTACCAGTTATTTATGTAGCACATCTGGCATAGACCCAGTTGTTGTAGGGAGAGAGACTAGAATGCAGATTCTACACATTTGGATTTCATAGTTTTAATCTGTAGAAATTGCTTTAACACTGGGTTGAGAGTTGTGTACGTCAACTAATTTTTTTTTTTTTTTTTTTTTTTTACACCTAAAGCTTTAAACATAACATTTTAGGGAGTAATGCAAGGATGAGAAATTACCACTCTCGGGGACTTTAAATGCTCCCCCCCCTCACACCCTGTAACAGCAAGTTCCTAGTTAAACATTAATTTACTTTTGCTCTTTTCAATATGCTGTCCAGCTGGATGCCAATAAAGCTGTACAAGATAAAGCCTGAACAAGGAACACCTACAAATTGCTATAGATTATGAAGTTAATCGTTTCAAGCTTAATACAGAAGGATATTACAAAGAATTCACAGAATCAAATAAAAAAAAAAAAAAAAAGTAAGTTTAGCACTGAAACAGTCACCTTCTCTCCTTCGACTACATCAAACTCTACAGTCTCTCCATCTCCCACACTGCGAAGATACTTCCTTGGGTTGTTCTTCTTGATGGCAGTCTACAAAAGCATCAAGAAAGTGTTTCATGAAAAAGTCACAAGATACAGAATAAAGTTAGGACTTCATAAACAGTGAGAAATAGCCTATATACACAGACTAGGTTACAAGGATAGGCTCTTTACAGATTTTGGGAGTAAGCACTTTGGTATTTAGTTTAATGAACTAGTCAATTTGTGGACTTTCAGTGTTCAATTGACTCAATAGCACCCATCACTGCTTAGTTCAGACAACTCTAGCATCTCTAAAGCCAGACTAGGTGGGAGAATTCAATTAGTCGCAAAAACCTTACGTCTGACAAGTTTGCGCGTTTTGGTACAATATTTTTGCATCTTTCGTCTATGCACACTGTTTTTCACACTATTAGAAAAGACACGAAAATACAGTCTAGCAAAAACCTTGCATGGTGAAACCAGCCTGTACCCCATAAAAAGCCTAACAGACATTGGAAATCAATATAGAAGTATTAGTGGACCCAATAAAAGTATTGTTTTCCAGTTGCTCAAATATGTATATATCAGCCATTTTGACAAGTGAAAAAAAAATGATAAAAAGCAACATTGAGAAAATTGCTGCAGTTAATTACATTAAAATGGGAGTATATTGTTAAATTGTAATTTTTTTTTTTTTAAAGTACAACTGGTGAGGCCATCTGCAATGTTTCACACCTGTCCCATCCATACAGCCCCCTCCCAAAATACCTCACCCAGCACTTTAAACCCATTTTTAAAGCAATTTACAATTTAACCCCAAAAAAACACATTAAGGGGAATTAAATTATTTTGCCTAATTAGTCATTAGGGGGTCCAAGTCCCCACACTTTAGCCAAAAATAAGGCTTTTGTACAAGTATTCACCTGCTCTGAGATTGTGAAAACAGTTCAAGCACATGTGAAAACAGCTATAGGATTGCATGAGACAGTTTGTACGAAGAGTGTACACCTGCGAACACTTTCCCAAAACTCTGCTTTTCGTGGCTAATTTAATCCAGCCCTAGTATAACATTTCGCAGTCTTCTTGGATGTGAGCAAAGTGACAAGTTAAGCAGCAAAGGTTTCTAATTGTAAGCTGTAGTGGTGATTTCTAAGTTAGCACAAACCAAAAAAAAAAAAAAAGTACATCTTTAGAAGGGGGAATTGTTTTGCTACAATTGTGAACATTTGAAAAAGAAAACTCATATTCTGGACAATATGGGAATCAGGAAACAAAGTGGTTACATCACTGGTAACTATGATACCTTTGCAAACCTTTAGCAAAACTGCTGTGAAATAGTGATCTGCTTTTGACTATGTACCCTCTGGCACGTTTTAAACAGTGCAAAAACACAGGACAAGCAAAGTGCATAACTGGATTTACTTGTAATTTGTGTAGACTCCAATGTAGTGGTGAAGTCACTGTTTAAATTAGTAATTTGTATAGTTTCAAATATGAATATTCAAGGGGGTTACTTAATAGATGTACACAAACTACACAACCAGTGGGGACAACAAAAACATCTAGAAGTACCGGAAATGCTCAGTTAACCAGTTTTTAGGGGCTGGGATACATAAACTCTCACCTGGTGTACAAACACATCATCCTTGGTGTCATTCCTAGATTTGGAGTAGAAAAAAAAAAAAAAAAAAAAAGATTAAAAAAAATATTATATAGATAATATAATATACAATAAAAAGGCAAGTAGTATTTCATTGTCACAATTAACTATTTTTTAAAAAGCAGGAGTTTACTGGATTGTAACCATAACATGTTTAAGAAAAAAAAATACTTAAAGCCTACATTCCTGCTAAGATACAAAGCTGCCATTTTTCAGTAAATCCCAAGATCAGGGAGTAGTGAATGGGACCAGTATCCTGTCATGCAGACAAAACACACATCAGGATGGACTCACCTGTTTATAAATCCATATCCATTACGCACATTAAACCATTTGACAGTGCCCAAAACCTTGGTTGCTAGAAAAGAGAAAAGAAGAGGGAGTCAGTGATCACACATCTGGAGGCAATTGGGAACATAAACAGGGGTCAGACCAGGCCACGACCCTGCAGCTATCCTCGGGAACACAGGGGTGTACTACACACACACGCAGCAGGGAGGGGGACCGGGCCTGCAGCAGACGACTAAGTACCACGTGGCTGGAGCCAAGCCAAGACCCGGCTCCCTCCCCGGGACCCCCTCACACACACTGACAGCACCACCGACCCCGCATAGAGACGTGCACCCCCCAGGCTCCACGTGTGAGTAGGCTGGTGGAGACGAGGCGGGGTCTGACACAATGGGGCTGAGCGTGGCCGGCTAGGCCGCAAGCGGGCGGACATTTTGAGGCGAGGACACAGGAAACGGTGACGTCACGGCAGCGGGCGGGCGAGGGGGGAGAGCAACGCGTGGCGAGCGTTTCAACCGTCAGAGCCCAACCGACATTAACCTCCTCACTGCCGCGCCGGTAAGAAAGAGGGGGGGGGGGGGTCAACTCTCTCACCACCCGATACAATCTCTTACCGATGACCTTCTTCTCCCCCACGGTAGCCACCGGTTCCGGGCCGGACTTGCTCTCCAGGGCGGCTGGCTGCTGCGTTTCGACGTCGCTGCTCATGGTGATAATGGCTGCGTGGTGGTAATGACGACTCTGGTTGCTTTCAGAGGTGGTGACTCGGGCCGGCGGTGGCTCGTTTGTTTCCTTCCCCGGGTGTTGATGGTAACTCAGGCCGGCGGTGGGGGGCTGCTGCCTTCGAGCTCCCTGCTGTCCGCTCTCCGCTCCCGCTACCGATCGAACTGCCTAAAATGACGTTACAGACGGGTTAATCATCGCAGACGGCCCTCCCCGCGCGCCCTCTGATTGGCCGAGCGACGCGTCAGTCTGCTGCGCTCCCAAGCGATTGCTTGATGCCGCCGTCAATCAAGGAGAAGCGTGCAGGGATTGACTGAAGGTTTTCGCGGATGAGCACTATTGGCTGAGCAGCATGTCAATAACAGGATTGGCGGGATTACTGTTAGAGTCAGACCATGGCCTCAGACGGCTCCATGTAGCACTACTAGCTGCTGCCCTGAATACTAACATAGTGTTGGACCTGCTACATCCAAGTCTAGGCTCCATCCATGTTTTATTCCTGTATCACCTATTAGTACAGGGAGTCTAACTGGCAAAAGCTGCATTCACCTCAGATCAATACTTTGTAATGTTTATTTATATTCTACAAATAAATTATGAATAAACTAAAATGCCTCAGAGCCATTGTGCCAAATATGGGGGGGAAAGATTATGTATTATTGATAATTACAGGCAAAATTCTTTTGTAGCCGAGTACAATGAGTAAAATAAACGTAAGTATAGAAAATGCATAAGAATTAGGTTATCACTTAACGCCAGTGTGCAGACACGTTCATTTGTCTGTAAAATGCATGTGATGTGAGGGAATATGTGTATAAATCAATTCATTGATACTATTTCTGTGATGGCGTGGCATCACATAGCGTTTTCTAGATTCCTTAGACGTGTTTTCATTTTTTGAAGTGTCTTTTTTTAATTGAAGCAAAAGCATCATCAGGTACATACAGACCAAGCAACTGACAAATGTGAAAGCAGCGATAGGAGTGACAAATGTGTCAAGTCATAAGATAATAGAATATTAGTCGTTGATAGATTGTACAAATATACGAGTCAGCAGCTAGTTCCACAGATCAACAAATGAAAAATCAGTGTTATAAAATGTAAGGCAATCAGATTTGTAACAGGTAACCTAGAGTAGGGTACCACCTTCACTCACACAGGTGGAAGAACAATTGGAGGATCATGGAGAATGGTACGGTTTCATACCATAAAGTCAATCTGGGTTTGCATAAGACATGCTTTAATTTTAATTGAAACAAAGTAACAGCGCTAATGGATGGAGAGATATTTTAAATAAATGTATATCATATACACATGGCTTGGTCAAAATGAACACAATTTAATGGGAACGTATAAAAACATAAATATAAAAGCTAAAATGTGCAATATTGCAATAGGGATTGGCCCCACAACACTATAATGAGTCACTGAATCCAGTATCAAGTGAATAGCCGGTGAAAGTCCCAGTAAGAGGAGTACATTACCAAGTGGGTACTGTAGCAGGAAGTCCTTGCATACAAAGTAAGGCCCTGATTCAGAGCCGGATGCTCTGACCAGAGCGCTCGCTCTGAATCAGGGCCCACCTCCATAAATATGGAGCGTCCTCCTGGACGCTCGTATAGCTGTGGGTCACCACCCACAGCATATACGAGCGTGCAGGGTGATGGTCGCGATGGTCAAGACCATCGCCACTGCGAGCAGAAGCCTGCGGTTGAGTTTCTCAACCGCAAGGCCAGAAGTGATTTTGGCTCTATCAGAGCCAAAATCACTCCCACTGACATCACTAGTGATGTCAGTGGGGCCGGCTTCTGACGGTAGGCGTTCCCTTGGGACCATGGTGGTAGTGTAGGGCAACTTTTATCCTCTGGTTGCTCCTACCAACTCATTACCCGCTGAACCATCCCTTTCATTCTCTACATTCAAGGTTCATGCTATTTGCCTCTTCTAACTTGTTCACCTTTGAGTATTTGACATTTGTCGTACCCCCGGGCCTGTCTCCAAATTCCTTGATAACTTTGCTTCCTGACTCCCCCACTTCCTCTCTTTTCTCTCTTCCCGCCCTCATCTTAGGTGACTTAAATATCCCTATCGATGTCCACTCTGAACCTTCTGCCTCTAAAATTCTTACCCTCACATCATCATTTGGTCTCTCTCAATGGACCTCCTCACCCACCCATGTGAGTGGATACTCACTTAATCTGGTCTTCAATCACCATTGTGATATTTCTGATTTCTCCAATTCCCCATTCCCTGTCTGACCATCATGTTCCCTCTTTTAATATATCCCTCACCCCTTCTCCACCTCTGCCTCCCAAGGCTACTATTACCAAACATAACCTTGAGGCTATTGACACAATAGCCTTATCCTCACTGCTTGATTCACTTTTCTACCCCAATGTCTCTTCTGCCCTGACCAAGCTGTTTCCCTATACGATGTCTCCCTTATGCTGCATACACACGGGACTATTATCCTGAACTATATGAACGTTAACGATATCGCTCAACGATAAATCATTCATATAGTTAATTTTGATGCAGTGAACGATCGACTAACGATGCATGTTCCCGCATGAACGATAACGATATCTGTGGTCGACCATACATGCATACCAACTTGGACAATTTTGTCAAGATTTGCCTGTAAAGACATGACTTCACTGAAATATCTATCATAGTTATCTATCAGTGTGTACACCCAAAATTGTTTTCCCTGCACTACAGAAAGTTGAAGAGAAATCTATCAGCAAAATCTTTGGTTGTACCGTGTGTATGCAGCATCACTTCTGCTCTTGACTCTGTTGCTCAGGCAGTCACTACTCACTATTACCAATCCACGCCTCAAATGTGGCATTCCAAATGCACCATATATCTGCAAAAGTGTTCACGAACCGCCAAGCCACAGTGGGGAAAATTGCATTCCAATGCAGACTTCCTCCATTTCAAATTTATGCTGCCCACAGTGCTGCCATTTCCCTCTCTAAACAGTCTTAATTCAAGACCCATTAATATCCTCCCAGTCCTCCAACCCCCATCATCTCTTGGCCACTTTCAACTCCCTCCTCTGCCCCCTCCTCACTTCCCCTCACTCTCTGCCCTTGATTTATCCACCCACTTCGCATCTATAATTACATCTGTATGTCATGATATCACAATACCACCAGGCACCCCATCCCATTCTTTCCCACCCTGCCTATTCCCATCCTCCCCATCCATTTTACCAACTCTGACTTCTTTTTCCCCAGTATTCGGAGACTTCCACCTCCCTTCTTAACCTAATCTCATACTGCCTCCTCTGCTCTCTCCTGTTGTCTGTTCTCATGTTGCCCATCTCTTAAACCTCTTCCTTTCATCAGGCACTGTCCCCTCTGCATTCAAGCATCCTCTTGTCTTCCCCATTCTTAAAAAAACACCCTCGATTCTGATACTCTCTGTAACTATCACCTCATCTCTCTCCTTCCCTTTGCCTCCAAACTCCTTGAGCAGAGTGGACCCACTGAAATCGCTCCACTCCCTGCTGGACCCATTTCAGTCTGGCTTTCATCCGCTCCACAAACACTGCACTTATTAAGTCAGCAATGACCTCCTTGCTGCCAAATTCAAGGGCCATTACTTTCTGCTCATTTTTGTCGACCTCTCTGTTGCTTTTGACACTGTGGACCACCCTCTCCTCCTGCAAATCCTTCATACCCTCGGTCTGCATGATACTGCCTACTCATGGCTTTCCTACTACCTCTCTGACCATTCTTTCTCTGTCTCTTCTCATGACTCCACTCCCCCCCCCCACTTCCTCTACCACTAGATGTCCGAAAGGTTCTGTTCTTGGACCTCTCCTATTCTCCCTGTATTCATCCTCTATAGATGAGCTCACACGCTCTTTTCGCCTCCAATATCATCTCTATGCCGATGACACTCCTGTCTACCTCACCTCCCCTGACCTTTCCCCCTCTCTCCTCACTTATCTCCATCTGTCTCTGCTGGATCCTGGATGTCCTAGCACTTTCTTAAACTTCACATGTATAAGTTCAGTGCCGTTGCCCAGCTCATCTTCCTCTGCAAACATATTTCATCTGCCCCCCCCCCCCTCCTTCAAGCCCTACACTGGTTCCCCTTCAGAACCTAATTCAAACTTCACACTCACACAGCCCTCACTCAATCCTCTCCCATTTACATCTCTGATCTTATCTCCTTTCACACTCCCACATGGCCACTTTCCTTCACACGCCCACACAAATGAATGTCATCTCTCCTCCCAACTGATTACCTCCTCCCACTCTCCAAGGTTTTGCTCATGCTGATCCTTACTTGTGGATCTCTGCTTTTCTTTATCAGACTGTCCACCTCTCTACAAAACTTCAAACGGGCTCTCAAGACCCACTTCTTTATCAAAGCCTTCCAGCTCTCATCCTAACCTACTGCTCCATGGGCCTGATTCAGAGCCACTCGTAAACGCCAGCTCGTTCGCTCCGAGCGATGTTTGGCCAACTGCGCATGCGTACGGGTCATTATACGCATGCGCGAACCAGTCAGTGCGGTCGAAATTCATGTGCTCGCAAAATAGCGAATGCCTGATAATTTGAGTGACAGAATGAGGCGTATGTGGGTGGTAACAGGGGAAGGTGCTTGAAAACGGGGAGTGGAAATCAGAACGCAGGCGTGCTTAAAGGTCAAAACGGGCGTTTTATGGGTGTGCATAATTAAAACAGCAGCGTCATTAACCACGTCACTGGGTTATTTTAGAGCCAGAACTGCTCGCAAAATTGTGGTAGCAAAAACCGACCACAAGAATAGCGAGCAGTTCATACCCTGTTTGATGTACTCGATTAATCTAATAAATAGCGCACATGACGTAGGATGCGAGCGGCCAAGGGGCGTAGTCTCCCAAAAAATGACCGCAAGTTTTGTTCGCTCGTTCAGACCTAGAGGCGTGAACAGACCGCAAACAGCGAACGGTTCATTTGAATAGCCACCTCTATTTTCAGGACGAGCGAGCGCTAATTGCGTCCGGCTCTGAATGAGGGCCCATGTTCCTTGCTTACTCTCTATCCCCTCTGTGTCATTCCTGTTTGTCTGCCCCTCCCTTTTAGACTGTAAGCTCTTAGGAGTAGGGCCCTCTTCCCATGTGATTTTCCTTCTCTCACTTATGCCATCATCTCCTTCCTACTGACATCGACACCTAACGCTTTGGTTCTACCACTGTTCTGTTTATTTGGGTATTATGACTTGTGATGCAGTAATGTTTATAAACCATGTCCTGCAATGTTCTGTACTGTAAAGCTGGGTACACACTTGTAGATATATCATTCGTACGAACAATATATATCGGTAGCGCATATGCGGGTGTACACAGATGTGAGGGTTTTTGTTTACAGACATATCAGATCAGCCATGCAGCACAGCCGATGCCGATATAACATGCAGATATATCGGTACATCTGCATGTGTGTACGCGTGTCTGCCAACTGCATGTACACTGGCTGCAGGGACCGCCGACACTGACATTACAACTGAGTGAGCAAATTTAAATGATGGGTCGGGTAGTGTGTACCCAATTTAAGGGGTAGATGTACTATGCCTTGGAGAGAGAGAAAGTGGAGAGAAATAAAGTACCAACCAATCAGCTAATTTCAGACACAGTCTGTAAAGTGTCAGTAGCTGATTGGTCGGTACTTTATCTCTCTCCAAGGCTTAATACATCTCCCCCCTAGTCACTTATCTCTTGTTTTGTTCTTACAGTTTGTTTATGTACTTTGTAAGGCGCTGTGGAGCCCTTGTGGTCCCATATAAATAAAGGATAATAATAATAATGGTAATAATAATAAAACTGCACAACCCTCTGAAAGATTTCAGAATGCAATGAGCACACATTGGCCCTTATTCAGAGGCGGTCGGAGGATGCAAGCGGTCGCTCAGAAACTGGGCGGCCGCTTGCATCCTGACCGGCCGCCTGTTTCGGTCGTTAGGCTGTGGGTTTACACCCACAGCTCTAACGACCGCTAGGGTGATGGTCGCGATGGTCATAGGCCATCGCGACCATCGGGGCTTACGATGAGACCCTAGGGTAGGGTCTCACTTGTCGTAAGCCCCGGAGAGCTTCTGGCTCTGTCAGAGCCGGAAGCTCTCCACTGACGTCAGTGGGGCCTCCCCCAAACGGTAGGTGTTCCCATGGGAACGCCTCCGTTTGGGCTACCACCCCCCCGGCCCGCCTTCCAAACGGGGCGAGCTGTCAATCAACATCGACAGCTTGCCCCCTTTGGAAAGAGACCCGCTACGACCGGCGCAGTCGGTCGTAGCGGGTCTCACGCATGCACACGAAGGAGCCGGCTCCCTGGTGCGCATGCGCACTGTACAAACATCGAGGCGGCCGTGCGGTCGTAGACCGTATGGCCGCCTCTGAATAAAGCCCTTTGTCCTTTTTTAAGTGTCAACTCTTCAAATGTGCATTAAAATAACTCATTGAACAAGTCCTTAGGGTTGTGTCATATTTTTAAATACATTTTATTTTTATTGGGGGGAAGCAAACACCACAATGTTCTATAATGTCATTATGCTCTAACAAGAAATAAACAACTTGTTTAATAAATATAGTAATTAACATTGATCTTTCTTAGGGCTTCCCCAGAAGAAATCCTTTACAGGAAGTATATGCATTACACAAGGTGTAACACAAATACGTTTCAGGAACAATAATGCCAGGTAGTCAGGGGCGTCTTTAGAGCATACTTGCCAACTCTCCCTGATTGTCAGGGAGACTTCCTGAAATAGTAGCAATCTCCCTGTCTCCCTGAAGAGTCCAGCATCTTATCCACCTGATTGCATCTTAGGCAAAATTATGAATTTGTTATATACAAAAAAAATAGAGATATGTACATTCAAATAGGATCATTAGTATAATTTCCCTGCATTGGGTATAAGGCACAATGATCCCTATAGCTACATGCATTTTCTGAAAAGCATCTGTTTGCTTCCATCAACACATAGATCTTACTAACTGCTTTGGGGCTCATTTACATTTGGATGTAAATAAATGTTATGACACGCCTCTCAGATGTAGCAGTACACGCCCACTTTACCGCCGCGCTCATAGGTGCTGCTTTCACAATCTCCCTGAAATGCTTTTTCAAAAGTAGGCAAGTATGCTTTAGAGAGGACATAGAGATCCCCCGTCACGGGCCCCCTCCTCTCACCCCGGCAGCCGCAGAATCCATAGACCCCGGCGGCCGCCGTTTTCCCAGCAATTTCCTCACAGCTCATGCGCAAAACGCTGGAAAAATGGCCTCGGCGGCCATTTTCCAGCGTTTTGAGCAGCACTGAGACACGACGTGGGACCTCAGAGAGGTGAGTTTTAGATAATATGGGTGCAGGGTGTGCGGTGCGGGCCCCCCCTGGACCCATTATAGATACGCCCCTGCAGGTAGTGATCTATTGATCCCTGTACAGAGTATGCTGTCCGAAGGGATAGCAATAAAATACATGGCACAAAGCTTGTACATACATTACCTGTGTGTATATGATATGCAGCATAGCCATGGACGTCTGAAGGATGTCCATGGTGTCCCCCACCCAAACTTGAAAGAAGCGGCGGCCGCAGATGGTCACGGGGCTGTGCTTTATAGCAATAGGCTGCAAGGCCCCTGCACTGCATGGAGGTGGAGGTGTAATTTGCAACCTTTAAGTTAAAACACTGTACATTACACCTCCGCTGTGCGGTGCAGGGGCTGTGCAGCCTATTGCTATAAAGCACAGCCCCTGACCATCTGCGGCCGCCGCTCAGGTAAGAGAGAGGGAGGGTGGAGGTTGCCCCCCTCAACATAAAATTGTTCAAACACCCCTGAGCATAGCGCCAAATGCAGGACGGTTGGGAGGTAAGTGAATAATAAATACTCCAGTGGTATTTCATGCAAGCTCTGGGGCAGGGTCTGATGTTAATGACTAAAATATTCTTTGCTAGAAAAACAAATAATTACAATTAACTGTAAAGCAATATCACATGCAATCAGGGCACACTTTATAAACCCAACAGGACTGGTTGCACTTGTATGAGTCACACAAAAGCACAAGAGTTGCTTCAAACTCGGCAGCACAGATGGTGTAATGGTTAGCATTACTGCCTCACAGCACTTAGGTCTTGGGTTTGATACTCACCACGGCCCTAACTGTTTGGAGTTTGTATATTCTTCCTGTGCTTGTGTGGGTTTTCTCTGGGTGCTCTGGTTTCTTCCCACAATCCAAAAATATACTGGAAGGCTACTTGGCTCCCAACAAAGAATAACCATAGCGTGTTTGTGGTAGGAAACATAGGCCCTCATTCAGAGCCGCTTGCTATTTGCGGTCGTTCGTTCTAAAACAAGGGGTGGCTATTCAAATGAACCGTTCGCTAATTGCGGTCTGTTCACGCCTCTAAGTCTGAACGAGCGAGCAAAACTTGCGGTTGTAATTTTGAAAAATACGCCCCCTTGCCGCTCGCATCATACGTCATGTCCGCTATTTATTAGATTAATCGAGTACATCGAACAGCTTATGAACTGCTCGCTATTCTTGTGACTGGTTTTTGCTACTACAATTTTGCGAGCAGTTCTGGCTATTTAATAACCCAGTGACGTGGTGAATGACGCTGCAGTTTTAATTATGCACACCCATAAAACGCCCGTTTTGACCTTTAAGCACGCCTGCAATCGGATCTCCACTCCCCGTTTTCAAGCACCTTCCCCTGTTACCACCCACATACGCCTCATTCTGTCACTCAAATTATAAGGTATTCGCTATTTTGCGAGCACATGAATTTCGTCCGCACTGACTGGTTCGCGCATGCGTATTATGATCCGTACGCATGCGCAGTTGGGCAAACATCGCTCGGAGCGAACGAGCGGCCGCTTACGAGTGGCTCTGAATCAGGCCCATAGATTGTAAGCTCCACTGGGGCAGGGACTGATGTAAATGGCCAAATATTCTCTGTAAGTGTTGCAGAATATGTGTGCGATATATAAATAAATGTTAAACATAAAAATCAAACTTTCCAAAAATATACATAGACTGTTACATTTTAATATATGTCATTTATGCACTATGGGAGTGATATAGACTAGAGTTGGGTGTACATCGTTGTTTTATTGTGTAAGGTACTTATTTCTGTAAGAATTTAGATTTTTGTGCATCGTAGAGGCATTCCTGTATGTCTGGAGACGCAGGGGTCAGAGCCGTAACTGGACTTTTTGGTGAACTGGGCCAGAAAGAGCATTGGTAAAACCTCCCCACACAGACATTTTTTATTTTTTTTAAATAGGAACAGTAGGCGTGCACCTCCTGAAAAAGGGATGTAGTCTCTTGGGGAAAGGGCGCGACAAAACTGTTTTGTCCCGTACGATGAGGGAGGGGTACTGATCCCTTTGTACAAGCTGCCAGAGCCACTGTTATCTAGGGGTCACTGCCAATACAGTGTGAATCCAATGGCTGCAGTGATGATACACAATAATTATGCAGTATAACTCGCCAGCACTAGACAATTGCAAGTAGCTTCATATAGTTATAATTCGGAGGCTTCCTTCACAGGAGCAAATAGCTCTATGTGTAAAGTGTCTGACTGAAAAGTGAGAGGGGATGGGTTCGACTACCAGGTATGACAATATTTTGAAATGTGTTCGTTAAATAAATGAGAATGTGAAGCACCGTAAGTGTGAATGATTAAAACAGAAAATTGACAAACGTTCCCTGTGCCGTGGCTCATGTTGCACCAACTTAGTTACGGCCCTGGCAGGGGCGGACAGGCTGATTTTAGCAAGAGAGTGTTCAGATAAGTACAACATAATTAGACATGGACGCATCCCCAGGCATACCTCTAAGGATGAGAGCCAGTGCAATGATATACAACGTTTATGATGACTATCAGCAGTCTACCCTGCTTCTGACTGGCTGCTTGCATCTTCAACCATCCAGCTGATAGTACTTATTTCAGTCATTGCTGACTTGTAATTATTTGAAATTTCCATTTGAACTACTGCAGGAAAGAAGATTGCCTTTATATTTTCCATGGAGTATACAATGGGTGTGGAGGAATTTGTATTCAATTACATTTTATATAGTAATTTTACTAGCATTTATTAATAAAGTCACTCGATGGGTATATGACATTCAGTTACATTATTCTATTAAATTCAAGTAAGGGATATACAACTTTTGTATTTAGGACTATCGCCTGGTACAAATACTACTCTTTTTTGTATGAGTCTTGTGATATGCATTTGTGTGGTGCGCGAATGCATTCATCTCTATGGGCCTGATTCAGAGGTGCGCCCTAATGCAGCTGTGACTGCTTCTTTTGCCCCAGTGCAACTGCGTCTTTATGCTAATGCCGCAGCCATTGGGATTTATACAATGACACCAACCGGCTGCAGTATTAATCTGCCACCTTGCGCAATAAGACGTACCATCATTTGCACCATCAAACATTGCACCGGCCCTATGGCGGTGCATAATGTCCGTCTGAACACATCGGGTTAGCCCCCCTCCCCGCCATTGCCACCTAGGAATGCCCACTGAAATTGCCTCTCTCTGTGTCTAAATTGGATCTGCGGCTTTTTGGTGGTAACTGAGATGAATGCACAGACTGAAAACATTGGCCACTCGCATCCGACATCGACGCCGCGTCCACCTCTGAATCAGGCCCTATATTTGCACTTTTGAATACAATTTTGTAGCCTGTAACTGACAAGGCGGAATGGTGAGTTTTGTAGGAAAAGGGAAAATGTAAACAGTAGATGCCTTTGGGGGATGAGAAACTGAATTAAAACTAAACTATTCAGTTACAGGAGGTGTAGAATAACCCCTGTAGAGTTTAACCAGTGTGCTTTGTTTCATTTTATCTATTTTGCATTGTGTGCACAGTTCTATAGATATTATAATAAGCTGTATGTTTGTGTATATGTGAGAGTGCCACAACAAAGCATAATGTAATAGTAAGAACAGAAATAGATAGTTAAGATAAGGGGAATTACACTACAGTAGTTTGGTTCAGTGGCATAGGCAAACGCGGGGGGGGGTTTCTGGCTGCCTGGAAACCCCCCTCCCCAGCCCACGCCATGACCAAAAAAAATACTACCCAGTGGACAGCTAGTATATTTACCACTCTTTAGTAAGTTTGCAGTATCTTTCTCAGTCTTCTTGCCACAAAGTCCCACAAATTCGTTAGGCTCGCTTCAGTTCTCAAAGCTGAGTACCTGACATGGGGCCTGATTCCGATGTGGACAGTATTGGAAAGACGCAGGGAAGCGGCTATGCAATACTGTACCAGTAAAATGCAAATGTAGCAGGAGGTGTCTGTAGTAAATAGATCTAAGATCCGAGTGCAACGTTCGTAGACGCTGCTCCAAATCACCATCGCAGCCCCACAGCAATTGGATATGTATGTAAACCATCAGTTTCCGTTGATATCTGAATAAGGCCCATGGTCTGTCCAAATAGAACTGGATCCCAAGTCTGTCTCCAACTGGTCCTTCTTCAGCCTACTTGCCTGCCACTTGCAAGCTCTCTGGCTGTACCCTCAGCACTTTCCTCAGTTAAGGTTGTCCATCGACAACTAATGATTTGATGGTACTGGTATATAGTTTTACTATTGGTGGAAGACCACCGATTGTGTACATTGGTGGTGGAGTCCTGATGGCTAATGCTGGCCGCAGTCTGCACATGTGCAAAGTGAAACCATCGATTGTTCAGTGATCGATGGTTTCTAATAATGTAGCAGTATTCTGCGCTCATGTTAAATAAAACCATGTAAAATTATATTATCTGCTCAGTAATAACAAGGTACTATGATAAAACAATTGACTGAGCCCTATGTGAAATAAGAGACAAGCATAAAATAAATAAAACATATATTAAGAAGCTCTATGAGAGTAATGTTTATAGTCCCTTGGACAATTTTTGTGGGAGCGGGTAATGTAGCCGTACTCTCCGGTCAGATTATCACACTATAGTCCGTAAAGCCGTGGCTAGCTTCAGTTTTAGCTAGCACTCGCCCTGACTTCAGGTTGGCTGTCTTCTTCAGAGTGGGAATGGCGGCAATGAGCTATGTTGCTGCGGCGCTCGCCGATGATGTCAGACACCCTCCGGACAGTGTGTGGCATGGTTACAGTTAGATCCCCTTCCGTAGATATACCCTGATGTCACCAGTTACTGTCCAACGTCATTCCCTACCATCCACGTGGGGAGAGGGGGAACATAATCTTGTGGCAAGCAAATAGAGGGCCTAATTCAGACCTGCTAGCGAGTGCAGGACGCTCGCAAGCGGGTCGATGGTGCCCTAATAGCCGTCGCTCGGGGTCTCGCACCAAAGGGGGCGTGCTGTCAATGGTGACTGACAGCACGCCCCTTTTGGTGGGCGTGCCGGGGGCGTGGCTTCCAGACGGAGGTGTTCCCATGGGAACGCCTACCGTCTGGGTCCGGCCCCACTGACATCAGTAGTCATCTGATAGGGCCAAAATCACTCCAGGGCTTGCGGCAGCGAGACCCTACCGCAGGGTCTCGTCGCAAGCCCAATGGTCGCGATGGTCTTGACCATCGCGACCATCATCATAGACGCTCGCATAAGCTGTGGGTGGTAACCCACAGCTATGCGAGCGTCCAAGAGGCCGCTCCAAGTTGAGGTAGGAGGGCCCTGATTCAGAGCGAGTGTTCTGGTCAGAGCGTCCGGCTCTGAATCAGGCCCAGAGCCCGCAAGGGGACAACCATCTTCTTTTGGTGCACAGTATGGGCAGAAAACTGCACTTCCGCCCTCACTTAAGTCATTTCCAGGTACAAAATCTGAAGGGGAAATATACCTTACCATGGAAAACCCGGCTGGGCTCCGCAAGATTTAGTAGTCTCTAAACTTTGTATTCCAACGTGTTTTGTGTCACTCCGGGCGCTTTGTCAAGGATGATTGGAATATTCCCCATCCATTCCAATCATCCTTGACAAAGCGTCCTGGTGCGCTCGCTCAGTACCCCCTTGAGCTGCAGCGAATAAAGGCGACTCAGGGGAGAGAGGAGGAGGGAAGCAGAAGATATTGAGGGGAAAGAGGAGAAGGATCCAAAAATAAGGTAAGAAAAGTGTAGAATCAGTAGTAAGAAGGGGAGATGGGGGTAATAGGGGGAGACGGGTGGAACATGGGAAGAATGAGGGAGACGGGAGGAATATGGGCAAGAATAGGGGGAAGACAGTTGAAATAGGGGGAGATGGGAACAGAAAGAAAACTGGAGGCACATATAGGGCGAGACAGGAATAATAGGGGGAAGTATATGGGGAGATGGGTGAAATAGGGGGAAGAATAGGTAGAGATGGGTGGAATGGGGGAAGAATAGAGGTAGATGCGAGGAATAGGGGAAAGAATAAGGGGAGGTTGGTGGAATGGGGGAAGAATAGGGGGAGATGGGAGAAACATCAAGAGAGAGATGAGGTAGGGGAACAGATATGGGGAAAAAACTTTGCACGATAACTAGCGTCCTGGCAAATGACAGGTCCAATATACTAGTTATTTATATAGAAATGCACATTAAACCAAAGACACATACCTATAAGGATAACAGGGGTTTGATTTAAATATAAACAGCATAATTCATACAAGGTAAAAATCCTAGGGAAGCCTGCACTCCATAATCGCTTAGAGAAGTGAAAGATGTATTCCAGCATGTGAAGTACATTAAGAATCACATGCAGGGTGTACAAACTGCTCCTTTATCCAGCTAATGGGTACACAACCCCCTACACAAATGTTGCAAAATAACCAATTGAATCAAGAAACAGCAAATCCCTCCTACAGTATTTAGAAACAGAAGCAGATACATCACGCTTAAATCCCAGATGGCAAGAATCACTTGACTGGCCCTCAACAAACTAATAACCAAGCTAAACAAAGCTGGAAATACCAGAGACACATGAATCAACAAAGAGGTCACACGGAATAAACAAATCTTATTAAAGATTCCAGTATGGGTGCTAGATTATGTACCACTACCAATGAGAGTGGTGGTACCTATATTGCCGACTGTGCTCCTATCACTATCGCTGTCTCAGGATGGTGATAGCTGAGGCCAGAACTGGAAAAAGTGTTTTGCTTAATAAAAGCATTTTTCTATTTTCATTTGTGTAAAAAAAATATTATTTTTAGTGGAACTGGAAGCCGGAGTCTCCACACTGGTGACGTGGTAATTTCAGGCTGCTTTGCCGCAGAGCTAATCATTGTTCATCTGCCCCGATGAAATTGTAATTGTAGACTGTTGTGATAGAAGATAAGCAGCAATACAAAATCTTTACTATCACCATTCTTAATCTGCATACCCACTACATGAGTGTAGACAGACTGTACGATTACAACATCTTAATCGTTCAATCGTTAATCATACTGTGCAGTGGATAATGTGCCCAAACTGAACGATATCTCATTCAGTGTGTGTGGGACCCTCCCTCATCCCGGAACATGCACAACCTGACGATCTCGTCTGCATGTTCAGACAATGAAAGATGCCGACAACGACCAGCGGGAGTGCCCATCGCTGGTTGTTGCCGGCATAATTACTGCACGATTAATGAACGCTTGAACGATAACAATGTCGTTATCATTCATTTGTTCATTTTAATCGTGTAGTGGATATGTTCCATTAGTTAAATAAACCAACAAATCCTCCTGATCTGTGCGCTAATACATCTGCCTTTATAGCATGGGTTTTTCTCCTCCCACAATTTGCTAGATGGGAACAGTACATGGAGAGATTGAGATGTGTAAAACTGATCAACCCCTTGAAATTAGTTTTCTATGCAACAGGTAAATGACAAAAATAGATGTCTGCTGAAGTATGGACTTTCATGGAATTGTGGCAGCATTCAGTGAGCAAATTAGATTTTGTTTTTTTAGAGCAATTCTGATAAACGTAAGCAGAGGTCACTCAACTCTATGGCATTTTTATGGAGTGTATGAAGGGAGGAGTGGGTTAAAACTTTAGTATAATATCTTTATTATATTATTTGTGAAATATACTGAATACAAACAAAAGTACTGTACAGCCAATCAAACGAAAAGCTAAAGTAGGAAATTATACAAGAGTCCGTATACAGTAAATACAACCACACACGGAACTAGAGGGTGTTGGGCCCAGGTGCAAGAATATGCTTTGAGCCCCCCTATGCAGTGCCCCAAGTAGTGGTCCCCCTATGCAGTGCCCCCAGAAGTGGTCCCCCCCATGTATTGCCCCCAGTAGTAGTCCCCCCTATGCAGTGACCCCAATAGTAATCCCCCCTATGCATTGCCCCCAGTAGTAGTCCCCTCTATGCATTGCCCCCAGTAGTAATCCCCCTATGCATTGCCCCCAGTAGTAGTCCTCCCTATACAGTGCCTCCAGCAGCAGCCACCATCCCCATACAGTGTCCCCAGTAGCGGCCTCCACTATACAGTGCCCCTAGTAGCGCCTCCCCCTATACAGTACCCCCAGCAGCGGCCACCATCCCCATACAGTGCCCCCAGTAGTGGCCCCCCTATACAGTGCCCCCAGTAGCGCCCCCCGATGCTGTTCCAGTCTCCGTGCTCCCTTACACACACACACAAAACAACTTACCTTACCCCTCCCCTCACACAAACGCCAGCGGACTCCATGCGGATTCGCAGACCCATTCTGCACATGCGCAGAACGGGTCATGCGACTGTGCAGATTCCCGATCATCGGGAATCTGCGTTCAGCAGTGCACTTGCGTGCACTGCTGAATTAGGCCCATTGTTGTCACTATCAACATACTGCCATATGCTACAATGATACCCACAGACAAACTGTACTGCCATCAAAGAGCACATGCTCCACTAACATCCTCACTGCAATAACATGTTATCATCCTATATTTACAAAACACACATCACTGTCACCAAACAATTCTAAATTGTATTTTAATGAAAACACATTCATTAGAACTGTCCCTATTCGTTCATTACTTATGGTAAACATTAATGTAAACAACATATTCTTATATAAAGGGGGCAATTCAGTTAGCCATGGGACTTACCGCAGGCTTTTAGCTGCCAGGTTAAGTGCCCAGAGCTATGCAATTATATCCCGTGGTAAGCCCCACGACTAACAGGCGGTAAGGCATAGATTCTGCATTGCAGGTTTATAGCTCCCGGGTTAAGAGCACAAGGTTATTCAATTACTGCCCACGACTAGCCCCGAAGGTGCACTTAACACAGATTTCTGTTTGCATCCACCTGAAGTGCAATCAGAAATCCACTTAGTGTACCCTCTGAGCTAAAAAGCCTGCGGTAATTCCTATGTTGATAGAATTGAGGGCTATGTAGAGTAGTGCCGAACTGTAAATATTCCTATTTTCAGACACATCTTGTGCACCAGGGATATGGCTGGTACAAGTGCACACTGATAACAATTGACAGCTAGAAACCAAGCATACTGATGGTAGCGGTTTGACTGCAGAAATACATACAACTCAGCATACAGCCGAATATATGCATTTAGTTCTGTGCACGCTATATGGATTATGGGAGCAATTATGACATATGCAGTGTCTCACTTTGGACTGTTGTCAGAGTCGGCCCTAGGCATAGGCAAACTAGGCAAATGCCAAGGGCATTTGAAATGCCTAGGGCCGGCTCAGCTTCACAGCGGGTAGTGGCAAAACTGAGACAGGCGGACGGTGCTTGTGGCTCTGCACTGGCTCTCCTACCGCAATTAGAGCTCTCAGCTCACCTCCGATCAGCAGCAGCTCATACAGGTGGCAGCAGCAGAGTGGTGAGCAGAGAAAGTGGGGGCAGCGGGCAGTAACAAAAATGGTCTCTGGAGAAGGGCTACAGTACATGCCCAGCCACAGCAGCTCATCCTCCAAAGGGCCTTTGCGGAGTCCAGCAGACTGACAGACAGTGCCGAGCTGAGCATAGAGGGAGGAGCGCAAGCATGGCGGCTTCAATAGCTGCAGAGTCCAAGCAGGCTAAGGTGACGAGGTCACAGTTTTATTATTCAGGTGAGTGTTTTGCAGGGAGTTCGGCTGGCATGTAATAATGTGTGGCATAATGTGTAAGGGGTATTACGATGTAGCATTATTTGTATAAGGGCATTATGTGTATAAGGTTTGCGTGTAATAATGTGGGGCATAATGTGTAAGGGGCATTACTGTGTGGCATTACTAAGGTGTGGCGTAATGTGTAAAGGCAGGGGCATTATGTGTATAAGGGGCTCTACAGTGTGGCGTAATGTGTATAAACGGCACTACTGTGTTGTGTAATGTGAATAAGGAGCAATACGGTGTGGTGTAATGTGAATAAGGGACACTACCGTGTGACATAACGTGAATAAGGGACACTATCTTGTGATTTAATGTGAATTAGTTTGCACTACTGTGTGGCATAATTTATATTAGGGGTACTATTGTGTGGCCATGCCCCCATTTGTTGTTCCTATTTAAAATATGGGGCTGGGGGTGCTAATGCTCTTGTTGGCACAGGGCACCAAATGTCTAGCTACAGCTCTGTGGATGAGGATTGCTATGGGTGAGGGGTGATGGGTGTTGCTGTGATCTGTGCTGCTGGGTGATGAGTGTTGTGCTGGGAGAGGGGTGCTGGCTTAGAGGGGTACTAGCGGTGGTGTTAAGGGGCTCCAGGCAAAATCTTGCCTAAGGCATCAAATTGTTTAGGGCCTGCTCTGACTGTTGTGTTGCACTTCTCAAAGCGACATCTTCCGCAGTTTTGGCCAGTGGATTTAAAGGGGCAATAATATTAAATTCAAACCCAGTTGTGTTTTGTAGTTAATATATTGCTGCCCCTTTAAACCCAGCAGCCAAAACCACCAAAAATGCACCTTGAATTGTGCTGGCAAAAGTCTCCACATGGTTTTACACTGGGTACGAGGCCATTATCTTCTTTATGTATAGTTGCTTTCCTCCTCATTACATACATGACAAAATAATTGCCATTTTTCTTTTTAAGTTTGCTATTATTATACAGTTGATACTTTGCAAGACCTTGTTGAATTCAGATAAGCTCCCATTTTAATAACTTTTTGGTACTGTAATCAGTCAAGTGTGGATTCACAGCTTTAAATAGGCATTTTATACTTCACTATTGGGTGTCCCCAATCTTATTTTCAAAACAATACATGTATTAACCACCCACAGATCTTTATATACACATGCAAACCTGTTCCATGAGTGTACATATTATATAAACCCACCATTACACTGTAATACATCATCTTATTTTTTCACATTTCAGCTTTATATTACCAGCCAATGACCAGGTCACTTTTGCTCCAATTTAAGCCCAGTCTAAGGAATTCAGGACCTCATTCAGAGCCGCTCGCAAAATGCGAGCGCTCGCTCTAAATGAGATCACCCACAGCTTTAGCGAGCGGCCAGGTTGATGGTCGCGATGGTCAAGACCATCGCGACCATCAGGGCTTGCGAGGAGACCCTTGTGGTAGGGTCTCGTCTGCCGCAAGCCCCATTGAGCTTTCGGCTCTAATAGAGCCCGAAGCTCACCACTGACATCACGAGTGATGTCAGTGGGGCCGCCCCCAAACGGCAGGCGTTCCTTCAGGAACGCCTCCATTTGGCCAGCCACCCCGCCTACAAAACGGTGCGAGCTGTCGATCACCATCGACAGCCGCCCCTTTTGTAGTGAGCCCCGGAGCGAGAGAATTTCTCTCTAGCTCCGGGGCTTGCGCACGCGCAGTGCGGTCGCTGTGCATGCGCAGGGCCTCAACATCGACCCACTTACGAGCGGGTCTGAATGAGACCCTCAGTGTCATATACTGTACATGAAGTTGCTTGATTAGATATGCTAGATAGGTGATTTTTAGTTCTACAATCTAAAGAAATTACTATCTTAACATAGACTTTAAAAAAAGAAAAAAATCACTTTGTAGTGGATAATCAGTTGCTAATTCAGACAGGGGAATGTGGACTGAAATAGAAAGGAAGTTTTTATTCTTCTTTAGGCAATGAATATCATAATAGAAATCACCATAATTAAACTATTATCCTCATGAGATGTGATGGCTGAGACGAACATTTTCTGGCCCAAGACCTAAACATAGATAATGAATCAGATAAAAGACAAAATTAGGTGAAACGTCAGTTGAAATAGGAACTATGCAGTTCTGCAAAGCTGAAATATAATGTACTAATGCAGACTGATACATCTTTTCCATTAGAATGCCGAGTCGCACCCGGGATTATGTTAACGCCCATCCCGAGCGCAACCCAGATGAGACTCCATACAGACAGGCGGCCCGATGATGCCATCGGCATCATGTGTGGAGCTGGCGCTTGGCGCTTCCTATGCAGAGAACGGGACCCGGGTCACACCGACCCAGGTTAACCCGTTCACACTGCTTCACGAGCAGGATTGAACACACGTTCAATCCTTCTCGTGACCAGGGTTGAAATGCTGGGACTTTCGGCCCGGCTTATTTCAACCCTGCCCTTTTCGACTGCACAATAACCCGGTTTGCTGTGCGCTCACGTGCAATAACCCGGGTTATTGCTGCTAATGGAAAAGGGTAGGGACATATCCAATTGTACAGAATTTTTTCCCAAGGTTTTTCCCATTTAATTTGGGTGCAGGAATTTCAGACGTGGTCACTTCAATAGGAATTAACAAAACTTTTTTCTCGCAGCTTCAGAGCAGGCGCAAAGTTAGGAAAAAATCCCTGTTTTAAGGTAAAAATGTCAGGACTTGGTTCAGATACCCTGGGACACCCCAACTCCCCACCCCCATCTACTGATTGATTGGGCAATTGTAAAGGTGGCCATACACGGCACGATATACATGCCGATGTGACGGATCGGCACGATATAGGTGCTATATCATGCCGTGTATGGGCAAGATATCTTACATGATATCGTGCTGCGCAGGTTCATCTGATCTGGGATGCGATGTACGATCCCATTAAGATGGAGGAAGGGGGAGCCGGCATATTGTGCGGTCAGCGGGGACCACACGATTGCCGGTGGTGACAGCACGATCCATCTGCTGACGGATCAGCAGTCGCCCTACACGGTGCATGGCACCATGTATGGGCACCATAAGTTTTCATTTAGGTTAATTAGGCCAATAATTAATTACATGTCATTATTGAGGTGAAATTATGTAAAGTGCAGAATAATGGGTGAAAAGATGTGGGACAGGCATATGGGGGTGTCGTGTAGATGGGACAGGTGTTTTAAACATTGCAGGTGGGATTTACAGGTTTCTTTGTAAAAAAAAAAAAAAAAAAAAAAGACATACAATTAAAGTGGCCTAAAATTACCCCAAAATCAACTTACCTAAGCGGAAAAGAAAGCATTTTATAATTTTTTTACTTTTTTTTTCTTCAAATGCGATAATATACCATTTTAAAAGCTCAAAATATATTTCTTTAGGGCAGTAATAGACATCTATACTGTTGCCCAATATTTGTTTGAAGTTTTTTAGGGTACAGGCTGATTTCCCCTTTTTCGTGCATATCCGCAATAATGAAAAATTGGGCGCGATACCCACGTTAAGTTTTACGGGGAACATTTTGCTTTCAATTGGATATGACCTTAAAACACAATGTATAGCTTTGTTATATGTTAATAACATTAGGATAGCTCCGAAAAATAGTTTCTTCTCTGTCAATGGACAAAGGGTCTGATTCACTAATATCAGCTGTGGTGTGTAAATGTTTGCATTCGCATTGTGATCACAGCCTGACATAAAAACGCCCACTTCCCCTTACTCACATCCATATACTTCGACAACATAGAGAAGCAATCGGTAACATCGAGTTACATTGGACAGTTAGGGAAGCCCAGACCTTACTCAGGAATTGCTTACTTTTGCACACGCTATGATGCCTCAGATGGCATCTGGTATCGCAGTAGATAATTTATGCACGCCCATGCAATCGCGTTCAAACGCACTGGCACGTCTGCGTTCGCCTGACCACCCCTCCGTCACCACCCACAAACGGCACTTCCTGTCAATCACTCTGCCATTGGTCTGCGTATCCTCTGGGATTGCAGTCCCGATCGCAGCATCTGGTTCGTGCACGCGCACTGCGATGCATACACATGTGCAGTGCGAATTCATTGGCCGATTGCGTGCGTATAAGCAACTGCGATCCTTGCTGAATCAGGCCCAAAGTCACCTATTAGCCAAAGATAACTATGAGAAATTTAGATTCACAGGGGCACACACAGGATTTCTAGAAGGGGATTTCCAAATGGGAAAACCTATGTAACAAATACTGTGGTGGTACTGCTGCAATACCTGTTCTGCAACTGTCATCTCACGGTGACATGTCATATGAAAAATACTTTAAAGCATTTTTAATAAATGCTGGTGGTGTTTTAAGAGGCAGGTATGGGATCAATAGCTGAAGGGAATGCTGATCTTTGTAGTGCCATATTGGAGGATTTTGAGCTGCCTCCATGTGAGTTGGCTCTCAACTTAGAAACACATGATTATACGCCCCAAAGTGGGGCTATTATGTAGTGTTGGACCTGAGCAGAGGCGTCTTGAAGTGGCGAGTGGCTTGTCATGTATTTGCACGTGTGCATTGTATTATTATGTAGAAAGTACAGTATGTCTCTTTTGCTGGCCTATTGCAGATTGCTGTGGGAATTCTGGGCCTGATTCTGATCCGGTTGCAAGCGCTGTGCGCTCTGTTAAAGCCAAAATCTACCACAAGGGTCTCGTCGCAAGCCAGATGAGCGTCCAGGACCATCTTCCTGGACGCTCGCTATAGCTGTGGGTGGGCACCCACAGCTATACAAGCGGCCAGGAGGCCGTTCTAAAAAAAAAATAGCCTGGCCCTGATTCAGAGCGAGCGCTTTGTCAGAGCGTCCGGCTCTGAATCAGGGCCTCTGTGTTGGTTTCTCTTATCTAGATTAACTCCTCCCTTACAGGCACCAGTTTATGGTACTATGCAGTGCATGACCCATGCCAAGCTTCACTTCCTTACTCTAATTTCTCCTTTCCATATTTCTATTTTATTTCTTTATTTATTACCAGTTATTTATATAGCGCACACAAATGCTGCAGTGCTTTACAGAGATTATTTGGCCATTCACTACCCTAATAGAGCTTACAATCTATGGACCTCATTCAGAGCCGGACGCTATTTGTGCTCGCTCGTTCAGAAAAAAGGGGTGGCTATTCAAATGAACCAATCGCTCTTTGCGGTCTGTTCACGCCTCTAGGTCTGAACGAGCGAACAAAACATGCGGTCGTTTTTTGGAAAACTACGCCCCCTGGCCGCTCGCATCCTACGTTATGTCCGCTATTTATGAGATTAATCGAGAACATCGACCAGCATATGAACTGCTCGCTATTCTTGTGGTTGGTTTTTCCTACCGCAATCTTGCGAGCAGTTCTGACTATAAAATAATCCAGTGACGTGGTCAATGACGCTGCTGTATTAATTATGCACACCCTAAAAAAACGCCCGTTTTGACCTTTAAGCACACCTGCGTTCTGATCTCCACTCCCCGTTTTCAAGCACCTTCCCCTGTTACCACCCACATACGCCTCATTCTGTCACTCAAAATAGCAGGCATTCGCTATTTAGCGAACAAACGATTTTCGGCCGCACTGACTGGTTTGCGCATGCGTATTACGATCCGTACGCATGCGCAGTTGGGCAAACATTGCTCGGAACGAACGAGCGGCCGCTTACGAGCAGCTCTGAATCAGGCCCTATATTCCCTACAACATGATCACACACATACACATTCGGGGTTTGTTTTTAAGGGAACCAATAACCTACCAGTATATTTTCTACTCTTTATTCCTCTTGTATTCCATTTATTGCCTCCTTTATTTTCACCTGGAAACAGCTGTATCTTCAAACTCTCTGCATAGTCCACAGTTGCATCAACATGCCCATGCTAAACCTATGTGTGAAAGTCCCATTACAACCCAGTTGTGCCCCTTCAGCTGCAAGTGGTGATGAGTTGCGTATGACTCTGAATCTCCCATACAGGGCCGGATTATAGGCGGTGCGGAAGGGGCGGTCGTCCAGGGGCCCCCACACATTGGGGGGCCCCACACTGCCGAAAACATTCCTGGCCACTCTGGACCCTCCATGGCCGACTCCCGATCACAGCCGGCAGCATAAAGCACTGCACTGCAGTGACAGCACACTCCATCACACAGCGTGACAGCAGCAGAGGATGGAAGCCCCGCCCCCACACTGACATAATGCCATGATTCGCGGGTGTATTGGCAGGGGGCGGGGCCTATAGCAGTGAAGTGCCTGCCCCCATTAGAAGCCTACCCTGCTGTAAATGGAGGTAGGGAAATATGTATGTGCTCCTGACTGTGTCCATTCCTCCCTCCCCCCTCTCTCTCAAACTCGTTCGTGACTTCTCTCTCTAGCTTCATCCCTATCCCTCTATCTATCTATCTATCTATCTATCTATTCCATATCTATCTATCTATCTCATATCTATCTATCTATCTATCTATTCCATATCTATCTCATATCTATCTATCTATCTCATATCTATCTATCTATCTCTCATATCTATCCATCTCATATCTATCTATCTATCTCATATCTATCTATCTATTCCATATCTATCTATCTATCTCATATCTATCTATCTCACATCTATCTATCTATATCTATCGATCGATCGATCTATCTATCTCATATCTATCCATCTCATATCTATCTATCTCATCTATCCATCTCATATCTATCTATCTAGCTCACATCTATCTATATCTTTCGATCGATCGATTGATCTATCTCATATCTATCCATCTCATATCTATCTATCTCATATCTATCAATCTCATATCTATCTATCTATCTCATATCTATCGATCGACCGATCGATCTATCTATCTCATATCTAGCCATCTCATATCTATCTATCTATATCTTTCGATCTATCTATCTATCTATCTCATATCTATCCATCTCATATCTATCTATCTATCTATTCCATATCTATCTATCTATCTCATATCTATCTATATCTATCGATCGACCGATCAATCTATTTATCTATCGCATATCTATCCATCTCATATCTATCTATCTATCTGTCTCATATCTATCTATCTATCTCATATCTGTCTATCTATTCCATATCTATCTATCTCATATCTATCCATCTCATATCTATCTATCTATCTATCTATCTCATATCTGTCTATCTATTCCATATCTATCTATCTCATATCTATCCATATCATATCTATCTATCTATCTCATATCTGTCTATCTATTCCATATCTATCTATCTATCTCATATCTATCGATCTCATATCTATCTATCTCATATCTATCCATCTCATATCTATCTATCTATCTCTCTATCTATCTCATATCTATCTATCTTGATCTCTATCTCCCTCCCTCTCTCTCCCCTCTCCCTCTCATGAACTGGCATGTACTAAAGGGGAAAATGAGGTATTTTACCGCATTCTCCATATGTACAAAGCACCGGAATGCTTCGTCCTAATGGGTAACGCCATATTCAGGTGGCGTTACCCCATAGAAGCTTATGGGCTTCTTATCGGTACGCTCCCTCTTGGGAGGGATTCGATCGGATCCCTGCCATCACCCCCTGCCTCCTTCTACGCATGCGCAGAAAGATGCCAGAGGGACTTCTGGGTGTTAACCCCAGAAGCTCCTCTGTCTGTACCCATACCAAAAGACAGCTCTTGTCATTTGCAATATTCTAGGTACATATCGCGGTAATCAACTGTGGTATGTACCCAAAGACAGCTTAATGTACCTATTTCTCACTCCCCCCCTCTCTCTAAACCCCCTACTCAAATTCCTGCATTTGCTCCTATCAGCGTACTAGATCATGTACGCTATGCTGCTGGGAGTCAGTTCCCAGCAGTGTTGCGGACATGAAGTAGTATGCTGCGATCCTTGCTGGTCAGGGGAGAGTCCGGAGAACAAGGGGCATAGTAGTCCTTGTGTGGGGCCGTAGTATCGCAGTATATAATTGCTAGGTGAACTAAATAATGAATGGATAACTGTATCTTTGGGCCATGAAAGTGTCTATATAGAGTCCTGCATAGAAGGTGCACATACTGATCATTATGGGGCATATTCAATTAGCCTTGTAAATCAATTGAACATGGCCGACTGCAGGGTTTTCCTATTCAATTCACATTGAGCCGCAGTAATTTACAATCAGATTTAACGTTCCTTTTTTCTCGCACCTGAGCAGGTGAAAAGTTCCTGAAAATTCCTATTTTAAGGTAAAAATGTCAGGACCTGGTTCAGAAGCCCTGGGACAACCCCTTCCCTAATGATTAATTAGGCACTTAGTAGATTTTAGTTAGCTTCATTTGGCCAATAATGACATGTCATTTTTTGGAGTGATATTCTGCAAAGTGCAGAATAATGGGTTAAAAGATGTTGGACAGGTATATGGGGGTGTTGAATGCATGGAACAAATGTTTTTAACCTTTCAAGGAGAAGTGACAGGTGTTTTTTTAACACCAAAGTAGCTTCAAATGACACAAAAATCAATTTACAGGCATTTTATGCACCCCCAAATTAAACTAGAACATTTAATTGCTAAACAAAATCTTGTTTTCTGGACCCCTACTATTGGCCCTCAGACTGCAAACTATCTTTCCTCTTGTGGCCTTCCCCGTATTGAACCCTCTATGTCACTTAAACTTGTACCCCCTATCACTGAGACCAGTGCAGCCCTCAAAAACAAAAACCCTTTAAAGCACCAGGCCCTGATGGATTCCCAATGTCCTACTATAAAACTTTTCGGTCAGCCCTGATTCCGCACTTATGCAAGATGTTTAACCAAATCCTTAACTGCGACTCTTTTCACCCGGATACCACAAAAGCCACAATTATGGTCATCCCCACACCTAACAAAGATCCCCTCTTCGCCTCTCATTGCTTAATACAGACTTGAAACTTTTTTCAAAATTCTCGCAAATAGACTCCCCAACCTGATTCACCCGGATCAAGTGGGCTTTATCCATCCAGACAGGCACTTGATAACACAAGACATACGGTATATATTTGGATTCCAGTCAATAGACGGTCGACAATGTCTAGATAGATGAGATGTTAGACAGGCAATAGGTTGACAGGGACAAAAGCTCGATATAGAAAAGTGGATGAATGTAGACAGGTACCAAAGGTCGACAGGGTCAAAAAGTCAACACAAAAATGGTTGACACATTTTTGGGGGGACGGTTAGGGTTAAGGCACCAACAGAAGAGTTAGGAAACAAAAAAAAATGTGTCGACCATTTTTTTGTGTCAACCTTTTGACCCTGTCGACCTATTGCCTTTCTAACATTTGTTGTCTAACTAATTCCTTTCCATCTGTTATACCAAAACCCTATTATTCACTACATAAACTCACATAAACTCCCTTCTCTCGTGCTTGCTCTGGACACGGAGAAGGACTTTTATAGGGTCTCCTGGCCATTTGATTCAGACACTCGTCCAATTTGGGTGCCAGGGAAAAGGTTTACAATCCATTAAAGCCGTTTATTTAAACACCTCAGCTGTTGTTTTGACAGGTGGGTTACTCTCAAACCCCTTTCACATCATCAATGGGACCCGGCAGGATTGCCCCTTTTCACCCCTTTTATTTGGACTTGTCAGTGAACCATTGGCCAGGAGAATACGAGCTAATACTGTCATTGCTGGTGTGACTGTAGGACAACCTCAGTGCACACTTTTCCCTGTTTGTTGAGTATGTCCTCCTCACCTTGACTAAACCAAGTGAACCTGTGAACATATACTATATGGACAAAAGTATTGGACACCTGACCATTACACCAACAGGGACTGTAATGACATTGTATTTAAATACATATACTTTAATATGGCGTTGGTTCCCCTTTTGCAGCTATAACAGCTTCCACTCTTCCTAGAAGGCTTTCCACAAGATTTTGGAGTGTTTTTGTGGGAATCTGTGCCCATTCATTCTGTAGAGCATTTATGAGGCCAGGCACTGATGTTGGACGAGAAGGTCTGTCTCTCAATCTCCATTCCAGTTCAACCCAAAGGTGCTCGATGGGGTTGAGGTCAGGGCTCTTTGCTGGCCAGTCAAGTTCTTCCACACCAAACTCATCAAATCATGTCTTTATAGTTCTTGCTTTGTGCACTGGGGCACAGTCATGTTGGACTAGAAAAGGGCCTTCCCCAAACTGTTGCCACAAAGTTGGAAGCATAACATTGTCCAAAATGTACTGGTATGCTGAAACATTAAGACTGCCCTTCACTAAAGATAAGGGGCCTTGCCCAACCCCTGAAAAACAGTCCCATACCATTATCTCACCAAACTTCACAGTTGGCACAATGCAGTCAGGCATGTAACGTTCTCCCAGCATCCGCCAAACCAAGACTCACCCATCAGACTGCCAAACAGAGCAGCGTGATTTGTCACTCCACAGAACACGTTACCACTGCTCCACAGTCCAGTGCTTTACACCACTCCATCTGATGCTTGGCATTGGACTTGTTGATGTGAGGCTTGCATGCAGCTGCTCAGCCATGGAAACCCATCCCAATAAGCTCCCGCCGCACAGTTTTTGTGCATACATTATGCCAGTGGAAGTTTGGAACTCTTTAGCTATTGAATCAGCAGAAATTTGTTGACTTTTACGCACCATGCGCCTTAGCAGTCATTGACCCCGCACTGTGATTTTACGTGATCTTCCGCTTCGAGGCTGAGTTACTGTTGTTCCTAAATGCTTCCACTTTCTAATAATATCACTTACAGTTGACCGTGGAATATCTAGCAGGGATGGAATTACACAAACCATCTTATTGCAAACGTGGCATCCTATCACGTACCACGTGTGACATCACTGAGCTTTTCAAATCGACCCATTTTGTATCACAAATGTTTGCAAATGGAGACTGCATGGCTAGGTGCTTGATTTTATACACCGGCGGCAACGGGTCTAATTGAAACACCTCAATTCAATAATTAACAGGTGTGGCCAAATACTATTGTCCATATAGTGTATCTTTATATGGAAATTTATCAGGCTACAAAATCAACAACAACAAATCTGAAACTCTTCACCTTCCGGGATGTCTGAAAAAAATTGCTGCTATTAAACTTTGATTTCACCTGGAAGAAAGACTCCCTGAAATATCTTGGGATCTATGTTACCAAATCCTATGACCATCTTTACAAAACCAATTATCCATTCCTATTTAAATCAAAGGAACAGGACTTGCTACAATGGAAGACATATTTCAACTCATGGGTTGGACGTATAAATGTGATAAAGATGAATTTCCTCCCGAAACGGTTGTGTTTTTTTCAGACACTCCCGGTTATTGTGCCTTCTCAAATCCTTAATCTTCTTTAATCTGCGTACTGTAAGTACACTTGGAATTATAAAAAACCCTGCATATGCTGGCACATTTTAGCTAGACGCTCCTGCAGTGGGGGATTAGGACCAACCATGCTCCTCCGGTACTATAACGCCACTCACTTGTCAGATGGTTGCATGGCACTTACCCAGTTACACTAGACTTTGGATTGATTTGGAAAGTGACATGGTAGGGATAGATTCAAACTCCCACTTGCCTTAGTTATTATGTAAACATAGACTTAGGACTGCCCTTTTGGTCCCTACAGTCACTCGAACTCTCTCCAGTTGGGATAACCTCAATAAGAAATTATCTCTCTAGCTCTCTCCACATACCAGTCTTTTCAGACCTCTATATGGAACAACCCCTCATTCCCAGCAGGCCTATCACCTACTATGGCGTCTATCTGGGTAGCAGCGGGCAGGGCCGGCTCCAGGGGTCAGAGCACCCTGTGCCAGCCCATCATATGGCGCCCTCTCATCGCGCGTGGGACCGAATTTGGGGGCGTGACCTAATTACCTTAGGCCACACCCCCTACGTGACATTATTTTAGGCGTGCCCGCATGGCACGCCTCCAAATAACGTCAGGCTGGGGGTAAAGCCCAGCAATCCGTCACTGGCTGGACTTCCCCCAGCCCTTTTTCGTCAGTGAATGGATGACGCGCACATGCGCGCGGCATCCATTCACACTCCGGGGGTCCGGCACCGCCGCACAGCTGCAGCGGTGGGGGTCCCCAACCTCCCAATTAGACCACCCGCGGGCCACTTCGAATCGCGGATGGAGCAGCGGGACAGTACTGTCCCGCTGAAATCGGGATGCTGAGGAAGGGTGCCGCCCTCTAGGGGTGGCGCCCTTGTGCAACCGCACTGGTCGAACACCCCTAGAGACGGCCCTGGCAGCGGGTATCACTCATTTTCACCATGTCATATGACTATTTGCCCCATAGACTTTTGCCGACATCCAGAAATAACACGTAATTCCCAATTCCTCTCACTATCAATACTTACAAATACGCCACTTTATAACCTCCTCACTAACCACATCGTTGATTCAAACCCCTTCCCCATTGGAAAGGCTCTGTATATAGACAGACCCAATGACAAAGGTACCATGTCTTTGCTATATCATTCTGTTTTAGCATTGAAGTCACCCCCCCACCCCACTTGACACTCATGAACTCGCATGGAAGATGGATTTGGGCCTTTCACTGGGTGACGATGCTTGGGATGCAATATGTATTGCTATATCGAAATGCTCTATTATTGTGGCTGTTCAGGAAAACTCCTAAGATTTTCCCTAGATGGTACCTGGTCCCAGAGCATCTCCGTCAGATATATCCTACCACTTCTGACCTGTGTTAGAGACAATTAGGGGAATTCAATATGGAGCGAAAACTCAGTTTTTGCGTTAATATCGCACCTATGACGTCATTATCGCATGTTTTAGTTTTACACTGTATTCAATTTCAAAGACTTTTCACAGGTTCGAAAAGTCTTTGAAAAAAAACGGGGATAACTTTTCACCACTGAATAGGTGGCGAAAAAGTGCAGAATTGGGGTTTAGGGGAGCAGGCTTAAAAAAAAATAGCCTGCACCCCTGGGAATGACATTTTAAAAAAGAACTGTGTCAAAAAAATAAATAAATAGGGACACCCCAAAAAATTAATTTAAAAATTGGGGTAAAAAAAAAAATGGGAAAAAAGTGTTTAAAAATAGGGAAATAGGTTCAGGGCTATTCTGCAAGTATGCGGCAGGTGTATTCTAGAATAGGCTATTAGCGGCAGGTGCATAGTTGCAGAATTTTTAAAAACTTATTTTAGGGACATAAAAATATGCTAGTACCCATTTTCATGTACCCCAAATTTGATGGCACCACTTAAAAAAATGAAAAAAATAACCTAAGTGCTCTTCTGCAACACTTCTTCAATGTTGGGAAAAAAACACCTGCTGCGGCTATTTAAATCCCCGACTTTCATTTGCAGGCTAAAACGGGGGTACCCATAGTGATTCCCCATGTTTTTACAACTTTAGGGGGGTCCTACAATTTTTTCAAGGAAAATTTCGTAGTTTATCGCAAATCCCACTTCGCCAGGTCCCGTTTTCGTAGATTTTATATTAAATACGGGGATAAAGCGAGCGCGCGCCCGATACTTTATCCCTGAAAAATCTCCGATGTGGAGCGAAAAGTCCAGTACTGACTTTTCGCTCCCATATTGAATACCCCTCCAGTGGGAATTTTGAAAGGGGGGTTTCCAATACTTGGTTACAAAACCAATGGCAAAAAATCTAACCACATACAGGCAGCACTCCTCGGGTACTCAATAATCAATAATCCAAGTTTGTTAATCCATTACTGTGCAAAGTTTCAGATGAATTTATTACATATTTCATCAATGCCTTGACGAAATATGTAATAATTGCATCTGAAACGTTGCACAGTAATGGATTAACAAGCTTGGATTATTGAGTACCTGAGGAGCGCTGCCTGTATGTGATTGTATGTTCAAGACTGAGCGGTCTGCTTAGTTCTTAGGATCTGCACCCCGGGTGTTGAACTTTTTTTATTTGGAGTCTACTTGACAATATTTATTTGGAGCTTTTCAGCTCCTTGAAGAAATAAAAAGGCGGCACCGCAAACATACACACTGACATATACACGCACACAGACGCACAAACTGACACAGACTGCACTGACACAGACACACTAACACACACACTGCACTGACAAAGCATATACACACACTGACACACATATACACTAGGGATGTGCAGGCTCGGATAGGTTCGAGTTTGCACGTGGAGTTCGGATTTTTCCCTCCAAAAAAACGGAACTCAGAACGAGGCAAAACGTCATCTTACATGGACGAACATCATCATTCCTGGACAAAAGACAAGGAATGATGATGTTCGTCCATGTAAGATGACGTTTTGCCTCGTTCTGAGTTCCGTTTTTTTGGAGGGAAAAATCCGAACTCCACGTGCAAACTCGAACCTATCCGAGCCTGCACATCCCTAATATACACACACACACACTGACAGACACTGCACTGACAAAGCCTATACACACAGAGACTGACACACACACACACTGCACTGACAAAGCCTATACACACACTACAAAGAAACAAGCAACAGTGATCTGCAGAAATGAATAATGATTTGGCCTTAAATTGAATTGACAAAGCCTATACACACACACACACACAGACTGACACACACACTGACAAAGCCTATACACACACACAGAGACTGACACACACACTGACAAAGCCTATACACACACAGAGACTGACACACACACTGACAAAGCCTATACACACACAGAAACTGACACACACTGACAAAGCCTATACACACACAGAGACTGACACACACTCACTGACAAAGCCTGTACACACACACACTGACAAAGCATATACACACACTGACAAAGCCTGCACACACACACAGACTGACACACTGACAAAGCCTACTCACACACACTGACAAAGCCTGTACAGACACACAGACTGACAAAGCCTATACACACAGAGACTGACACACACTGACAAAGCCTATACACACAGAGACTGACACACACAGAGACTGACACACACTGACAAAGCCTATACACACACACAGAGACTGACACACACTGACAAAGCCTGTACACACACACACACAGACTGACACACACAGAGACTGACACACACACACTGACAAAGCCTACTCACACACACTGACAAAGCCTGTACAGACACACAGACTGACAAAGCCTATACACACAGAGACTGACACACACTGATAAAGCCTATACACACACACACAGACTGACACACACTGACAAAGCCTATACACACACACAGACAAAGCCTGTACACACACAGAGACTGACACACACACACTGACAAAGACTGTACACACAGAGACTGACACACACACACACACACACACACTGACAAAGCCTGTACGACACAGACTGGCACACTGACAAAGATCACCCTCCCCCCACATGTAAAACATTACACCCACCTGTGGTGCGGCTCTGGGAGAGAGCGCTGGTCACTGTCACGCAGCAGGCTCTGATGACTCAACCTCCAACAATGCTGCTGGTGTGCTGTGCCCTATGGGAACTGCCCGGGAGGAGCTGTGCGCAAGCGCTGCAGCTACCCCTACAGGCAGCTCAGCCAGGGACAGTTGCTTGGCTCATATGTTTTAAACAAAAAAAAAATATTGTTAAGCTAGGCTGTGATGGAGTGGCGGGCAGGGGGGGTTTCTAGGTACTCGGAACCCCCCCCCTGCATGCACGGGTGCCCTCAATGTGTCCAAATTGGCACGTTTTTCCATACCTGGTGGTCCAGCCCAAAAATGATACCATTCTGGAATATGGTCCGCTCCCTCATCTCTAACATTGCAGCTCTTCCTTTCCCCCCTGTCCCGCCAATTTGCTTCTATGTTCCTCCGATCTACCATATACCTAAAAGCACTGATAGACTTGTTCTTCATATTTCCTGCGCTGCAAAATACCAGATAGCATGTAATTGGAATAAATTGGACACCCCAACTCATCAAGAACTCCTGAACAGGATCTGGTGCGTGTCTAAGATGGAGTACATAACTAGTCTCCAGATCAACACAGTGGACAAATTTTATTCAGTGAGTTCCCCATGGCACTCTCTTCAAAATACATCCCTCCCTGGCCTTCATTGAAATATGATTTCCCATCGTATCCTCAAGTTTGCTTGTTTATCCTCCTGCCCCTCCTCATCTCATTTTCTTCTCTTTCAATTCCCCCTGTACCCCATTCCCCCTTCATATTCATCAGTCTATTTATCCTCTCTCCTTACTTTGATACTTAGGATGCTAATATTCCATTCTCTATTTTATGCAAAAAATGCTTGCATATTGGTCAGTTTTCTATTTTACTGTACAATATTATAAAATGCAACTATGTACCGATGTATTTTTTGTCTTATTTATCCATTTTTGTTTATATTGCAGCAATTCTTTAATTGCTGTACAACTACAAAACTCCATTAAATGATTTGGATGTAATTATCCTCAAATTAAATCTGAAAGTCTGCAGTTAAAGCACATCTTGTTTGTTTCATTTCAAAACCATTGTGGTTGTGAATAGAGGCCAAAATCTGAAAATTCTGTCAATGTCCCAATATTAATGGACCTGACTGTATATATATAAAATCTTCATTCTAGCACTATATATATTGTGACAGGGTCAGCATAATTCCACATGAAGTGAATGTGGGATGTCCAGATATCTCAGGCTTGGCAGAGCAAAAGCAGTAGGACTTAATGGTCCAGTTCAGGTGTTGCCTCAATCAGTTGTCAGATCCAGGCCAAGGTTTGTGTCACGACCAGGGTCTTTCGGCATGGTAGTCGACGGTTAATACCTGTGAGGACGCTATGGCGAGGGGCATCTGGCGGTGGTGCCTGGCGAAGAGCATTGGCTGTGCGTGGTTCTGTGGGGGCATACTGTCACTCTGGTCTGGTTAGGCCTGGAGGTGCTTCCGTTCCGTTCTGGCATGGGTGCCACCATCTTGTCTCTGGTCAGGTGACCTAGTTGCCCTATCCTGTTGTGTCACATGCTCCTCTCTGACCATTCATGGCTGAGCACTGGGGATTTAAGGGAGTTCAGAGCTCCCTTGCATTGCCAGTGCAACGTGTTTCTCTGCGAGAGCTGAGAGAGAGTGTTCCTGTGCTTAAACCTGTTTATTGGATTCATTGCCTAAGCCTGCTTTTCATAACCTGCTCCAAACCCTGCTGGATTCCCCTACCTCCTCCATATACCTTTCTACCTGCCTGAGTACCTGAACCTACTGTTTCCCTGCACCTTGCTTCATTTCACTCCCAGCTGGACTTCACTACCTCTGTCTGCATCAGCTATAGCTCACCAAACCTGCATTCACTTACAGCTCATCAAGCCTGCATTCTGTTTTAGCTCATCATACTTATACTGGACTGTTCTGCCTGTCACTACCTGGACATCTGTTCATTAACCCTCACAACAGTTATCAAGTGCACTTTAGTACTATACCTGGACTTCTGTTTGCCACTCCCATGTCTTCTCAGTCCCTTATTAAAAACCCCACTTTTTCATTTAAGTCTGCTCCTGTGTCTGCTTCTATCACCACCCCGGGTCCACAACAAATTCAGAACCTCACAGGTTTGTGTGTGTAAGTTTGAGTCTGGAAAGGCAGCTGATTAGACACCTGCTTGAGGCTGGTAAAAGAGCTGCAGAGACACTGGGAAACTGATCCTGACGGTGAACTAGTTGCCCAGGTTATAGGCCCGGGGGGCGACTAGTGTTAGGTATCCTGGACCTGAGTGTTCACTAAAGAACTGTATTGCTGTCTGGAAGGTTCTGTGAATCTTGCCTATGAACAATTGCACTGTCCTGTATACTTGCGAGGAAATAAACGTCTGTTGGATTTTACCTGGTGTATGATTCTTGTCACAAAATATATAGAAAAAAAATCTATAGAAGTTTGAGACTGGTTCACATCTGCTTGCTCTCACAGAAGGGAATACCCAGGTCCTTTGCGGATTTTTAATCATTTTGAGAAGCTTTGGACAGTTACCGCTGACTCACTAAATGTTGTAAATCTATTTGAGCTTAACTCTGATCCTTACTATGAACCCATTAGGTGTAGATATATGATTATCAGACTTGGATAATATTTGGGCCCGATTGGGTTGTGATTAATCAGCTGATGTACAGCATTACCCACCAACTCTCGATTATTACCTGTAAATCATACCCTTATGTGTTATCAATATTTTGTTTTTTTATACCTATGCCTGATGAAGTCAAAACGCGTAGCATATGTTACAGTTCCATTGACCAGTTGTGTGAAGATTCCCTCCCTATTGAGCTCACACCAGTTTAAAGGTGAGGATGGGTCTCAAAAAACATCTCCTCTACACTGGCCGTCGCTCACTGATTTATTGGGTCTGTTATGTTTTTTACTTTGTTTATGTGAACCAGAACTTTAATGTTGAACCTATGTTTTTATCAAAAATAAATATTTGGTATCTTTCCTAATTAGCCTTCTGTTGGGTGATTTTCTGGTGGAAGGTATATATATCCACAGGATCCCTCGTGGTCTAATGTCACACAGTTCAAAAGGAAAATACCTTATTTAAACAGTTAGAGGACAGACTTTTAAATTAAAGCAATCTGCTAACTCAAACGGTCTTAATTTGATTGCACATAGCGCACCTAGGATTTTTTTATATATATTCTTTTGTTCACAAGATGGCAAGTACAGTCTGTTTATTCACACTTATTTTACTGTTGTTGTAACCTAATAGCGAATGTGTCTATTGCCAGCAAATTAAAAACATGGGTGTAAATATATGTGTGTGTATGCGTAATGTAATCCTGGCACATAAGTACTGGTATAAACCTGTGATAGCTTACGTGTTTTTGTTTTTAATGCCTGTGATTTACAGTGCAGTTGTGGCCAACTCTGTATCAGTCACATTGTTTGTACTCTATTAAAGTGTACATTTCTGACATTTTCCTATATCTAAAATCACTAAAATAAAATAGGACGAACACAAGTGCTCCAAACATAATGTTCTACAGGGGGCATAGTCTAAAGCGGCCCATACACGGTGCGATTTTATACACGATACGGCCGGTTTCGATAATTCGTAATGACCAATCGTGTAAAAAATTGCCTTTTCTAGACGATTGCGATGCCGATGCGCGTCCCCATCGTTGTGAATCAGCATCGTAGATCAGATGAACCTGCAGTGAGATTTCGACCAATTGTGTACGATGTGACGCACATTGTATGCTGTTTTGCTTGTCGAAAGATCCGATGTACGTAGTCTTGGAAAATCCCTGGCCACTCCCCTCCTCCATTTTGTGACAGACGACGTTGGAGAAGAGGCCAGGAGGAATCGATGCATCATGAGGTTCTTTGATGCATACGATATATGGTAAATGATTTGCAATTGCTTTACAACACATCTGATCGTATGTTTGTTTGTACAATCGTTTCATTTCTTTGCACAAATTGTAAAGAATTTCAAGTGAAGAATCTGAAGGAAAATCGTACATGAGATTAGACTTTGCATAACTAACATCACCAGAATCTGTTGCATAAACTGCATGATGTCTACAATGCACATTCATTTGCACTTATTTACAAACCTTTTTTTTTTTTTCAGTGTCTTCTCAGCTTTGCAAACTGCAGTCATGTATAGTATTACAAGTACAATCTATCACAAGTCATACACAAAATGTTTGTATTTCCATTGAGGGAGCTCAATACACAGAACTGGTTTCCAGGTGTGAACTGTACACTTGTAGGAAGTACAGGTTTGGTGACTATATAAAAAGACACTGGGTTAATTAGAAATGGGTGCTGCCTTTGCATGACTGCCATAGGGTGATTCATGTAAGCGAGCTGGGATGCCAATCTTTATACAGCAGTTGAGCTATCGAACCAATCATCCCTGAACAATCTGTAATAGCATGTCATGAGAGCTCATGTAGTGGACAATAATTTAATCATCTGATGCTTGTTGCACTTTATCTAAATGAAATAAAAACGGTTATGCTAACGCTGCACACAAAAACTTTATATGTATGAACAAAGAAGAAAGGGCCTATTGTTGTTACACCACCAATCATAAGCGGTTCATAGTGCTGACAACCACCATCATTGTGTATTTGCACCTGACCTCGATCACCACCAAATAATATGGGTTGAGAGGTGTATATAAGTCTATATGCCAGTATGCATGTGTTCACAATTGCGCGAACACACCCTTATTGTACTCGGCCTAGATTATACGCATTCCCACCCGGTTCCACTTCTCCAGTGCCTAAATCACATAATTCAATTTACTCTATGCAAAATGACATAGTACTCACTCTACATCAGCTCCTTTATCTCCACAGTAGAAGCAGGCAGTTCAAACTAATCTATGAAAATGCAGCCTATGGATTTATTAGCAAACATTACACAATTTTACCAGATAACCCGCCTTTACCATTCCATCTCTTATTATAGAGAATTGTAGGGTTAAAACACGTGCACCCAGCAAGCATACATAATTATAACTCTAAATATGTATCACGCTTGTAAAACTGGACAGAAAAAACAAGAGATATGGTAAGAACTTACCTTTGTTATCTCTGTTTCTACGAAGTCCATAGGGTCCACAGGGTTGACCTTGGGGTATAGCTGGATCTGGATCCACGGGCACCACGCAGTTAAAGCTTTCACTGCTCCCAGGATGCACTTGGGTCCGTCCTCCTCTATACCCCGCCCCCGACCACAGGCACCTCAGTTGGTAAGCAGCCAAGGCCGGAGAAGGACACTAAACAGAGAGAAGGAAGACTGGAACACACAAGAAACCATACTCACAGAAATGGGAGACGGAAAACCGGTGACCAGCCACACAGCCCATATGAAGCCAGGTGCATCAGGGCGGGCGCCCTGTGGACTTCGTAGAAACAGAGATAACAAAGGTAAGTTCTTACCATATCTCTTGTTTTCTACTTCAGGGTCCATAGGGGGTCCACAGGGTTGACCTTGGGGATGTCCCAAAGCAGTTCAACTAAGGGCGGGGACGCTCCTGTGCAGAAAGGAGAATCCTGCGCCCAAAGGATGCATCCTGAGAGGAAAGGTGTCAAACGCATAAAACCTCAAAAATGTCTGAATGGAAGACCAAGTGGCTGCCTTGCACAGCTGATCGGTGGAGGCACCACGTCTAGCAGCCCAAGAAGGACCAACAGACCGAGTGGAATGAGCCTTAACAGAGGCTGGAACAGGTAAATGTTCCTGTATATAAGCCTCTCTAATAACAGAACAAAGCCAACGGGCTAACGTTTGTTTGTTGGCAGGCCAACCCCTCTTATTAAAACCAAAGAGGACAAACAAGGAATCGGACTTTCTTACAGAAGCAGTCCTATCAACATAAACTCTAAGAGCACGGACAACGTCCAATGAAGCCTCACCAGCTGAAAGTTCAGAAGATTGAAAAGCTGGCACCACAAGTTCCTTATTGATGTGGAACTTAGAGACTACTTTAGGCAAAAACTCAAGACGAGTGCGAAGCACGGCCCTGTCCTGGTGAAAAATTAGGAAGGGGGGACTACAGGAAAGTGCCCCCAACTCGGATACCCTCCTGGCTGAAGCAATTGCCAGGAGAAACACAGTTTTCAGTGTTAACCACTTGAGGTCAACGGACTCAAGAGGCTCAAAGGGAGGTCCCTGCAGGACCCGAAGAACCACCGCCAAGTCCCATGGAGTCACTGGAGGCACAAAGGGAGGTTGAATCCTAAGCACACCCTGGAAAAAGGTGTGAACATCAGGCAGGGTAGCGATCCGTCGTTGGAACCAAACCGACAGAGCCGATATGTGAACCTTCAGGGAAGCAAGACGTAAGCCCAGGTCAAGACCTGACTGCAGAAATGCCAAAATCCTAGAAACCCTAAACACTTGAGGATCAAAGTTTCTGGACTCACACCACTGAAAGTAAGTGTGCCACACTCTGTGGTAAATCCGTGCAGAGGCAGGCTTACGCGCCCTCAGCATGGTACCGATGGCAGAGGTAGAAAAACCCTGGGACCTTAATACGGCCATCTCAAGAGCCACGCCGTCAAAGACAGCCGACCCAGATCCGGGTAAAGGCAGGGCCCCTGAGACAGCAGGTCCCGACGCTGAGGTAGAAGGAACGGAGCGTCTACGGACAAGCTCCTGAGATCGGAGTACCAAGGACGTCTGGGCCACGCTGGGGCCACCAGCAGAAACGTGCCCCCGTCCTGTTTGATCTTTCTGAGTACCCGAGGTAGCAGGGAGATCGGAGGGAACAGGTACGCTAGGTGAAACGTCCATTTCACCGACAGCGCGTCCACTAGGCTTGCGCCTGCATCTCTTGTCCTTGAGCCGTACACGGGCAACTTGCAGTTGTGACAGGAGGCCATCAGGTCCAACTCCGGCAGTCCCCATTTGTCCACGAGAAGTTGAAACACCTCTGGGTGAAGCAACCATTCCTCGGGATGCACGTCGTGATGGCTGAGGAAGTCTGCCTCCCAGTTGAGAACTCCCGGGATGAAGACTGCCGAGATTGCCGTAAGGTGGCACTCCGCCCAAGCCAGGATCTGAGACACCTCTGACATCGCAGCGCGACTGCGAGTCCCTCCCTGGAGATTTATGTACGCTACCGTGGTAGCGTTGTCCGATTGCACCTGAACTGCTCTTCCATGAAGAGCGGTGCCTGACGACAGTAGAGCACGGAACACGGCCCGCAGCTCTAGAACGTTTATGGGAAGGGCGGCTTCCTCCGCCGACCAATGGCCCTGAAGAGACATCGAGCCTGTCACTGCCCCCCAACCCCGGAGACTGGCATCTGTCGTAAGCAGAACCCAGTCCGGGATCCAAAAGGGGCGACCCTGGACGAGATGAGCTGACTGAAGCCACCACGCCAGAGACCGGCGCACTTCCGGGGACAACACCAGCATCTGTGATCGGATCCGGTGAGGTAACCCGTTCCACTCCGATAGAATCTGCCCCTGCAGGGGCCATGGAATGGAACTGGGCAAATTCCACCATGTCGAATGCCGACACCATGGACCCCAGGACTCTCATTGCTGAGTGGACTGACACCCTGCCACTGCTTAGGCAACTGTGTATTCTCAGTTGTAAAGAGGACACTTTTTCCGGAGTCAAGAAAATCCTTTGTTGACAAGAATCCAGAAGTGCTCCCAGATGGACCATCCGTTGTGATGGGACAAGAGAGGACTTCTTCCAATTTATCAACCACCCGTGTGCTTGAAGACAAGCAATGGTCAGGTGGAGATGATGAAGGTACGGCAACAGCCGAATACCCTGACCCCGAAGGTGGGCAGCCATAACTGCCATCACCTTGGTGAACACCCGTGGAGCCGTGGCAAGGCCGAAAGGCAACGCCTAAAACTGGTAGTGACGGTTCAGAATAGCAAACCTCAGATACCGCTGATGTGCCGGTGCTATGGGCACATGGAGATAGGCGTCCTGGATATCGAGGGAGACCATGTAATCCCCGGGTTCCATCGCCAAAATGATGGAACGTAACGTTTCTATCCTGAACCTGGGAACTCTGAGGTATTTGTTCAGAGACTTCAAATTCAGGATAGGGCGATGAGAACCATTGGGTTTCTGCACCAGAAACAGAGTAGAATAGTACCCCGTCCTGCACTGAGACTGTGGAACTGGAACAATGACCCCTGCGTGTAGCAAGGATTCTATAGCTACCTGAATCTGGACAGCTTTGGTCTGGTCCAGAGAAGGACTCGTGCAGAAAAACTGGTGGGGCGGCCTGAACCGAAATGACAGGTCGTACCCCTGAGAGACCACTTCTCGAACCCAGGCATCCATGGTGGTACTGTGCCAACACTGGGCGAATTGGAGAAGTCGGCCTCCCACTCTGGGGTCCCCCAGAGAGAGGCCCGTCCCATCAGGCAGCAGGTTTATCCTCCTGCTTGGAAGAAGGGCGCCGAGCACTCCAAGCCTGCTTCTTGGGCTTGGGCGCGGCCTTGGTCGCTGAATGCCTCGGGAAGGACTGACCCTTGGCCTTACCTTGAACCCGAAAGGACCGAAAGGCAGAGCTCCGAACCTTAGCCGGCGCTGAAGCCGAAGGAAGGAAGGCAGACTTGGATTTAGCCAAGGTATCCACTATTTTGTCCAAGTCCAGACCAAATAGTAACTCACCATTAAAAGGCAAAGCCTCCAGACCCTTTTTAGAGTCCGCATCTGCTCGCCAAGACCGTAACCACAAGTACCGACGAGCAGATACAGCTGTAGCCTACACCCTAGAGGTCAGCAGACTAGCATCCAACGAAGCTTTCCCTACATAGGAAGCGGCATCCCTCATTTGTCCAACTAATGCTCTCTGAATTTCCGGAGCATCCTCTGGAAAAGAATCCTCCAAAGCGTTAGCCCAGCTCTCAATGGCCTTAGCCACCCATGAGATGGCCATGGATGGGCGCGCCACCGCCCTTGAAAGGGAGTAAACGGATTTCAAACATATATCGACCTTCCTGTCTGTGGGATCCTTCAAAGAGGAAATAGACGGTAATGGGAGTGTAGCGCTCTTAATCGAGCGGGTGACGTGGGAATCCACAGCCGGTGGAGTTTCCCACTTCCTGCAATGTGCTTCAGGAAAAGGATAATTCGATGCCAACCTCTTTTGTGGTTGGAATCTCTTACTGGGCACCTGCCAGGCCCCCGCCATATGATCCGTCAACTGGTCAGACAAGGGAAAGACACTCGACGTAACCTTAGCTTTTTTAAAGTTAGGGTACTTAGATTTCGGGGCCGGTGCATCATCCTCTATATGAAGGATAGCGCGCACCGTCCGAACTAATGCCGGCACATTAATGGAGTACTTAGTCTCCATCTCCTGGGCCGCGGCGTCAGAGTCAGTGTCGTCATGAACTTCTCCATCCGAAGACACCTCCGAGTCCGACAGCTGCGCTGTTAGAGAACTCACAACGTGACGCTTGGGCGCCTTATGGGGCAAATCACTCTGCAACATAGACTGAAAAACAGAGGAGGAAGCCGCCAGACTCTGCACAGAGCTGGAGAGTACATCCACCCAAGGTGGAGGCGCAGGATGAGGATAACCCTGAAAAGGCACCATCGACTGCTGAGTCACAGGGGGGGACTGGACATACACAGGCACCCCCGCATAAGGACCCACAGTTTGAGACCCTGGGGGAGACTGCAATAAATGCGGAATACCCGGGGAATGGGGGATGTTAGGCTGGGGCAATGCCCTAACAGGCACCGCAGCAGGCACCGCTAAACGGTCTGCAATAGATGCCAACACCTGGGAAAACATCGCCCAAGGAGGATCCTGTGAAATAGGGGGCATAGAGGGGCCAGGCACCAGCTGGCACCGCCCGCACAGACTATCCAGAGAGAGATCCCCCTATCAACTCCAGCAGCACAGCGTCTGCAGGAAAACAGCACAGGAGCTCCGGAGCGCTCAGTCTCCTCATCAGACATGATACCGTAAATACTTAATGAATACGTATCACCAGAGGGAATACAGTGAAAACACCCCTGCGCTCACAGTATGCAACTCCAACAGCCCGCAATATGGAACTGTGCAGCACACAACTGTATGTGACTGAACTCGCAAATACTTGATTTATACAAGTGAAGGTCTACAGAAAAAAGCCCTTCCCCCACACACCTGTCGGGCCGTATGGAAAGGAAAGGGATAGGTACAAGCTGACAATAAGTTTGAAAAAAAAGTCACAGACAGCAGCACTAGCAAAAGTCACATACAATGCAGTAAGGATTCAACTCACCGCACCTTCCGCTACAATCAACCTCCCAGATTCAGAGTCTGGGAGGGATATAGCGCTGCGCACACTGTCCCTTTGCAGAGGAGAGGTACACAGGGGGACCGGTCCATGCACCGGCTGGGAGTCTGCGTTACAGCCTAGAAGATGGCCGCCGGAGAGCTCTGAGGAGGAGTGGCCGCATGGAGAACAGCTCAGCGACGCCAGCTCGTATGAGAGAAGGCGCGCTGAGCTGAGGGGAGGAGCCTCTAAACCAGGGAAGGCTGCCTCCCCTGGCTAGTGATTAACCCCAGGGACGCTGGTTCCCCTCCAGCAATTACTCCCTGGGGGTCCAGCGGACGCGCGGGGTATGCCTGCAGAGGGGGAGCCCGCCGCCGCTACTAGCGTCGCCGGTCTGTCCCCAGAGACCGGCGGCTTAGAGACTGCATTTCCCCCGCGTGTAGCGCTGACAGCGCTACATGCGGCTTACCTGAATCCCCGTGAGCCCGGCAGCAGTCAGTGGGAGGTCCCGGAGCCACGCTAGTACTGACTCAGGGGTCCCGCTGCGATCCCCAGATCAGTAATGGCGTCGCAGCGCCAGCGAAGTTGTTGGAGCGGCAGCGTGGACGTCCAGCTGGACAGTCTGATGCTGCCGCTCAGAAGAGTAAAAATAAAATAATAAATCTTCTATTCTTCGTAAAATAAAGCTTAGGGGCTGCCATAAACAGCCCCACTACGACAAGGTGACCCGACTCCGGCCGGGCACCAACTAAAACTGAGGTGCCTGTGGTCGGGGTATAGAGGAGGACGGACCCAAGTGCATCCTGGGAGCAGTGAAAGCTTTAACTGTGTGGTGCCCGTGGATCCAGATCCAGCTATACCCCAAGGTCAATCCTGTGGACCCCCTATGGACCCTGAAGTAGAAATGATGGGTATGGGTGGGCTGGGTCCAAATGTAGGCACCTTGATCCTACAATTCAGCTACTGTATAAAAAGGGACCACAGACAGGTGAGGTGAGTAAATATAGTGACCGTTTACTGCCTGGAAGCATTGGGACTAAAAATGATCCAGAGAAACGCACGATCAGAGTAAGAAACGGAAAAAAATATGAGATATGGTAAGAACTTACCTTTGTTATCTCTATTTCTACGAAGTCCATAGGGTTCCACAGGATACCTTGGGGTATAGGTGTGACGTCAGTCATCGGGCACCATAGAGTTAAGCTTTCAGCCTCCCAGGATGCACTAGGGTCCTCCTCCTATACCCCGCCCCCAAGCCAAGGCATCTCAGTTTTGTACCAAGCCATAGGCCGGAGGAGGAGAAGGAAGAGATAGAAAGAAAAACTGGATACACACAAGAATCACATTCTCACCAGAGGGAGACGGAAAAACCGGTGACCAGAGCAAAGCCCATCTGCAGCACAGGTGCGACAGGGCGGGAGTCCTATGGAACCCTATGGACTTCGTAGAAATAGAGATAACAAAGGTAAGTTCTTACCATATCTCATATTTTCTACTTCAGGGTCCATAGGGTATCCACAGGATACCTTGGGGATGTCCCAAAGCAGTATCCTTTAAGGGTGGGGACGCTCCTGTGCTGAAAGGATAATCCGCCACCTGAAGGAAGCATCCTGAGAGGCAAAGGTGTCAAACCTGTAATACCTCACGAAGGTATGGACAGAGGACCACGTAGCAGCCTTGCAGATCTGGACTGCAGAGGCACCACGTCAAGCTGCCCACGAAGGACCCACAGACTAAGTGGAATGAGCCTTCACAGAAGGAGGAACCGGCAGGCCTTCATGAAGATAAGCTTCAGAAATAGCCATACGGATCCAGGCTGCCAAAGTTTGCTTTGAAGCAGGCCAACCCTTTTTACGAAAGCCACAGAGGACAAACAAGGCGTCCGACTTCCTAAACGAAGAAGTGCGGTCAACATAAGTCATCAAGGCCCGCACAACATCCAAAGTGGCCTCACCCACTGAAAGGCCAGGTGAGTTAAAAGCTGGAACAACAATTTCCTCGTTAACATGAAACTGGAAAACAACTTTGGGAAGAAATTCAGGACGAGTGCGTAACACTGCCCTGTTCCCATGAAAAATCAAGAAAGGGGGTCTACAAGAAAGAGCCCCTAAATCAGAAACACGTCTGGCCGAAGCTATGGCCAGAAGGAAAACAGTCTTAGCTGTTAGCCATTTAAGATCCACTGAGCCCAGTGGTTCAAACGGCGGTCCTTGGAGAGCCCTCAGGACCACCGACAAGTCCCAAGGCGCAACAGGTGGAACAAAAGGCGGCTGAATTCGCAGAACGCCCTGAATAAAGGTGCGCACATCAGGGATTGTAGCAATCCTACGGTGAAACCAGACAGACAGGGCCGAAACCTGTACCTTCAAAGAAGCAAGGCGAAGCCCATGGTCTAGTCCCGCTTGTAGGAAGGCGAGTATCCGAGACAGACGAAACTCCCGTGGTGCATAACCTCTCGGTCGAAACCACTGGAAGAACGTATGCCACACGCGATGGTATATCCTCGCGGAAGACGGTTTCCGAGCTCTTAACATGGTACGCACTACAGACCTGGAAAAACCCCTGGACAGCCACGCCGTCAAAGACAGCCGAGTCAGGTCCGGGTGAAGACAAGGACCCTGCGACAGAAGGTCCGGTAGTAGCGGCAACTGCAGAGGACTGTCCACGGACAGACCCCGAAGGTCTGAGAACCAGTGCCGTCTGGGCCACGCGGGAGCTATCAACAGGAGCGTCCCTCCTTTCTGTTTGAATTTCCGGATTACCCGTGGAAGAAGGGAAACCGGAGGAAACAGGTAAGCGAACCGGAACGTCCACCGGACGGACAGAGCATCCACCAGAGACTCCTTTTCGTCTCTTGTGCGAGACCCGTACACCGGCAACTTGTTGTTGTGCCGGGACGCTATGAGGTCGATCTCTGGAAGACCCCACTTGTCCACCAGAAGTTGAAAAACATCCGGGTGCAGGGACCATTCCCCTGGATGAACGTCCTGGCGACTGAGAAAGTCCGCCTCCCAATTTAGCACTCCCGGGATGAAGACAGCTGATATAGCCGGAAGATTGCGCTCCGCCCATACCAGGATCCGGGACACCTCTACGAGAGCCACCCGACTTCGGGTTCCTCCTTGCCGGTTTATGTAGGCCACGGTGGTAGCGTTGTCCGACTGGACCTGCACCGGGCGACCCTGGAGAACCCGATGTGCCTGCTGGAGAGCATTGAAAACCGCTCGGAGTTCCAAGATGTTTATCGGAAGCTCTGCTTCTGTCGGAGTCCACCTGCCCTGGAACAAGTGTGGACCCAAAGACTGGCATCCGTTGTCAACAGGACCCAATTCGGTACCCAGAACGGACATCCCTTGTTGAGATGGGTCGTCTGCAACCACCAGGGAAGGGACAGGCGAACCTCCGGGGTGAGCACTATCGTCTGGGATTTTAGAGACTGAGGCAGCCCGTTCCACTTGGACAGGATCAGGTGCTGCAGAGGTCTGGAGTGAAACTGGGCATATTCCACCATGTCGAACACCGACACCATGGAGCCCAGTAACCTCATCGCCGAGTGTAGAGACACCCGGCGGCTGTGCAGACAACTGCGCACCCTCGACTGTAAAGCAGAGATCTTTTCCCCCGTCACAAAGATCCTTTGCTGTCCCGAGTCCACTAAGGCTCCGAGGTGCAGAATCCGCCGAGACAGGATCAGAGTGGACTTCTGCCAGTTTATTAACCAGCCGTGCCGTTGCAGTAGCGCAATGGTCAGGTCCAGGTGGCGCAGAAGGAGCTCCGGAGATCCTGCCACTAATAGAAGGTCGTCCAAGTACGGCAACATGCGGACCCCCTGCAGCCGCAGGGAAGCCGCCATAACTGCCATCATCTTGGTGAAAACCCGTGGTGCTGTCGCCAGGCCAAAAGGTAACGCCCGGAACTGAAAGTGGTCGCTGCGGATTGTAAACCTGAGGAACCGCTGATGGCGCAAAAGAATAGGGACATGCAGGTAAGCGTCTTGTATGTCCAATGACAGCATGTAGTCCCCAGGTTCCAGCGCCAGAATGATGGACCGTAGGGTCTCCATCCGAAACTTCGGCACCCGCAAAGACTTGTTGAGAGCCCTGAGGTTGAGAATCGGACGATACGACCCATTGGGTTTCTGCACCAAAAAGAGATTGGAATAGAAACCCTGGCCCCTCTGGGAGAATGGAACAGGCACTATAACTCCAGCCTGGAGCATAGTGTGCAAGACCTTCCGCTGCTCCGTGGCCTTGTTCCGGTCTGATGGTAGACCCGTGGTGAAAATCGAGCCGGGGGTCTGTGCCGGAAAGAGGGCATACCCGTGGGAGACCACCTCGAGAACCCAAGTGTCTGTCGTGGTGACCGACCAACACCGGGCGAACTGCAGCAGGCGGCCTCCCACTTTGGGATCCCCCAAAGGGAGGCCCGGACCATCAGGCCGCAGGCTTGTCATCTGGCTTAGGGGCCGGACGTCTGGTACTCCAGGTCTGCTTCCCGGGGCTTGGCCGATTTCTTGGGACCAGCCTGTCGTGGAAAAGACTGTGGTTTGGGCCTGCCCTGGGCCCTATAAGACCGAAAGGACGATGGTCCTGAACCAGAAGGGACAGCGGCCGACGGGAGACATGCCGATTTGGCTGCCACCAGTGTGGCTACAATCTTGTCCAGATCTGGACCGAAGAGAACTTCTCCGTTAAAGGGCAACGCCTCCAGACCCTTTTTGGAATCAGCGTCCGCCTTCCAGGATCGCAACCACAAGATGCGACGAGCAGCCACCGCTGCTGAAGAAATTCGAGACGCCAGGGTACTAATGTCTAAGGCCGCCTCGTTGATACAAGTGGCCGAATCACGGAGATTACCAATCAACTCCGCCTGCTCAGCCGGACAGTCGGAATCGAAGGACGCCTCCAACGAATCCGCCCAGCGCTCCATAGCTCTGGCAACCCAGCAAATGGCCATAGCCGGCCGCGCTGTCCCCCCCGCAAGGGAATAAGCGGACTTCGGGCAGATCTCTACCTTGCGGTCCGTAGCATCCTTAAGGGAGGACATGGATGGCATTGGTAATGTGGCACTACGGACAAGACGTTTCACATGAGAATCCACCTGTGGAGGGGATTCCCACTTAGCAAAATAATTATCCGTGAACGGATAAGCCACCGCCAGACGCCTCTGCGGCTGGTATCGCTTGCCAGGCTGTTTCCACGCCTCCTCTAAATGGTCCACCCTTCACATCCTTAAAAAAGGCATACTTGGATTTAGCCTCTGGGGGAACTTCGTCCTCAATCACCAAGCCTGTGCGGACTGCCTGAATAAGTCCAGGAATATACACCTTGGACCTAGCGTCTGCGTCCTTAGTACGGAGAGGTTCCTGATCGTAAGGATCCAGAATCTCCCCATCATCAGACGTCCCTTCATCATCCTCATAAGGAGCCGACAGAGACGCCACCGGCCGTTTATGTGGCCGCATCACAGACTCCCCTTGCAACACATCCGACAAGTGCTGTACAGAACTCGTCAGGGAGTTAACCCACGCCGGCTCCTGAGAAACCGGGAGAGGGGAAATAGGGAGACTGCGGGGTACCACCAATTGTCTTGGGAAACCCTGCATGGGTGACGACACCACTGATTGCTGGGACAAACCCATCTGTGTAAACGCGGGCTGCAGAGCTAACTGGCCCAACTAAGGTTGTAAGCGCCTGAGCGAAACAAGCCCAGGGCGGCTCCTGTACCGGTGCTGTCACCGTAATAGGCCGCGCCAACGACAAACACTGCCGGCAGAGGCCCTCCGTGCTACCCTCCCCCTCCGCTAAAGGTACTTTACACGTAGTACACTGTAGCCGGAGAGGAAAGTCACTTTCAGACATGATGGTAGAAAGTATGTGACCCCTCTCACCAATTGTTTTAAAAACGCGAGAGACCACCCTGCAGCACCGCACCGCAAGGGCTTTAGCAGAAAGAACAGGGACAGTAATAAGGCTGACAGTCAGAAATGGAAAGTACAGGCAGCAGCGCTAGCACAGTCACATACAATGCAAAGAAACTCAATTCCTGCACTAACCAGCGCTGATAAATCAACTACAGACACAGAGTATGGTAGGACACAGCGCTGCATACACAGACCTGACCACAGCAGAGGAGAGGTATGCGGGGGGACCCAGACCACAATGCCTCCGTCCAGACTTCCAGCAGCGTTCACCAAGCGTTCTTGAAGATGGCCGCCGAGGAGCAGAGAGGAGGCTGGCCTGGGGGAGGAGCGCTTCCACAGGGCCAGTCGGCGTGTTGCAGAGAGGGCTGTGTGCAGCGGGGGAGGCGCCGGCTGTGAGACAGGGAAGGCGCGCTCCCCTGGCATGCATTTAACCCCCGGGACGCCGCAGCGCTACCGCTCTGCTGCGGTCCCGCTGTCCCAGGGGGGTAGTGGAAGCGCAGGTTATATACCTGGCTCCACGCTGCAGCCAGTCCCCAGGGAGCCCCCTGCCTGGGGACTCTGGACCATGTAACAGCGGGGACTGTTACCCTATGGACCCTGAAGTAGAAACAAAACAGTGACTGGGGCGCACAAAAATGATCTGTGCCTTTCAGACAATAGAATGGGTTTTTTTTGGTAAATCTATGGCGCCTATCATCTGCACATTTCATCTAGAATAAGATTTTGGTCTCCTAAGGATTCTGTTGAGGAAACTTGTACATTAAATTAGAAAAGCACAAGCTTGAAAAAGTCCCAGGAACGGGACGAAATGTGTTGCTGCCCGTATCTGTCCTTGTATCCTGCTGTACAAACTGCTCCTGCAAGTGTTCTCATTGTCTGCAGCTTTCTGATTTTGGTGTGAGGAGATTCACAAGACGCGGCCGCGCACACTCCTCCATCCGGTATACTCCTTCTGGCTTCCTTCTACCCCTGGCCTCCGGCAGACACCCGCGATCGTGCAGCCGGACAGGGAGCCTTGGAACCGGATGTCCTAACTGCAAAACACGGAGACCGATATTCGATCCGGTCAGCACCCCTATACTACAGCCGGTGAGAGAATCTATTATTGTGACCTCAGCTGTATGGAATCCTGAGACTGGTCAGTACTTTTTTCTTGCTCCATTCTAGTGTGCGCCCGACGGGGTGACACTTTGAGCTTACAATCACTCACTACTTGCATCATACAAGTTTTAGACTGGTCTCAGTGTGACTACATGCAAGGATACTCTAACTGCTGGTCAGCGGTTACAATGTTACAAACATACTGCTACAAACTAGCCAAGTGTTTCTATATGCAAATTTTACACTGGAATTCTTTTGTGCATTGACTGCCTTTACAGCGATCCTCAAACTATCAGAACCGTTACCACCATCAACACATTAGTTAAGTTCAACTGATTTTTATTTATGTATTTCTTGTATTGTGTATATGTTATATGTTCTATTATTGAACTCTTGTTCAACTGATATTTTTATTGGTCTAATATCCTATTTGTTTATTAACTATTATATGATATTCTTTCTGCCAGCGCGGTTATTCTATTTTTCTTCTAGTGTTTGTGGGGTTGCAATTTGTTCCCCTTCCCTATTAACCGCTGCAGGTCATCATTATTAGGTTCAGTGTGTTAATCAAGCGCTGGGATATTTTTTCTGTTAGAAAAGCACAATGTGGCACATTACACATAAAAAGCAGCACAGAACAGTCTTGTATCCTTATTCACAGAACATTACTATACCTCTACACTTAAAAGCCGGCACAATTAGAAATAAATATATGAAATGAAGTGGTGAGGCGCTAGTTGTCAGTTAGTGTAAAGGTTTAGGAAATGATAGATACAGTGGACCTATATGTTTCGGACAATACACGGTGCAATAAAGCAGCCGATCCAACTGATTGGTGCGAATTGGCTGCTACATCACACTGTGTAGGGGCCTGATGTCGGCCAAACCGAGCTCCCGTGGGGTCGTACATTGCATCTCCTGATCGTACTTCAAAACCAGCCAATCAGGGGATGCGATGTACGATCCCATACATCGCTATGTGGTTGAGGCAGGGGGGAGCCGGCATATCGGGCGGTCGGCCACCCGATCGCACTGGGTGTAGGGACTGCCCGATATGTAGGACGTCGGATCCCCTGTCGCCTCGCACGGTACTTTCGCACCGTGTATGACTTCTCTTTAAATAGCTCAAAACCAAAATACAAATATAATTTTGCAGACAGAAGATTCAACTGGTTTATAACTGAAAATTTATGATGGTATATTTATAAAAACTGGAGCAGAGCAATTAATCAAGTTCAGTCAAATTCCTTGCGTAACACTGGCTATACGCTGCAATATCGACAATTAGCCAATATTTTAGAATATTTTGCCCTAAACCAAACACAGTGCTTAATATTAATCACTTCATCATCAACAGTGTTAGTAAATCCGATGACTGGTATAAGCAAACAGTCATTTTCTGATCACATTCAGTACCCTAGTCAGTCCAAACAAAACTGGTTCTTTATCCTGTTGCTCTGCACTAATCTGAAGTGGATCTGCCAGAACAAGTGGCCAAATCCGAGCATCTAAGTATTAACAGCACTAAGTAATGTGAGGTTCCTGACAAAGTGTTGCATGCATATATCCAACTTGCATTAGTACAGTTTGACTATTTTTGCAAAACTCATATTGGTTTCTAGGCTTTACAGCATCAATTTTCATAGTTAAGCAAACACTGAGTTTTCAAAAGCATCCCCAGTGATTAAATTAAATGTAATTACAGTAAATAATCTCTGCAATGAGAAAAAGAGTCCTCACATGTGCAGCCCAATGCACTTGTATCTAAAAATGATATTAGCCTGGACTGGTGTGACAACATTTACTATGTTACTAGCTACTTTTGCAGTTTAGGTAAAATAAATCAGCATTCACATACAGTATGCCACACAAAGCAAATTTGCGTGATCTCTGCATGAGAACAGATAAAACATTTGTAAATGACTAAACCATGGACAGAATGACATGCTCATGCGATATCTAGAACTGCATTGTTGATAACAGTTGCTTAAGTCAATGTACTGAACACATTATTTCCTGCATTTTTTTTGTCTCTAGAGCTGTGCAACAGATATGTAGATTATAAAGTTAGAGATGAAAGGACAAATGTAGCTACAAGATTTTTTTTTCTTTTAGATATTCTGTCTAGTGATAAAAATACCACTACCCAAAAAAGGTTGGTAGCATAGGGAGTCCCCACCCCTCTCTCCCCAAGGGACTTCTAAATGCATTTGTTTTTTTTCCTGGGGCTCTGCCAGTTCTGTAATACAGAACCAGCAAATTTAGTTAGCCAACTTAAAATTGCTTCAGTGGGGGCGGAGCAGAGGTGTGTGAGAGAGTGAGGACCAATCAGAAGAATCAATCTTTTAATTGCAGATTGTCGTTCCATCACGACAATATAATATACAGTGCTGTAAAGAGGTGGTGGTGCAACTTTAATAGCTTTGAACAGGTAGTTTGTATTGGGTAACCCCACTGACCAATAGGAAATTCCAAATGAAGAAATAACAGTTATGTTTTTGTTGCATTGTTCCGGAGTCAAGACAACAGTGTTTGCAGATCCTCCGATAAGCAGCGATCTGAGTAACCTTATGGTCGCACAGAATAGCCGCGGCAACGGAGACACTGGCACCAAGTTTTCTGCGTACGGAATTGCAGAGGTATGCCAAGACACACCCCAAAACCAGCCACGACACGCCTGTATTTTTGCCACCACTCCTGTAACCGCCCCTAAACAGTCCCTGAATGTCAACCACTTTGCAAAGAACTCGTCACTGCGGGCGGCATCGCTAAGGTACCTTGGCGCATGTGCAGTGCGACCGCAACACAGGCGCAGTCGGCTGATCGCTCAACTGCGTAAATATCGACATTGCGTCCACAACTGAATCAGGCCCTATGTTCATTCTTTCTGTCCAAAAATGAATGAATATAGTCCCAACACTCTAATCATAAGGTCTAAAGTAGCCAAATATACTAAGTACAGTACATATTAAACTCATGGTTCTGTTTATTAGAAAAAGAAATATAAAACACAATATATTTTAACAAAACAATAATATGCATGATCGTCAAAGTGTCATTTTAATAAAAGACTTGGAATAGAAAGATGGATAGAAACTGCTCCTTATTTCACAAGGAAATATGGTCCATTTTAAATGTTTCTTAGAAACACAGTTGTGTGTGAAGTCAGGACCCCTGCGTACAATTATATACAACTGCATCACATATAGGAATATAAACACAGGCCTCTGAATCTCCTTGTGAAAGTAACTGCATTGGAGGAAGATACCTGGAAAATAATATGACAAGGTGAATAATTACGACACTGAGGTTACTTGATTTACCATAAATAATTTCTAAAGTGAGCACTTACATATTGAGCCAAAACAAGACATAGATCAGTAACCAGAAACACGACAATAACACTTTCATTGTTTTATACATCTATCGACTTGGGTATAATAAGCATACGTCTTAAGAACCCCTGTACATTATACTCGTACTAACCTTGTTAATGACTCTTGGACAACTTCCAGGGGGAGTCAGGAAGAACCCCAACATCGGAAGCCTTCTACACCCCCCGCAAAAGGGACACCAGATCTGTACTAACCAAACTGGAAATGGTTTTATAGTTTTTTATAGCAAGGGGATCCCACACTTTTGTATAAAGTTTCAATTAGCTGCTAAATTCTGTCCGAGTCTTGCGTGCTTTAATAACGCAAGTTAGCCAAAGAGGTAACCTCACTCGTCTTTGCTTGCATCAAATAGTTCTCCTCCTGTAATTACCTGCAAAGTGGGCTTCATTTAATCTCCCCTTGAGGAGGAGAGCACACTGCATTTAAATTTATTTTATACAGAGCACTGTTTATGAAAACTGTTTTCTCTAGGGTAAAGGCCCCCATACATCAGAGATTGATTGCAGTAATCGTGCAATTTGCAATCGATTGTGTATAAATGTGTATAAAAATCTTTCCCTTTTTCAATTGATTGTGGCAATTCTGCATCGATTGAAAAAGGGAAAGATTTTTATACACAATCGATTGCAAATTGCACGATTGCTGCAATCAATCTCTGATGTATGGGGGCCTTAAGACTTGACCTCTGCCAGCTCTGACGTGACGCAGAATTAAAGTCCAATTGCATAACGGGATTGGCTGAGCACAGAATGGAACACCCTATTAAATGCACCCACTCAAACTTTATCTAATAACAATATTCTGTGCAAATTAAGGGCCTGATTCAGACCCACTCGCGAGCGGCTGTCCGCTCGCAAGTGGGTCGATGGTGTGCACTGAGCATGCGCACGACGGAGGGAGCTCCGTTGTGCGCATGCGCGAGACGCGACGAGCGAAGGACTTTCCTTCGCTCGTTGTGTCTGATCAAAGGGGGCGTGCTGTCGATGTTGATTGACAGCACGCCCCCTTTGGTGGGCGTGCCTCCCAGACGGGGGCGTTCCCAAGGGAACGCCTACCGTCAGAAGCCGGCCCACTGACATCACTAGTGATGTCAGTGGGAGTGATTTTGGCTCTGATAGAGCCAAAATCACTCCGGGCCTTGCGGTTGAGAAACTCAACCGCAGGCTCCGGCTCGCAGTGGCGATGGTCAAGACCATCGCGACCATCAACCTGCACGCTCGTATAGGCTGTGGGTGGTGACCCACAGCTATACGAGCGTCCAGGAGGACGCTCCATTTTTATGGAGGACGGCCCTCATTCAGAGCGAGCGCTCTGCTCAGAGCGTCCGGCTCTGAATGAGGGCCTAAATCTCATTTCTGCTCTGTAATATGAGGTGAATTGGACTGCACCTATTGTGGTACTTCACGAGGAACGCCTCTGTACTGTCTTTTGCCCCTATGCAATGCAGCCATCTTGCTTCCCAGATCTATGACTCCTGGCGGAAACCTAGGTTCATGTGCACAGCAAGGTTGCATTTTGCGCTTTGCAAATGAAATGATCACTTACACAGTTGAGGCAGCCATTTTGTGTGCTGCAATCCATGAGGAGCTAGTGATATCCCTGAGAAACTGCATTAATATGCAGTCTGTGAATCTACAAGGTACAGTGACCGCAATAAGCTTGGTGAGGTCTCAAGTTCCTAAAAAATTGATTGGATGTATTCCCATGAATACACATTCAGTCTACAGAATTGTATGAGACAGATACATGAAAAGCTGAGAGAGAACACGTATAATCTAAATTTATACATGGAAAACAAGTCCTATAAGTTATAAAAGATATAAAAAACATAAAACATTGATATAAAACAGTGGGGGAGTTAAATAGACCACTCACCTTTAATTACATTTCTCCACACTGAGCAACAACGACGGGTAGTTTGGGTTTATTGTTGGGGCCAGTTGGTACATTCTGTGAGAAAGAGAAAGTTATAGATTATACTGTACTAATGTTTATACCATACAGGATTCTGACAGCTGCATAAACCTGAACGACTGTACAGTCACACCCACTACACCACCATAAAGCCTGATAGTGCCCTGCATATCTTTATTACAGTTACCTGAGAAGGTGTGCCAAAAACTCAGCACTTTCCTATGGATCAAAGTCTAACAATTTGTTCTGGCTTTTTTCCTATACATGTATCTTTAATAAGATATTTTGTTCTCATGCCAGAAACATGCTTTGTTTACGTGTTACTGCTTACTAAAATCAACTATCCATAAAGAGGTACTATTCCTGAATGCTATTCGAATCACATTTTCTCAAAAATTAACCACCGAGTGTTAGATGCGCTGCCCTCGCGCTGAAATACTGACGCAGAGTAGGCAATTGCCCCAATATCGCAGTGCATACAGATGGAAGCGATGCCCAGACAGTGATCAAATGTACTCAGACCACTATCATACATGTACATAAATCTGGTTGTTAGATGGCCTCAATCGGCTATGTGACCAAACTGAACCCTGGTCCTGTCGCTCTGACCAGCTTTACAGTGCATCTAATAAACTAGATTAAACTAGGTTATGGATTGTAAGAATAATTACCATAAGGTCTATATGAGTTATAAAGGAAAAACTATTGTAGTACACACTGGGCTATGATCCTTTTTTTTTATTCTACAGCAGCATAACGAATAGAAAATGGGGGCGCAATTCCATAAATGACAGTTTAATAAATGACAGTTTAATAATGTACATAAAAAGTAAAATACAATATAAGAAGAAAAAATTTATATATAAAAAATACCAAAATGAAAACTAAAATAAAATAAAATGAAACATACACAGTGCTGAATTCGGTTTTTATATGCTGATTGTCCCCAGGGTTTCTGTAAAACTTGAAATCAAAGTTCCTCAGTGAAGAACCTTAAATAATGATAAAATACTTAACAATGTGTTTATAGTCAGAATAGGCACCACTCCAGAGAGCCTTCTTCCTATAGTGCAAGCTTGGTCAGAAAGAAAAAATGTGAGTACTCACAGTTAAGAAGAATTTGTGGTGACTGTCCGAGGGAACCTTTAACCCTTTATAGGGAGGTGAGCCTTTTGATTTCTCTATAAATCCATCTCTGGACTGACTGAAACAGTTAGGGCACTTAAAAAAGTGCTATAGGATATATTTTCACCAAAACAAACTCTGATTGAAACGGTTTGGGAAATGTGTCCTGAGTAGCTGCACATGAAACGGGCACCAATTGTGCGGTGATGTGGTCACAGATCACGTGACAAGCAATGGACTTCAGCAGCTGTATCCTTCTGTGGCTGGTCAAAAATATTCTAAGGCTGCCAAAAATGTGATGGCCGTCAGTCAGGCTGTGGTGAAGAAGCAGGTATGTGTAGTCACAGGTCCCAGGGCGCCTAGGAGAACCTGTTTCATGTGCAGGTTTTATTTTCAAGTTTTACAGAAACCCCAGGGACAATAAGAATATAGTGCATATAAACACCGAATTCAGCACTGTATTTATTTTATTTTATTTAATTTAGTTTTCATTTTGGTAATTTTGACATATTATAATGTTTTCTTTTCTAAATTTCTTAACTAATAGAGCAGTTAGTTTGTGTCAATAACTAGGCATGTGGAACTTTCTGTAACATATGGCAATTTGCAGTGAGCAATATCCAAATCATTGTCTGTTACAGGAGATCTCCAAACAGAAGCATTTTTCTTGTATTGGCAATGCTTGTCTACCTCTATAACAATCTTATTCCTGACAGTTCAAAGACAAATTATTATTACTAGTTTTTAAATATCTATCCTTGTTGCTACACATGTACATGTACAGTATGTCCATAGTCACCGTAGACAGCGACTGGCGTAATCATACTAAGGAATAAGCATGCCTTGTACACGGGTAAAACTCAGACTTCTCATTGAGAGAAGCTAGGGCTACTGCATACAATGTATGTCATTTCTCTATAGAAGTTCTCTATAGAAGTGGATTGTCATATCATTAAATGGTGTGACACTGCATGGAAAAAGCTGTGAATACCAAAACTGGGATGCAAGCAAAGTAAATATATATTTACATGGGGTAACTAGATGAAAGTGGACAGCTGTCCCGAAATGTATGGAAAAGGAAGACAATATAAAAAGTTTATTCTCCTAAACAACAGAATCTGAGTATTTTTGCAGATTGAGATGCAGACTATTTAAAAGCAGTGTTATGTTGTTTTGCACTTAAAAAAATAGTGGAGAAAGAAAAATGCAATTATTTAGCTAAAACATGTCTAATTATTGCAGTGCTATACAGAAATCCCACTTAGCAAGGATCGCAAAATGCGCGCTATAGTGCGTTTTTACACGCTACAACAAACTGGGGACCCAGTTTTAAAAACTGATCGGGTCCTGTAGGACCCACTGGCGGTGTGTGTCCTGCAGTGGCCAATCATCACGCGGCGCCTCCCCCCAGCCAATCATCGGGCCCATCTAGCAGCCGGCGCTCCTTCAGCAAGCTGAGCTCTGTGCACGCAGGAGGCAGGGAAGGTGAACACTACATGGGACAGGAGGGAGCTGCAACAGTGACCCGGACGGGGGCTCCCAGCAAAAGCAAGGAGGTAACCACTACCCCATGTGCTGTCTATCCTTACCTCCTCCCTACCCTCAGTTCTGTCCCAGCTGCTATCCCAACCCCCTCCCTAACCCCAGTACTGCCCCCAGTATTGCCTCTCCTAACCCCCTCCTTGCCACCAGTACTGCCCTAGTTATCTACCCTTACTCCTCCCTACACCCAGTATTGCCTGCTTCTAACCTCTTCCTTGCCCACAGTACTGCCATAGCTACTAACGACTCTTTTCCCCTCTATGCCTCCCATACTACCCCAGCTGCTATCTACACTTGTCCCCTCTATGCCTCCCATACTGCCCCAGCTGCTATCTACACTTGTCCCCTCTCTACCCCCAGTGCTGCCCCAGCTTCTATCCTGACCCAGCACTGCCCCTAACCCCCTCCTTGCCCCCCCAGTACTGCCATAGCTGCTATCTACCCTGGCCCCCTCCCTACACCCAGCACTTCCTGTCCCTAACCTCTTCCTTGCCCACAGTACTGCCATAGCTACTAACTACTCTTTTCCCCTCTATGCCTCCCATACTGCCCCAGCTGCTATCTACACTTGTCCCCTCTCTACCCCCAGTGCTGCCCCAGCTTCTATCCTGACCCAGCACTGCCCCTAACCCCCTCCTTGCCCCCCCAGAACTGCCATAGCTGCTATCTACCCTGGCCCCCTCCCTACACCCAGCACTTCCTGTCCCTAACCTCCTCCTTGCCCGCAGTACTGCCCCAGCTGCTATCTACCCTCGCCCCCTCCCTACCCCAAGTACTGCTTTCCAATAACCCCCACCGTGCCCCCCAAGTACTGCGTCAGCTGCTAAATATCATTGCCCCTCTCTACCCCCAGCACTGCCTGCCCCAAGCCCCCTCCTTGCCCCCCAGCACTGTCGCAAAAACAACTGTCTGCTCTTACCCCACTCTACCCCCAGCCCTGCCTGCCCTTACACCCCTATAGCTGCAGCTCTAGCCCAACTTCTCCCTGCCTTTACCACAACTGCTATATACCCCACCAGCACAGTCCCAACTGGTGCCTGCCCTCAACTCCCATAATATGTGACGGGACCCAGAAAAAGTGATGTAGGACCCCAATTTTTGGAAGCGAGGGGTCCCTGGGATCCACAATTTTTTTCGCTCAGCACGATCACTGCTGTAGTATATATTACTTCATAGTTAATACATATAAAGTTAGCCTGTTTGAATACGGAAGGAGCAGAAACTACCAGAGTGCACAGTACTTAGGCTAAATCTATAACTCTCTTCCAGCCAAGGTATTACAGTGAGCTAGATGGATTTATGCCAGAGTGCAGGTGACATGTAGTTTCAGAAAAACATGTTGATAAATCCTATGCCCAGTAAAACAGTGTTATGTACAATACATTACTCCATGTTCTTGCTGTTCATTGCCCTATGGTCTTGCTATTAAAGACGCCTATAACTAAAATCCAAGACCGTGGTTTGTCTGTGTTGGAGACATTTTGTATACAGGGAGCAACGATCATTTTCTAAAGGAGTGTTCAACCTGGGCCTACCATACATAGCACGAACAGCAAGAACAGCCCTAAGATTATGACACTGTAAGGAAAACAACACACTACTAGATGGACACAGCCATGATAATCACGATGCTGGAAAATCTGGGCTCTTTATAAGGGACTATGTGTAACATACAGATGTGTCCTCGCACATCTTTGATGCAGTCGATCTCGACATGCCAGATACCGTGACACTCTGCAAGCGCCGGGTGTTTTTTTTTTCACAGAAAAATTTTACTAAGTTGCAATGTGATGCGACTTGGATGCACCAAGAGACTGTACGAATTAATCTGATAAGCGACACTTGTATATCTGTGTGCGACCGAGTCTCTGAATCAGCATACAAAGTGCAACAATGCAGCGGCTGAGGCTTTATTCCATGCGAAGTGTCGCATATCAAATTAATCAGCACAGCCTCCTGGGGCGTCCTAGTCACATCACATTGTGACTTGGCCGTATTCAATTAGCGACGAAAATGGTAGCTTTTTGCAAGAAAAAAACGCAAAAAGGCGAAAATGGAGAAAAATCACTGGAGGAAAAAGTTTTCTCCATCCCAGACCAGGAGAAAAAAAAAGCAAAATCCCTATTTTTGGCTAAAAAATGTAGGGATTTCTTTTAGAACCCTTTGGACACCACCCCCTAATGATAAATGAGCCAAACATTTTTTTGTAAGTTGCGCACTTTTAGAAAAACAACCGTGCAAATTTTAGGCGAATAAAAATCGTTGAAAATTGTTTTAATTGTATGGGTCTGATTTTTCAGGGGGGTGATATGGATGCGCCAAGTGTTTTAAACATCGCACGCAGTCGCAGCAGGCGGTTTAACGGTTTTTAAAGTTGCGTTTTTACAACACGAAAATATATTTGCACCCATTTTAACGTACCCTCAATTTACGTGTAACAGTAATTTCCTGGCAAAAAATAGCTTACTGTCATTATCAACTTTTTTTTTTTTTTCACCCAAAGTTTGCGCAGTCGTTTTTTTTGCCAAAGTGCGCAACCTACGAATACAATTTGGGGTAATTTATCATTATGGGGTGTCCAAAGGGTTCTGAAAGAAATCCCCACATTTTTAGCCAAACAATAGGGATTGTGCTTTTTTTTTTTCTCCTGGTCTGGGAAGGAGAAAACTTTTCTCCAGTTTTTAGTCTCCATTTTCGCCTGTTAGCTGATTTCTTGGTGATAATTTAGCAGTTTTTTGGCGACAAAAGTGCCTTTTTCGCTGATGGCGAAAAAACACATCCGTTTTTGCCGCTAATTGAATATGGCCTAGATGCATTTTCGGCAAAAAAAAAAAAGACAACTGATGATAGCAGATTTCCACAGGAACTTGTGGCCCACTCGTGCTAGGCATGTCATGCTGCGTGGCGTGTTGAGGATAGATTATAGGACACATCTAGATATGGTTTCTAGTCAACATAAATGGTCTTCCGTGCAACCCAGAATACAATTGGCTAATGTATAATGGTATAATTATTATTCAATGGTTATAAATAAAGTGTGTTTATGGCGGCATGAAAAACTTGGCTGCAGAGCTTGCCATCACTATAGTCCTCTACAGTCATAACTCAGCGTAGGGAGCATAGGAAAAGGACTTTCTACATAGCATTATGAAAAAAGGAGGAAAAAGAGAGAAGGAATACTGGAACACTCGAGACTCATACTCACAGAAAGGTAGACTGAAAACCGGTGACCAGTACTAGAGCCCACACAAAGCCAGGTGCGGCAGGGCGGGTGACTATAGACTTCGAAGAAAGAGAGATAACAAAGGTAAGTTCTTACCATCTGTCTCATTTTCTTCCTCAGGGTCCATAGGCTCCACAGGAAGACCTTGGGGATGTCTCAAAGCAGTCTTTTTAAGGGTGGTGACGCTCCTGCACTGAGAGGAGAATCCGATGCCCAAAGGAAGCATCCTGAGAAGCGAAGGTGTCAAATGCATAGAACCTCAGAAAGGTCTGAATGGAAGACCACGTGGCCACCTTACACAGCTGAACAGCCGAGGAGCCACGGCGAGCTGCCCATAGACCGAGTAGAATGAGCTTTAACAGAAGCAGGAACAGGCAGGCCTGCCTGTGAGTAAGCCTCTGAGATAGTCATACGAAGCCATCTAGCCAAAAGTTTGATTGTTGGCTGGCCATCCTTTCTTGTGAAATCTGAAAGTACAAATAAGGAATCCGATTTCCGAAGGGAACTGGTCCGGTCCAGGTAAATCCTGAGAGCACGGACCACATACAATGAGGCCTCACCAGCCGAGAGGTATGGTGACTGAAAGGCCTGTACAATCATTTCCTGATTAATGTGGAAATTAAAAACTACTTTAGGAAGGAACCCCGAGTGCGAAGCACAGCCCTGCCCTGGTGAAATATCAGAAAGGGAGGAAGACAGGAGAGCGCCCCCAATTCTGATACCCTCCTGGCCGAAGCAATCGCCAGAAGAAAAAGCAACTTAGCTGTCAACCACTTGAGCTCCACCGAATCTAGTGGTTCAAATGGAGGACCCTGGAGGGCCTGAAGAACTACCGCCAAATCCCAAGGCGCCACTGGGGAAACAAAGGGAGGTTGAATCCGGAGGACACCCTGGAAAAAGGTGCGGATATCCGGAAGCACACACACAGTGCAGAGACATGCACTTTCAATGAGGCAAGGCATAGGCCGAGGTCCAAACCAGATTGAAGGAATGCCAATATTCTAGAAATACAAAACACTTGAGGGTCGTAATCTCTTGTGCGACACCACTGAAAATAGGTATGCCACATTCTGTGGTAGATCCTGGCTAAGGCAGGCTTGCGTGCCCGAAGCATGGTGAAGATGACCGAGCTAGAGAATCCCTTGATGGATGTCTCAAGAGCCACGCCGTCAAAGACAGACGGTCCAGGTCCGGGTAAAGTCAAGGACCCTGAGACAACAGATCCAGGAGTTGAGATAGCAGGAACAGAGTGTCGATGGAGAGACTCCGAAGATCGGAGTACCAATGACGTCTGGGCCAAGCTGGGGCCACCAGCAGGACCATGCCTCTGTCCTGTTTGAACTTCCGAGGAAACAGGGATATCAGAGGAAATAGGTACGCAAACTGGAAGTTCCACTTCACTGACAGAGCGTCCACTATATTTGCTTCGGCATCTCTTGCTCTGGACCCGTACACTGGCAACTTGTGATTGTGACTGGAGGCTATGAGGTCCACCTCTGAGAGGCCCCATTTGACCACTAGGAGTTGAAACACCTCTTGGTGAAGAGACCATTCCCCCGGATGCACGTCGTGACGGCTGAGGAAGCCCGCTTCCCAATTGAGGACTCCCGGAATGAACACTGCCGAGATGGCTGGGAGATGACACTCTGCCCAAGTCAGGATGCGTGATACTTCTGTCATATCTACCCGACTTCGAATACCTCCTTGATGGTTGATGTACGCCACTGTGGTGGAGTTGTCAGAGTGAACCTGCACAGCCTTTCCGTGAAGAACGTGCGTTGACATCATGAAGGCCCTGTTCACAGCCCGAAGTTCCAAAACGTTGATTGGAATAATTGCTTCGTCCGCTGTCCAACGGCCCTGAAAAGAGTGTGGGCCGGTCACCGCACCGTAAACCCGGAGACTGGCGTCCGTTGTCAGAAGAACCCAGTCCGGGATCCAAAAGGGGCGAACCTTGGTGAGATGAGCTGTTTGTAGCCACCAAGACAGAGCCAAACACACCTCCGGAGGAAGCACCAGAGTCCTGATCCGGCGAGGTAACCCGTTCCACTTGGATAGTATCAGCCACTGCAGGGGCCTGGAATTAAACTGGGCCTATTCCACCATTTCAAATGTGGACACCATGGATTCTAGAACCTGCATCGCCGAGTGTACTAACACCCGGAGACTGCGCAGGCAATTGCGCACCCACAGTTGCAGAGAGGAGATCTTTTCTGGAGTTTGAAAAATCCTCTGCTGATGAGAATCCAGAGAGCTCCCAAATGCACCATTCTCTGTGAGGGAATTAGGGAGGACTTTTTCCAGATGATCAGCCACCCATGCGCTTGTAGACAAGCGATCGTCAGGTGCAAGGGTTGCTGAAGTACCTTTGGAGAGCCTGCCAACAACAGGAGGTCGTCTAGGTATGGCAGGGGTCGTATACCCTGACTCCGTAGGTGGGCTGCCATGACAGCCATAATTTTGGTAAATACCCTTGGGTCCGTGGAGAGGCCAAAGGGCAGCTCCCGAAACTGGAAGTGTTGTTGCAGTATAGCAAACTGCAGATAACGCTGGTGGGAAGACGTTACGGGGACATGCAGGTATGCATCCTGAATGTCCAGTGACACCATATAATCCCCAGGTTCCATAGCCAGAATTATGGATCGCAAAGATTCCAATCTGAACTTGGGCACCCTGAGGAACTTGTTCAGAGATTTTAGGTTGAGGATAGACCGATGAGACCCATTCGGTTTTTTAATCAGAAACAGAGTAGAGTAGTAACCAGTCCCACGTTGAGATAGTGGAACTGGAACAATTACCCCTGCTTTAAGCAAGGACTCTATGGCCTCCTGAATCTACAAGGCCTTTGTCTTGTCCAGAGGGGGGCTTGTGCAGAAAAACTGGTGGGGAGGTCTTCGACAGAATGAGAGGGTGTACCCCTGAGAGACCACTTCTTTTACCCAAGCGCCCTTGGTGGTGAGGCACCAGCGCTAGGCGAACTGAAGAAGTCGGCCTACCACCCTGGGATCTACAAGAGGGAGGCCCGTCCCATTAGGCTGAGGGTTTATCCTGTGGCTTGGAAGTAGGACGTCTGGCACTCCAGGCTTGTTTCTTAGGCTTAGAGGTCGACTTGGCCGCTGATTGTCTAGGGAAAGAATGTCCATTGGGCTTTCCTTGAGAACGAAAGGGCCGAAAGGAAGAGGTTCTAGCCTTTGAAGGCGCTGCTGCCGATGGCATAAAAGCAGACTTAGATTTCGCCAGTGTGTCTACAATTTTGTCCAGGTCTGGACCAAACAATATCTCCCCATTGAAGGACAAGGCCTTCAGGCCCTTTTTGGAATCAGCATCCTCCAGGAGCGTAACCACAAAGAGCGGCGAGCAGACACGGCTGCAGCCGATACTCTGGAAGTCATTAGACTGGCATCTAAAGCCATCTCACCAATATAGGCGGATGCATCCCTCATGTGGCCCACTAAAGCCCTTTGAGTCTCAGGGGCCTCATTGAGGAGGGGTGTCCTCCAACACATTTTCCTAGCTCTCAATGGCCTTGGCCACCCACAAGATAGCTATGGTCGGACGGGCTACAGCTCCTGAGAGGGAGTAAATCAATTTCAGGCATGTCTCCACATTCCTGTCCGTAAAATCTTTCAGGGGAGAAATGGAAGGCATAGGCAGTGTAGCACTCTCAATCAAGCGAGTAACGTGACAATCTACCGCAGGTGGCGATTCCCACTTTTTGCAATGACCCTCAGGGAACGGATAACATGAGGCTAAACTCTTTTTGCGGTTGATACCTCTTGCCAGGTGATTGCCAGGACTCCGCCATGTGGTCTGCCAGCTGGTTAGAGAGCGGGAAAACTGCCAAGTCACCTTTGCCTGTTTAAACCCAGGGTATTTGGATTTAGGGGCATGAACGTCATCCTCTATATTAAGTATGGATCGGACCGCCCTTACCAAAGCTGGAACATAATAGCTGATTTAGGCTCCAACTCCTGTGCAGGAGAATCCGAATCAGACACCTCAGGCACTTCCCCATCATCCGATGACACGTCTGTGTCTGATAGTTGTGTAGACTGGGATGACATTAAAGGACGTTTAGATGCCTTCTGAAGTTTTTCATCCGCAGCATGGTCTGAAAGGCCATAGGCGAAGCTGCCAAACTCTGAATTGAACTAGACAAAACATCCCCCCAGGGTGGTTGCAAATCTTGCGAAAATTCCTAAAGTGGAATGACAGACTGTTGAGGTATCGGAGGGGATTGCATATAGAGCGGTAACCCCTGATAGGGAGCAACAGTCTGAGGCTCAGGAGTAGACTGCAATAATTGCGGGATACCCTGAGAGGGAAAGATGGCTGTTTGGGGTAACCCCATATGGGGAAAAACGGCCGGGACCGCCATGCGATCCGCAATGGAGGCCAGCACCTGAGAAAAAAAATGCCCAAGGGGGATCCTGTCCCAATGTTGGGGGGTTTGAGGGACCAGGCAACTGATAGAACCCCACACATAGCCCATCCTGAGATAAATCCTCCTCTCCTACTCCTGCAGCGCCTGCAGGAGAGCAGAGTGGGCGCAGTAGTGCGTTCGACCTCCTTATCAGACATATCTGCCGCCCCCGCCTCCGGTCTACCCCCAGAGACCGGTGGTAAAAGACTGCTCAATACGCAGATCACGTAAATCCGCTCTTACCTGTCCCCGTAAGCCTGGCAGCAGTCCAGGGATGTCCGCAGAGTCTGGCTAGCACAGACTCTGGGGTCCCACCGAGATCACCAGATCTGTACTGGCGTCGCGGCGCCGGCGGGGTGACGAAGCAGCAGCGCGGACGTCCAATGGACAGTCCGCCGCTGCTTGCTCTGAAGAGTGAAAATAATAAAATCTAACGACTCATAAAAATTAAATCAGCTTGGAGGCTGCTAATCAGACCCCCTGCGCAAAATGGTGACCCGACTCCGGCTGGGCACCAACTAGAACTGAGGTGCCTGTGGCTCGCGGGCAGGGTTAGGAGGAGGATGGACCCAGTGGATCCTGGGAGCTAAAGCTTTTAACTGCGTGGTACCCAGGATCCAGATCCAGCTATACCCCAAGGTCTCCCTGTGGAGCCTATGGACCCTGAAGAAGAAATAATACATATAATTTGCCAGGCCCTCAAGCTATTGTACTGTGAGAGGATTACCACTCCTCAGTTGGGAAGGGAAGGCAAATAATGAACCTGAACTGAACTGTGGATCTGTACAAGCAGTCTTTACTAGCAATACCTTGGGAAATGGATACAACAAGAGTATTGTTATACCTTAATCCACAACATTTACATTAGACAAATAAAAAGTAAAGATTAAATGAAAAAGGGATACAGTCCCTTTAAGGCTAATCACAGCTAGCACAGGATAGGTTTTGTCTTGTTTTTGATCCAAACCAAACAGAAATTGGCTGAAAATATTGCCTTTTAAGCAAAGTAAACAAATTAACTCCTTCGGTACACACAGCAGAGCAGCTGGAGACACCATAACAGATTCCTTTGTTTTGTTGCAAATATTCCATTTCAGTAATTACTTGTAAAAAAAAAAGAATATCAGAGCAGCACACGGTACTGTGGTTAATAATGTCCTCCTGTTATAAGGGTTATTTTACTCTTTGTATGACCATTTATAAATGACTTCTTAGCTGAAGCCTGCAGGTGTCCCAGGCTTTGTAAAGTCTCCAGACACACCCTGTACTGATTAAAGAATTACTTCACCACTCAAAGAAAATGCAGACTGGTTTATAAAGATCACTGAAAGAAAATAAGTTGTTACCTCAATTTTTCTCATTACTAGCAGTCCATCAATGACTTTACCTGAAGAAAGAAAAATGAACACAATCAAGACTCAATATAAACATAATCTTATTCAGCGAGCAAAGCTGGTCATCCACTGGCTACTTCGGTCACTTGGCCATCGGGAGGCCATATCTTGGGCAACACACAGCTGTGTATGATCAAGATGTTCAGCGCTTGGGCCTTAATGGAACTTGCAGTGTGATGGGGCCTTTCACGTCTTCTATTTTACTGAGCCACATAGACTGCAGGTGAGTTATCAATGTTTAAATAAATAGTTTTCCTCTAGACCAAGGGCGAGGCACCTTTTCTCTTCCGAGGGCCATTTTGATATATATAAAACATTATTTGCGGGCCTAGTGCAGACCACGTCCCCTCCATGTGATGTCACACTGGGCAGGGCCACAATCGCCGGTGATTACAGTAATGCCCAGAGCACCCTGAGGATGCTCCGGGAGCTGTAAGTGCAGCGGTGTGACCTTCTGAAGCATCCTAAGGACGCAGCAGGCGCCACTGCTGCATAGATTCTGACTGCAGGGTGCTATTCTAGGCATACTGCTAGTCAGATGAGGCCAGCAGAAAAAACTCAGAGGGCCAGACCAAATGGTTCCGCGGACCTTATACGGCCCCCAGGCCTGAGGTTCCCCATCCCTGCTCTAGACCCTCACTAAACTTTCTCCATTTAATGCAAGTATCCTGATCACAGCATCAATGTCACAATAGACAGAAATGAAGCGTGTTTGTCAGCTTCTCCACACAGTTTAGTGATGGGACTACAACAGATGCATTGTAGTTTGTAACGCTTTAGTTACAGTAAGAGGCTTTGTTATCAGATGTTGGAATTTGTTTGTGTTGTCGGAGCTATTGTGTAATCCAGTACTCACCAAACACCACATGCTTTCCATCCAGCCAATCACACTTGGAGCAAGTGATAAAAAACTGGCAACCATTCGTTCCAGGTCCACTGTTGGCCTGCAGAGGAATACAGAGGGCATGTTTACATAAGCATACAATGCAGAGCCATTAGCAAACAAGACCGCAACAGAACTGAGGTTATAGGATTATATGGTAGCATGCCATGTCAGGCCTGAATTCCTATAGGCCAGCAAAATGCTTGCAGCAGTGCAGTGGGAAATATTCAGCTGTATGCATGAGATCAGCATTAGCTCAGTGTATATAACGGGTATCTGAAGACAGCAGTTGATTGCTTTCAATCTACCCAACATTTGGTCTGGGAGTAGAAAGAGAACCGCCTGCTGTGAGTCTAAATAATGTTCTTTGTGTTGCCTTAACCACTGTCTGAAAATATTTAACATAAGGCAGGGATAAAGCAATTAGATCTTTCATCCAGACCACATGAATAGAATTCAAATTTTAACGAAAATATTTTTTTTGTCATTCTAAAAACTTTAGATGTAAGACTTCAGTAATATAAAATACATTCTAACTAAATGTTTACACATTTTATAATGAAAATGGTAGTATATACTGTATTGTGACGAAGCAGTCATCCTATTTAGTTTCCTTTGACAGTAAAGAAAGGCATGGCAAAGCTAACGATAACTGTTTCCCTCACACAATCATTAATAGATTAGAGTGTTTGTTTATAAAATATTGTACGTTACATGCCTTATTTTTTTTGCCCCCCTCCCCCCCGAGAATTTTTAAATAAATGTGTAATAAAAACATCAAATTTGTTTATGATCACCTGAGTAAACTTATCTTCAAAACTGTGCTTAAAATTCTCTTCTCTTTATGGGCCCTATGTATCAAGCTTTTTTCATAAAATTATGCAGAAACTGCAGTTTCTGCATAATTTTATGAATTGTTGCTATGTACTAATGGCACAATGCAGGAGATTTCACAGAAATTCCGACAGAGTGCTAATTAGTACTGCAGATCACAGTCCTCATTATTATCAATAATATACTATCTCAGCCCTATGTACCAAACGCCACAAAAATTAAGCTTTTTGGAGTTTTCATTAAAACCGTGTAAACATTTAGTTAGAATGTATTTTAAATTACTTCAGATGGTGTAAACTGCTTTAAGCCTATGAAGGTTTGCAAGCAGGAGAGAGATCTTTTGATCATACTCCCGCAACGGTAGCTGACGCTGTACACGCAGGCGCAGTGTCACCTTCCCCAGGTGAAGTCTTTCACAAACGTGAAAGACTTCCACAATATGCCGGGGATGTAACTCGAAGGGACAGTGGTTACCGCAACTGCTGTTCCTGCGAGTTCCCCTTTGTACATAGCGGCTACTTTAATTGAAAATGAAAAAATCACCCGCAACATAGATACATAATAATCGTGGCAGTTCTGCGATTATTAGTACATAGGCCCCTATGTCTCTATATGTTAAGCTGGGTACACACTAGACTAGAGCGATATCGGGCTATTTTGCCATTTCATAACGACAAATCGCCTACATCTCTCAGCGTGTACGCTCAAAGTGCGTGCTTCTGAGGTCGCATGCGACACCATCAGGTTTGATGTGCTGCTCATCAAACCTGACGACATCGCTAGCGACATATGGTAAATTAATGAAGGACAGAACAGTGAACGTTCCGTCATTCATTAACTTGTTCAAGTGTGGACGGGCAATCTCTGTGCAAGGGCATTCGTTCTGATGTCTGAATGAATTCCCGTCGTCTCAGTGTGTACCCAGCTTTAATAAAACACCATATACAATGTAAGCTCTTCCAGGGAATGAACGCTGATTTTGTTTTTTCGTTGCAGCTGAATTTCCCTTGTGTTGCATAAATTTGTGGTACTTTTGTTATGTAACGTACACATACAGTACATGCATTCAGTTTGTTTACAGCATGTCTCTTTCATCCAAAGCTATGCTAAACAATTTTCTCACTACAGATACAAACATCAACAGAAGCTTCAGCATTCACTCACATAAACATTTACAAATTTGTTCATAACATTTACATAATGCACGTACAAACAGTACCAAGTCATTTAAATGCAATCTGTATTTAATGCAAAGTAAGCATTTGCAGAAGTATAGTTATCAGTGAATAGTATGTCATTTATAAACTTGCACTGTTGCCCAATGTCAGTAGCACGTAAATGTAGTACATACCAAGGACAGCAATCCAGGTGCAGAGTGTTTTAGTTTAAAGTTCTCATCTGCAAACGGTCCCCTGTAAATACTTGCAACTCCTGTGCCATCGCCCTGCAGTGAGATCATTATATTACTAAAATGCACAGCAAATGTTTTACAAGATAAGTATTATTTAGCAAAGTATACAGCATTTAAGAGTAGTGGTTGACATTACTACCTAAGAGCACTGAGGTCACAAGTTAAATTCCCAGCCAAGGCCCTATCTGTGTAAAGTTTGTATGTTCTCCTCATGTTTGCCTGGGTTTTCTCCCACATATATAAAAAACACACTGGTAGGTTAACTGGCTTCAGACAAAAGAAAAAAAAAAAACCCTAGTGTGTGTTTATGCCCATGTGGTAAGGACTATAGATTGTAAGCTCCACTGAGACAGGGACTCAAGTGAATGGCTGAATACACTCTGCTATAAAAATGTTAATAAATAAATCCAAATAACATAAATAAACAACAGCTTGCATACTCAGGTGCGCTGCATTCAAATTTCTATTTCATTTAACATTTCTTAAGGTGCGTACAGACGGTACGATTAAAATGGACGATATGAACGACAACGATATCGATCATATCGTTATCGTTCATATTGTGCATTTTTCGGTGGCCAACGACCTGCGTTGCGCGGGCACGCATGGATGTAAACTATATCGTCCATCACCCGTGCATGCAGGCCAACCTGGTCGATATCGTTGATTGCGGGTCGTTATAGTCGTTGGTGAGTTGGAGGAGTGCTGGATGATCGATATCGATCATCCAGCACACCCGGGAGATTGAACAACGATATCGTTGTCGATCGTCCCCGGGTGTACGCACCATTAAGCAGACAGCATGTACTCAAATGAAAGTTCATCTGATACAGAAACACAATCAGTGATATTACTGAAGCACTTTGTGCAGGCAGCCATTTTGTGGTCAGAGGCAAGATTTCTAAGAATGTGGCCTTCCAATCTTGTGCATCAGTGATATCACTAACTAGCAACTTGTGAATTGATGACTTCCTTTGTGAAACTTGGTGATGTCATTGGTTCCTAATGAATTGATTGGCTGTAACCTTCTTTGGGAAAAACAGAGATGGGCAGAGATTGAGGTGACCCGGAATATGCACGTGCGCACACATATATAATTAAAATATATACCAGCTGAAGTACCTGGCATTGCCCAGGTTTAAACCTTGAAATTACCAGTTTGGTATGATTAGGTTAATCATACACCTGACTATAATCCTACAAAATACCTGACTTGTGCAAGTGTACCTAGAAGAATTTATGCTGTTTTGAAGTCAAAGGGTGGTCACAGCAAATATTGATTTGATATAGATTTATCTTCTGTTCATTCACTTTGCATTTTGTTAATTGATAAAAAATAGGATTTTTGGTCAACTTACCGTTGAATCCTTTTCTCTTAAGCAGGCTGGGGAACACTGGACAATGGGATTGTAGGTTGGGGCTGGAGCTGGCACTTAAATTGAACTGTAGCTTTAAAACCTAATATCCTCCCCCCTGCAATCCCACAATTCCAGTACTTCCTTAAAAGAGTCCAGAGAGGAGTATCAGGAACCCCGTGAAACTGTTAGAGCATCCAAACAAACCAGTAGGGAAAAGACCAGTCAAGACCCAAACACCTTGCACGACTGAGCGTGAGGGAGGGATCGCAGTGTTCCCCAGCTTTCTTAAGAGAAAAGGATTCAACGGTAAATTGACCAAATATCCTATTTTCTCCTGCAGCAAGGCTGGGGAACATTGGACAATGGGATGTACCAAAGCCGCCCCCAGGGGAGGGAATGCTCAGGCTGCCTGACTGGAGAACTGTACGTCCATAGTGGGTGCCACTGGAGGCAAAAAATCTGTAACGTAAAAATTAGTCAACATGCGGACAGGGGACCAGATAGCTGCACGATGTGCTGCTTAAGTCCCGCAGTACATTGCATATAAGATTGCAACTGCGCTAGCAGAAGGCGCCGACACACGGTCTGGTGGTGGTCACCCCGCACCAGATTATTCTAGTGTAATGACCGAGCGGATCCAACGTGCAAGGATCTGCTGAATAGCTGGGCAACTATGTTCCCACTCGCAGAGAACAGTGCGGCGTACCAAAGATGACAAGTCCAAGGAAAACTGCAGAGCTAAGCCCAAATAGCAGAGCCAGATCATCCCAGTTCCGGGAAGTCGCCGAAGGAGGAAGAACCGAAAAGCCAATATCCTGTGCAAGTACAAGGCCGAAGCAAGTGTCGGCTGGAACATAAAACCTGTACGGAGCAAGCGTACAATCGTCATGGAAGATAAGAAAAGGCGGCTTGCCAAGCCCAGACACAGAACTATGCAGAGGGAATGCAATAGCCCTAAGGAAGACCAGCTTCCAAGCCACAAAATAAAGATCCATTGAATGCAACTACGCCAATGGAGCCTGGGTGACAGCTAATAAGACTAGATTAAGATCCCACGGCTCCACCTGCAGATGAAACGGTGGCTAAATATGCAGTACACCTTATAAAAATGGTTTGGACCCTCGGAAGTAGAGCCAAACGCTGCTGGAAAGAAAAAGGGCCAAAGCCTGTATCGTCACAAATCGAAATAGTCAACTGGCCTCCAAACCCTCCAGATGGAAGGCCAAGAAATGTGAGAGACGAAAACACGTTAACAGTTACACCACCAGAGGTAGAGTTTCCAAGCCTGGAGAAAAGCGCGAGATTGAAACTGAGTCCGTGCTCGCAGTCTAGTACTGACCACGAGAGAGCAAAACCTGCAGCTTTCTCACTCTCAGAAGGCCAGTTGCGAGAACCAACCAAGGAAGTGCCCTTGTAGAAACGGGTTAGTAGCAGCAGGTCTGGACTAAGTGGAATACGCTACCCCGGACCTATCGAACTTGGGAGAACGTCCGCGTACATGACTAGCGTAGCCAGCCTGGAGCCACAAGGATTCCCTCACACGAGGCTCTGACTGAACCGTTGACAAAGGTTGGTTGGGTCCATCAACTGTCCACCACAGGAAAAACACAGCTGGAGAGAAGTGTCGGAGGCCACCCACATAACTGAACGTGAAGACGTGGAAGCAAGGGAGACCTTGCAAAAGTCATACTTTCGGGATACAGCACTGATCCGAAAGTACTTGAAACAAGCGACCTAGGAAAGTCTGTAACTATTAAGCCGAAGCATCATTCACAAACATCCTCCGAAGAGGGCCGAATTGTGATAACGTCTGTGCGCAATACGCACAGCATTATCGACCATATTGTGTTGCAAAGACACAGAGTCGGGGTGCCACCGAACGGTAGGGCACAGAATAGACAGGAAACAGAGTTGATTGCACATGATGAAGGACGGCCCACCCGAAGCGGAACCTAAAGATACACATTCCAGACAGCTAGAGAGGATTTGTTGGCCTCAGTGTTGTGGTGTCCCGTCGGAGAGAGTTCATGCGAACTGAACCATCCACCCCCTGGTGCTCAAGGCACGAAAAGACAAGATCGTCCGGAACGAGTTAGTCAGTATTCGATCGAGAAAAAAGTTAGAACCCCAGTTTGCAGTCCTGCGGCGGAACTGAACTAATAACACAGCCCAATGTCACCGCATTCGCCGCTTTATGGGGAAAAGCGATGATAAAAACCAAACAACGCCAAGGCGGTAGACCTCCAAGGTCCCCCCCCCTGGTGGACGCAGCACCGCAGATGCCTGCGCATCACCAGGCCCTATACACACAGAAGGCCCCCGAGGGCAACTGCCCGGTACTCTGTGCATGAGCGCCAACATAGCAAACATTAAAGCAAAATCCCAGCATCTAAACTCCACAGTTAGGGCTGTAGCATGTTGGGCCACAATGCTAGCCATTACACAGTCTGCACTTCACCTGCTTTACAGGTGTGCTTACCTGTAAAGCAGGCAGCTGTAATTTGTGACTGAGCCTGCGCAGACAAAGGTAGCTAACACAGAAGCAGTTAACACATAGGCAGGTAATTAAAGTACAAATGTAGAGTACTTAGCCTTCCAGGAGCTGCAGGGTAAAAGATTGAAGCCTACCTGTTTCATACTGGAGAAACCAGCATGCCCTGCCGAGGGATGATGCTCCGTGCACCTGCTGATGGCAGAGGCGGCATTCTGTGCAGCTGCAGCAGGGGAAGCTCCGCCTCCATGCACCGCAGACTGGGAGTACTACCCATGGGTAGGGTAAACTCCGATCCAGCCCTGTTAATGGGCAGCCTGTTCGTGCGCGCACCCCCTCTTGTATGTGAGGGGAGCGCCACAACAGGCCCGTTTTCAAGATGGCGGCCGCCATCCGGGACGGTACCCTCCACCGTCACCCTCTAAAAGGGTGATTGCGTGCACCAGTCCCCGGGTCCAGGCGGTCTCACCGGAGACCAGAGTGCTGTGGGGGGATCACAGCAATGCGCAACCCCCCTCAGACTGTGCGCTGCTACAAGCACAGGTACCTAACGAAAAAAAGAAAAAAGAAATATTACAAATAAAAACTGAGCTACAACAAAGGACTGCATTGCAGCCCTCTAAAAGGTGCCCTACTCCGTGAAGCACTTAAAGAACACTGGAATTGTGGGATTGCAAGGGGGAGGATCTTAAAGCTACAGTTTAATTTAAGTGCTAGCTCAAACCCCAACCTACAATCCCATTGTCCAGTGTTCCCCAGCCTTGCTGCAAGAGAAATAAACTATTAACACTTCTATTTTTGAAAACATGCCTAAACCTTTTGCACAGTACTGTATACACACCAGTGGCGTAACTAGGGCAGGGCGAGCGGGGTTCGTGCCCTGGGCGCCGTTGGACCGGCGGCGCGCCGCCGGCCACGGTACCGGCCCGCCCGCCCTAGATAGCCAGTGTAGCGCCGACCGCAATGAGTGCGGTCAGCGCTACACATTTGCACAGGACCGGCGCTAGGCTTCCAGCGCCGGTCCTGTGCTGCACGCCTAAGCCCCTTCCCTCCCCCTGAGCGATTGCCCAATAGCGCCAGGAGGCGGGCTCAGGCTGTGCATAACACACGCATCGCCGCCAGCGCTGGCGGCGATGCGTGTGTTAAACAGCAGCCAATGAGAGTCAGATAGACTCTCATTGACTGCTGCACCACCCACTGCAAGAGCCGGACTTCCGTCCGGCTCCTGCAGTGGGTAATGGGACTGACGTCATGACGTCAGTCCCATAATGCTGAGCGCGCCAGCCCGGGCGGACTGGAGGGCGGGAGCGGCATCGGCATCGCGGACAGGAGCAGCGTGGAATCAGGTAAGTATATTTTTATATATATTTATTTTTAAACCTATCTGCACAACGGGGGAGGGGTTGGCTACTACTGGGGGGGACATCTACTGGGGGGGGACATTGGGAGGACCTCTACTGGGGGGGGGCTACTCTACTGGGGACTACTACTTGGGGACTACCACTGGGGGCATTCTAAAAGGGGCCTAGTATTACTAGAGGCACTGCACTCGGGGGACCACTAATGGGGGCAATAATAGGAAGGGCCACTACAGGGACCACTGGATAGGGGGGGGGGTCACTACTGGGAGCCTGCATCAGGGGGACCACTACTGGGGGAACTGCATGGGAGGGGAGGACACTACTGCTGGGGGCACTATATAAGGGGCACTGCGGGGACCACTACAGGGGGCACTAGATAGGGGGGATCACTACAGGGTGCCTGCATAAGGGGACCACTACTGGGAAAACTGCATGGGGGGGGACTACTGTTGGGGGCACTATATAAAAGGGCACTGCATAAGGGGATACCGCTACTGGGCGCACTGCATTGTGGGGACTGCTACTGGGGGCACTGCATAAGGGGGAACACTACGTGGGGCACTGCATTTGGGGGGCCACTACTGGGGGTACAGAGTAAGGGGAACTAATTGGGGGCTGTATAAGAGGGACCACTACTGGGGATACTGTATAAGGGGCACTACTATGGGCCTGCATGAGAGGGACCACAACTGCATACTGGGGGTACTACTGGGGTTAAGGTGCATATGGATAGTAATGTTCAGTTTGAAAATAAAGGGGTGTGTCATGTTGACACGCCCCATTTGTAAGTGACCACGCCCATTTTTTGCCGCGCGCACATGGGGGGGGGGTGGTTGCCTTTTCAAATTTGCCCTGGGCTCCAAATACCCTAGTTACGCCACTGATACACACATACATACACACAGGGCCGGTGCTACCATTAGGCAGCAGCCTAGGGGCACCGCTGAGTCCACCCAAAACAAAATGTTTTGCATAATTCATGGCTGTGTGGCATACTATGAATTTGTGGCAGTGTTTTGAGTTACATTATGATTTTGGTTCTCTGTTGTGTGGCATATTCTATATAGTATATTATGAATTTGGGACACTGCTGTGTGGCATATTATAAACTGGGGAGACTGATGCATGGCATATTATGAATTGGAGGGAGCAGGGGCGGTTGGTGAAATCTTGCCTAGGGCGCCCAGAAACCTTGCACCGGCCCTGCATACACAAATACATATATCACACATGTGTATCAACTTATTAGTCCTTGATAAAGAATTAACCACCACCTAACATGCAAACAAGTGAACAAAAACAAAAAATATCTCCCATCGCTCCCAGACTGATTTGATTGCAAATGACTTCTGATCTGTGACAAAGTGAACCTGGCAAGTGACATGTCTACCGTAGGAATTGCATTGTGTCCTAGTCAGCCTTATGTATAATCTACAGTGTTACCAGTTTAAAAACAGTAGTGTTGTCATGGAAACTTACATTGACAAAATCCCCTCCTTGGATCATGAAATCTTTTATTACCCTGCAGAGAAGAATACACTTTGAATGTAGAAAGTGAATTGTACAATAAAATGGCAATGAGTTATACAGGTTAAAATTCAATCACATCACAGGTATGAAGCAAATAGCAACAGGGAGCCATATCAACAGCACTATATATGTGTAATTCTAATCACGAAGAAAACTTCCAATGCACAACCTACACACTCGGTATGTATAGTGTTAAACAGTGTAGTAATTACAGTGTGTCTCTTGTAACAACTAGAGTACCAGAACTGATTATATAATTATAATATATACATTTATTGAAAGTAGGTGATATGTAATCACGGCAAGTATGTATATATATATATATATATATATATATAAAATACCGGTATACAACATGTAGGTAGTATGGCAAAGATAAAGAAAATAAATAAAATGAAACAATACTTCCAGCTTAAAATCCAAAGTATTCATCCACAGAAAGCTGGGTACACACGTAAAGATTTTCTGTCCACCCATCCAACTAGTTGATTGGTTGGAATGAAAATCTGGTAACGTATGGGAGTAAATGATGATCAGAAAGTGCTCCTAAATGCCAGTAACAGATGAAAATGGTCGTTCAGACTAGTTTGTTAAATGTTTGATCTAAACAATTTGTTCAAACAACAGTTTCTGTCCATTTTCCGGCTTTTGGGAGCAAATTGCTGATTGTCATTTGCTTTCATACCTTACCAGATTTTCATTCCAACCAATCAACTAGTTGGATGGTTGGACAGAAAATCTTTACGTGTGTACCCAGCCTAAGATCACCTAAGCTTGCCTTTCATGTGTTGTTTGCCGGCAAACCATATACACAATCCAAGACGGTGGTTTCTTAAGGTAAACCTTTTAGGTGTTATCCTATTGCGAAGAGAGTGAAGTAACACACCACCTGAAACATCAAGCTTAGGTGATTTTACCGTGGATGAATACTTTGGATTTTAATCTGGAAGTATTGTGACTTTGAGCAGGATTAGAGGTCCTATTGAAGCACATTTTCTACAGAGAGGATTTATATCATCAAGGATACCATTACTGCATTGCATAGTCTCTTGAATATATATATATATATATATATATATATATTTATATATATTTTGGGGGGGATTTTTACATTTTTTTATTTCATTATTATGTATTTTTCATTTTATTTATTTTCTTTATCTTTCCTATACTATCTACATGTTGTATACCGGTATTAGGTTTAATATATACATAATTGTGGTGATTACATATCACCTACCTTGTACTTTTATTCTCAATAAATGAAAATTTTTTAAGGCTATAATCAGTTCTGGTACTCTAGTTATTACAAGAGACAGACTATAATTACAACATTGTTTAATACTATACATACCGAGTGTGAAGGTTGTGCAGTGGGAGTTTTCTTTGTGATTAGAATCTGATATCTTATTAGGGTGGTAGGATTCCCTATCCACTCCCAAGAACAGCTGTACCTCCATACAACCTTAGGTACCTACTAGGGGAGCGCAGTCCACTGTCCCTTCATTCTATAAGCGTAATTCTGCCTGAGATTCTCTAGGTCACAGAGCCACAAATAGACATTTTAGTGCTCTTGGTGAGACAGAAGACCCCCCCCTTCCTCTATCTCATACCTGGGTGGCACAATGTGTATTACCAGGACAGCCCTACTATCATAAATGGGATGTAGTCAGCATCCCTGCGTGCGGGTTGCCAATGGGCAAAAGACCGGCGCCAAAATCGCTACAGCGTTGGGATCCATACAACAGAATCCCGACCACCGGCATCCTGAAGGTATCGGGCGTTAGAGGGAAAGTTAGGGTGCGGGGAGGGAGAGGTTAAGTTTAGGCACTAGGGGGGAGGGTTAGGTTTAGGGTGCGGGAGGTTAGGTTTAGGCACTAGGGGGGAGGGTTAGGGATAAGGTTAAGTCTTACCTTTCCTTATGGGTGTTGGGATTCTGACTGTCAGAATGCCACTGTTGGTATTCTGACCAGGGGCATCCTGACCGCCAGGATCTCATACCCAACCCTTTATAAACATTATAGATTCTAATCAAGCTAATGAAAAAAATTAATCCATTAATTTAATTATTTTTTGCTAGAACATTTTCAATTCATCATTGTACCATTGTCAGAGTCCATCTCTAACATTTAGCTCTAGGATTGCTAGAATTTCCAAGCAGACAATGCCGTACTACTGATAATAACTGCAAAAATGTACGTGAGCCATTACCGAACATTCATGTCTTGCTGACAAGAGGATGTCTGTGATAAAACGATTATAAAGGATGCCCATAAATGCAGTTGGAAGGCGATTCATATATAATATTTGAGGAGGAAGATACAACAGGTTTATCCTGTAACCCACAGAGAGGAAGTCTCTCAGGCATAGGTGGATGCCTGAAAAAAAGCATCATGATAAAGAAGTAGGTGGGCTACCATCATAGGATAACCTTGAAGGATCTTGAAAAGAGTAACCTCCTGGGTCACCAAAGTGTGTCTGTCAGAAACATGCAAAACCTCTCTTGGCCTTGATCAGATCTTTGACACCCTGGGCGTCCGAAGAATTGTCCTCCGTCACAAATGAAATATCCATGTCCGAGTCCACCAAAGGATCATCTTCCACATCCTTTGATCATCTTCAGGTTGAAGATAATCAAAGGATCATGTTCTACATGAGGGAAAGCCTCCGAATTGAAACCCTCCCAGGACTGAAGGATGCCCGGAGGTCACCTCTGCATGTAGGGTGCGTCCCGTGCACCCCTGGATTGCAGGATCCAACAGCTTGTCTAAGGAGGAAAAGCAAACCAAATCTTGGACCTAGTGAGCAAGCCCTCTGGGCCCAAGGCAGTTCCATGGAGAGGGAAGTTGCAGGGACAGGCAAATCACAATCCCCTGAACCCATCACTAAAGAAGAGCCCCCTCCGAAGCACGTGTTAAAAGTGCCGGTAACAGCCAAGTTCTGTTATCTACTGGCGACAAGCTCTTGTGACAATTCAGACAACGCCTCAGCCAAATCCGCCACATAACATGTCCATGGTGGAGAAATACTTGCACGTGTCGCATCGATCTGGGCCTCCGCTTCACACGAGGTGCAGGCGGCCACCTTAGTCAGACCGTGCATAAGGGAATTTTGATTTACATTTTGCGTAAGCTAATATTTTTTGTACAGCAACGTACTTTTCCTGGGATTGCCCTATAGAGTTATCCTTTACAGACATAATGGCGAATACCCTCAACACAGACCCCACACATGTGCACCATGTGCCTAGGCACAGCAAGAAACGAAACCCCCAGCCCCCCTGGAATATAGAGGGGGAAGAGGAGGAGGATATAAGCCTGGTCCAGAGTGTGGTGGAATCTCCGTGACTGCTGCTGTTCTGCTGTGGCTGATAGTGCTCCCTCACCGGAATGGGTCTGCAGCAGGAAGTGCTCACAGGCTGTCTGCATGCAGCTGCGCACTGAGGAGGAGGGGAGAGACAGAGACGATCCACCTCCACGCCATACGCTGCCATCCAATGGAAGACAGGTGCTTCCAATGGGCGCTTACTGTACAGTGAGGGGTGCTCTGGAGCAGCCATCGCTAGGTCCGACCCCTGCAGCCAACACCACGGTAAGTAATGACCGCCCTGGGACTGACTGCCGACCCAACCATAGAAGAGCAACTGTAGCTTACTGCATGATAGTGGAGGGTGAGAACCAAGAAGGTAGGGGGCCCCGCTTGTGGGACAATCTAGGGGACTAACATAACAAATATTACCAGAAATTCTCTTCTATCGCTCACTAGGGTCAGATCTAGGGATAGATTTACTTCGGTTTCTATTGGAGGTGCAGCCCATGGCAACCAAACAGATTCTAAGGTTATATTTACTAAAGTGCAGGTTTATAGAAGTGGAGATGTTGCTCATAGCAACCAGAGTCTACTTCTTAATCTAGCACCTTCTAGTAGATAATAACTAGAATCTGATTGGTTGCTATGGGCAACATCGATACTTCTATAAACCCACACTTTATTAAATATACCCCTGGCTATCCATTTCTAAAATGTACTACAGAAACAATAGCTGTGATCTTATTGGTTGCTATGTGAAACATCACCACATTTTCTTTTTAGAGTTGCAATAAATTTACTATTTACTATCATTAAACATCCAAACGATGGTACACCTTCCCTCCTCATACTTTATCATGTCATCTAAGCATGACACATGCATGGTTCCCCAAACTGCCCTGTCTACCCCTCACTCCACCACATCCTTTTATAACTTTTGGCCCTCAAAAGTTTCCCTACACTAATTCCACTGACTAAATTTCTCTTTTTAAATTAAAATGCACCCATTTCACACACACACAGCAAATCAGCGAATCTGTGCGTTCGTGGAAGTCAGATGTACTGCCTTAGGCCTATGCAAGTATCCGTCTTCATGCAGTTCACACAGTACATTGTTTTTCATCTGCAGCCGTCATCAGTGGTATTGGCACTTAAACCCACTCCATGCTGGGCGCAAAAGATCTGCCTGAAACAGGAGTCCCATCTCAGTCCACAAGCCTTAAGCAAGTACGGACTGAGAGAAGAGGCTAATTGCAAACAACACAGTGCGCTGTCATATCCACCATCAAGGAACGTATGCATGAGGCAATGCATGCACAGTCTGTGATTGCTTTTTTTTCTGCGAATATGCAATATATCATAGGGCGCTTCTGCATTTGGACTTGCCTCTGACAAAGAATAAAATGACCCTTTGTGTGCTGAATAAAAGTTTTCATTTATTTCAGTATTCACCAGTGACAGAACTAAGGCACAAAGTGGTTTCTGGGGAAAGAGTGCATTCATCTAAAGTTTCTTTGAATCAGCCAAATGGCTGATTCCAGTGTATAAGCGTTACATGCACTTAGGAAAAAGACCACTAAACTAACTGCAGATAAAGAGTGAGCTCTGCCCAGTGGTATACAACCAGGGTCGCTAACATCCTGTAATAAAATGTTATGACCTGTACTTTTCAGTAAAATGCAGTTACTGGAGCTGCCTCTATGACACCAGCCCCATACCTGCGTAACATGGCTAAACCTGTCTAAAGTCCTGGTCAGGGCGCCCAAACCACTGACTTCTCACACATTTCTACTCGCTACCTTAGGAGGTAGCGAGCAAAAACGCCAACGTAGCGGCTATTGATATATTATCTAAACGGAGCAACAATTGAATTGCTCTGTCCATCACTGACAGCCCATCTCTGGCACAAACAATTAAATTCTCCCCAGACAGATATTACATTAGTGATATTTGAACATATCATTACACAGCTATGTATGATACTATTTCTTGCAGTAAATGTGCAGACTGCCATTTTAAGCAAACTTTGGTCCAGGTCTGAGCTATGATCAGTGAATGGCTGAATGCGGCTTAAATATCACGTACATGAACAGTCTTTGATCCAGGAGGCTCAGTAATGCAATTCTCAGACTTACAGCAAGTATATCAACTACCTAATCAACAATTTTATATAGTATCTTCAACGATGCCACTACATTTCCTCTTTACCACCAGCCATGTCCTCAGATACCCAACCTGACCCACTAGACTGGAGTCTCTCTCTAAATTTCTCTTGCATAACCCAATACCACCTGAAATATGTTTACTCCAATTTAGTCGATAATCCCTCTAATCTATATAGACAACAGATATATCAGTCTTGGAAGGGAGATTCCCTAACCTTGATTCAGCTGAGGCTCTTTTTGACCATTATGAATCTACTCTAAAAATTCTACAGTCTTCTTATCTTCAAGAAGTACATATTCGCGCTATGTATATCTCACCCGCACAACGTAAGCATATGATCGATACAGAGTCAGGCTCCTGCCCAAAATGTCACTTTTCCCCTGCTAAATTTTTACATTGCTTCTGGGAGTGTGGTAAAATGAAGAATTTCTGGCATAAATTATTATCATACATAAATAATACTTTATTAATCTGCCTTTGCCCGGACCTCCTAGCCTGCCTACTATCTAACTTTTCTAATTGGAATTTAGGAGAACAGAAGAGGAAACTCCTACCTCTTCTAACACTCTTTGTTACTATAGCCAAAAAGTACATAATATTCACTGGGTAACACGCTCTGCCCCTTCTGTCGCTGAAGATCAGCAGAAAATGATGCAATGACTATATTTTGATAGGAGACCCACTATTCTTGATATACAAAAAGGTGCCAAGCTTTCTTACCGGAAGTGGAGACTTTATATAGACAGTTTAGATGATTTGACCCAGGCGAAAATATTAAAACATAGACGATTCACACCTACTTATTGTCACTGATGTGGCATTGTAATACTATTTCCTTTATTATATAGCAGTGTTGGAGTTTCTTGAACTACATGAGGTAAGTTACTCCTGGGCAGGCTCCTCAATGTTTTTGGATTATGTAACTATTTACATGTTATTTGACCTCCACCTGTTCCCTTTCCATTCATAATTCTCCTCCCCCCTCCTATTAACACCATCTTGTTTCTTCCTGTACTATATCTTTCCTACCCACTTTATTCATACCCTTTATTATTAGTCATTGTTCTCCAATTTATTGGATGGGAGTTACTTCATTCCACCAGCAGCTGGTGGACTCTTCTACCCTCACTTCGTTTCTAGAAACTATATAATTTATATGATTAGTAAGCTTGAGATTTATATTACTACTTTATGTTTTTGTTAACGCTAGTCAACTTTACCTGTGTCATTTATACAAGTCAAATTTATCTTTTGCTTAGAATTGTAATATATAGGTTTGACATCCTGTCCAAGATGTTTTGTCTATTGTAAAATTGCAATAAAAATATAAAAAAATTAAATAAAATACCACATACATGAAGCGACACCAAGTATATACAGACGCTACTTGCTATTATATACTATGTTACATTTATGTGTGCTCTATTAAACTGGGCATCCACTAAACAATTTTCTGTCAGAGATCTGTCTGGTTGGAATGAAAACCTGGTAATGTATGGGAGCAAATGACAATCCATTTGCTCACTAACACTGGAAAATAGCCAAAAATGGTTGTTCAGACAAATTGGTTAAAACACATAAATGTAACCAATTTGAACAATTTTTTTGTCCTTTTTTCAGTGTTTAAAACCATATGATTGACTGTCATTTGCTCCCATACATAGGTTTTCATTCCAACCAGCCAGATTGGACAGATATCTGACAGAAAATTGTATAGTGGATGCCCAGTCCATAGGGTCCACAGGGAGACCTTGGGTGTGTAAGTGATGGGAACCAATCCGGGAACCACGCAGTTAAAGCTTTAGCTCCCAGGATGCCCTGGGTCCACTCTCCCTATACCCCGGCCCCAAGCCAGAGGCACCTCAGTTGGTAATAAGCCAGAGGAGGATAAGAGATAAGGAAGACTGGTACACTCAGGAAACACTCTCACAGAAAAGGAGACGGGAAACCGGTGACCAGCAATATCGCCCATATGAAGCCAGGTGTGTTAGGGCGGGTGCCCTGTGGACTTCGAAGAAAGAGAGTTAACAAAGGTAAGTTCTTTCCATATCTCTCATTTTCTTCTTCACGGTCCATAGGCTCCACAGGAAGACCTTGGGGAGGTCCCAAAGCAGTCCTTAATCCGGCGCCCAAAGTAAGCATTCTGAGAGGCAAAGGTATCAAATGCATAGAACCATAGAAAGGTCTGGACAGAAGACCACGTGGCCGCTTTACAAGCTGAATAGCAGAGGCGCCATGGCGAGCAGCCCGCGAGGGACCCACAGACCGAGTAAAATGAGCCTTAACAAGAACACGGAACAGGCAGGCCTGCCTGTGTGTAAGCTTCTGAGATAGTCATACCAAGCCATCTAGCCAATGTTTGCTTATTGGCTGGCCATCCCTTCTTGTGAAATCCATAGAGCACAAACAAGGAGTCTGATTTCCGAAGAGAACTGATACAGGCCACATAAATCATGAGGGCATGGACCACATCCAATGAGGCCTCTCCTGCCGAGAGGTCTGGAGACAGAATGGCGGTACTATAATTTCCTGATTAATATGGAAACTAGAATCCACCTTAGGAAGGAACTCAGGGCGAGTACGAAGCACAGCCCTGGCCTGGTAAAATAACAGAAAAGGAGGACGATAGGAGAGCGCTCCCAATTCTGCCACCCTTCTGGCAGATGCAATGGCGAGAAGAAAAAGCTGTTAACCAGTTTAGATCCACTGACTCAAGTGGTTCAAATGGAACTAATGCCAAATCCCAAGGAGCCACTGGTGGGACAAAGGGAGGATGAATCCGGAGGACACCTTGTAGGAAGGTGTGGAAATCCGGAAGAGGAGCAATTCTACGTTGGAACCACACTGATAGTGCAGAGACATGCAACTTCAACGAAGGCCAGACGAAGACCGAGGTCCAATCCAGCTTGAAGGAATGTTAGAATTCTGGAAAACTGAAACACCTGAGGGTCGTAATCTCTCGTACGACACCACTGGAAATAAGTATGCCACACTCTGTGGTAGATCCTGGCAGAGGCAGGTTTGCGCACTCTAAGCATTGTGTTGATGACCAAGCTAGAGAACCCCTCGGATCTGAGGAGAGATGTCTCAAGAGTCACGCTGTCAAAGACAGGCGATCCAGGTTCGGGTAAAGGCAAGGACCCCGAGACAACAGGTCCGGACGTTGAGGCAGCAGAAACGGAGTGTCAATGGAGAGACTCCGAAGATCTGAGTACCGATGACGCCTGGGCCAAGCTTGGGCCACCAGCAGGACCCCGTCTTGTTTGAACTTCCAAAGTACTCGAGGAAGCAGAGAGACTGGAGGAAATAGGTACACAAACCTGAAGGTAAATCTTACTGACAAAGCATCCCCAGGCTTGCTTCGGCATCTCTTGTTCTGGACTGGTAACTTGTGATTGTGTCGAGAGGCCATAAGGTCTACCTCTGGGAGACCCCATTTGTCCACTAGGAGTTGAAACACCTCTTGGTGAAGAGACCATTCCCCTGGATGCACGTCGTGACGGCTGAGGAAGTTCGCTTCTTAATTGAGAACTCCCGGAATGAACACTGCCGAAATGGCCGGGAGATAAGATTCTGCCAATGTCAGAATGTGTGACACTTCTGTCATTGCTGCCCGACTTTGAGTGCCTCCCTGATGGTTGATGTAAGCCACTGTGGTGGCACTGTCGGACTGAACTTGCACGGGCTTTCCGTGAAGAATGTGTTTTGCCATCATGAGGGCCCTGTACACAGCCCAAAGTTCCAATATGTTGATGGCAGGGATGCCTCCACCGTTGTCCACAGGCCCTGAAAGGAGTGTGGACCGGTCACTGCGCCCCATCCCTGGAAACTGGCGTCCGTTGTTAGGAGTATCCAGTCCGGGATCCAAAAGGGGTTAACCTTGGTTAGATGAGATGTCTGTAGCCACCGAGAGGGACAGACGCACCAACGGAGAGAGTACCATCGTCTGAGCTCTGATCCTGTGGGGTAATCTGCAGGGGCCTGGAATGGAACTGAGCATATTCCACCATTCGAATGTGAACACCATTGATCTCAGAACCTGCATTGCCAAGTGGACTGACACCCAGCGACTGTGGAGACATCTGCGCACACGCAGCTGCAGCGTGGAGATCTTTTCTGGAGTTAGAAAGATTCTCTGCTGGTGAGAGTCCTGGAGGGCTCCCTAACAAACCATCCTCTTTGAGGGAATTAGGGAGGACTTTTTCCAATTGATTAACCACCTGTGTGTTTGTAGACAAGCAACTGTCAGTTGCAGGTGGTAGTGAAGCACTTTTGGAGCACTTGCCAACCAGAGGAAGTCGTCCAGATATGGCAGGAGCTGGATACCCTGACTCCGCAGGTGGGCTGCCATGACAGCCATCATTTTGGTAAATACCCTTGGAGCCGTGGATAGGCCAATGGGCAGCGCCTGAAACTGGAAGTGTTGTTGCAGTATAGCAAACCGCAGATAACGCTGGTGAGAAGGTGCTATGGGAATATGAAGCTATGCATCCTGAATGTCCAGCGATACCATGTAATCCCCAGGTTCCATAGCCAATATGATGGATCGTAATGTTTCCATCCTGAACCTGGGCACCCTGAGGAACTTGTTCAGAGCTTTGAGGTTGAGGATAGGCCGATGAGACCCATTCAGTTTCTGAACCAGAAAGAGAATAGAATAGTAACCAGTCCCTCGTTGAGATAGAGGAACTGGTACAATTACCCCTGCTTGAAGCAAGGACTGTGTGGCTTTCTGGATCTGCAAGGTCTTGGTCTTGTCCGAAGGAGGGCCTGTGCAGAAAAACTGGTGAGGCCTTTGGAGAAATGAGAAGGCATACCCCTGAGAGACAACTTCGCTTACCCAAGCATCCTTGGTGGTTTAACACCAGTACTGGGCGAACTGAAGAAGTCGGCCTCCCACTTGGGGTCCCTCAGAGGGAGGGCCGGCCCGTCAGGCTGCGGGTTTATCTTCCTGCTTGGAAGACGTGCATGTGCATCTTGTCCTCCAGGCCTGTTTCTTAGGCTTCAATGCATATTGGTAGCTGCTCAATCACCTTATTAATTTCACTCAGGTGCATGAAAGGGAGGGGTGAGTCTATAGAAGAAATAGCAAAGGTTATCCCCCAACACTCAGAATGATATCAGCAATAAGACTTGAAAAAAATTCAGAGATCTCAGTTGCATGTTTGCAAAAATATGTTTAAGCCTCCAGGCCACGTCACGGCATCTCTGATACTGGAGGTTCCTACTTCTAAGTCAAAGTCCGGGGTGCGGAACCCTAGAAAGCCAGCGAAGGCCAGCCACCTCAGGGCAGCACACCAGTGAAAGATTATGGTGTTATTAAGTGTTAATAATAATATTAATAAATCAAAAGCTATGTGTTAAAGGGTGATACACAAGTGAAGAGTGTTATTAAAATGCTAAATAAAGTAGCATTAGTAGAAGTGTTAAAGTGCTAAATAGAGTGTTCTAGTGTGTCACCCCAAAGCAGTCCAGCCATACCAACCCAAGGAGCACCGCGCCACAAACTCATCCCTTTTTCTTAGGCTTGGCAGTTTTCTTGGCAGCAGGCTGCCTAGGGAAGGACTGTCCTTTGGCCTTCCCTTGAGGATGAAAGGATCTAAAGGAGGAGCTACGAGCCTTTGCTGGATCAGATGCTGAAGGCAGAAATGCAGATTTTGATTTGGCTAATGTGTCAATAATCTTGTCCAGGTCTGGACCAAACAAAATCTCCCCATTATATGGTAAGGCCTCCAGGCCTTTCTTATAATCGGCATCTGCGTTCCAATAGCATAACCACAGGGAACAGCGAGCAGACACGGCCGCGACCATGGATGTCAGTAGACTAGCATCCAGAGCGGCCTCACCAATATATGTAGCCGAGTCCCTAACCTGGCCGATCAGAGACACCTGATCCTCTGGAACTTCCGAGGAGTCCTCGAGTGTATAGCCTTAGCTACTCAGGAGATAGCCATAGACAGGCAGGCAACAGCTCCTGAAAGAGAGTAAATAGACTTCAGGCAAGTTTCCACCTTGCTATCCGTGGGATCCTTTAAGGAAGAGGTGGAAGGCATAGGTAACGTTGCACTCTTTATTAGTTGTGTAATATGTGAATCCACCGCAGGGGGGGATTCCCACTTTTTATAATGAGCCTCAGGTAATGAGTAACAGGAGGCCAAACGTTTCTGATGTTGATACCTCTTACCAGGCGATTGCCAGACATCCGCCATGTGATCTAACAGCTGATCTGACAGAGGAAATACAGCCAAAGTCACCTTTACCTGTTTACCAGTGCGGGTTTGGATTTAGGGACTGGCTCGTCATCCTCAATAACCTATGCGGACATCTGACCGCACGCACCAAGACAGGAATATTAATTCTTGACTTAGGCTCCGCCTCTTGCCAAGGGGGGTCAGGGTTAGAGGCATCAGCCACCTCTACGTCATCAGAAGACATCTCAGACTCTGATAGCTGTGTGGATTGAGATGACAACATAGGACGCTTAGCTGGTCTAATGGGCTTGGAGTAGAAGAGCCTCGTTAAAGCAGGTTATGTGAAACGTACGTCGGCTCTGTTAGCCGAGTGACTGTCATGTCCAATTAATCTAAAGAATCTGTTTTTTGTAATGATGTATAAAGTATAGATAGGATCACATCCTCTCCCTTATTTGCCGCGGCTATAGTCTGAACTTACTATTAATGAGAGATGTGGTACCCAAATGCATGTTATATTAGAACAGGGAGAACTGTTAATAGCTGCAGCCATAGCGGCACAATATACATGTGATAGGGTAGAGTGACCTGTTAAGTGTCTGTCGAGAATTGATATATAATGAATAAATACTGAGTTTCTGATGTAATGTCATTACAATTACTATAATTAAACACATCGCTATCTCAGTTTATAATTATCAAGAGAATATTCACTGCTCACTTTATCTAAATAAAGTGAAAGGCACATGATTTCTGCTATACTAATTATCTAGTAATATACTAATTATCTAGCAAAAAATATGAGCTGACACAATATTATCTCCATATGATTTAACAAGCATTGTACCCTTATGAGATCGTATGAAGTGCAATTTTGTATACTCAATATGTGGTATTTGATCATCCAAGATCATAGTACAAATCATTATTCTAGCATAATGAGATTATATGAATTGCAACCATATGTATTTTGTATATTAAATAATATGCTATTGCTGCAGATTATTGTATAAATCATTACCCTATATATAGATTTCAAGTACATACATCTTATACCCGATACACTATTAGCAATAATCCACTGAGTAGAGTTGTGTGATATTTATATAGTGGTGAATGTAATGGAGCGTACACACGGTCAGATTTGTCAGACTTGTCAGATTTGTCAGATGAACGACTGAACGATTAAACGATTTGGACGATTTGGACGATTTGACCAAAGTTTTGAACGATTTGAACGATTGAACGATTTTTAACTGCATTAAAATGAATGGAATCGTCCAAGTCTGACTGCAAACCCATCAGATGTCAGATATCGTTATCTGACAAACGGGAACGCGCATCGTTGATCGTCCATCGTTCAGGCATGTCAGATATGAACGATTTTTCATCAGATATGAACGACTGAACGATTTTTAAATCGTTATCGTCCATATCTGAAGGAAAAATCTGATCGTGTGTATGCACCATAAGAGCGGAAACTGTACCAGAGGTAAATGTATCCTTTTTAACCAGGTTACAATTGTATTTGATACAGATAGTGAACTACTGTTTCAATACAATTTGAGATATGCTTAGAGAACATCAGCTAAAAATGTGTGTGATCTTACCAGTATATAGAATTAAATTACAATAAAACCAGACGTCAATATTAGGATAGAGATTTAACTCTTTATTGAAAGACATGAGAACAAGACAATCGACTATATAAAATAATGAATTTTCTTTTATTGTAATCACTACAATTCTTTTCATATTGCACACACTTCTATCGATATTTTGAACCAAATATTTTGCTTTGCTTTTGTATTGTGTATAATATTAAATAATATAATAAAAGTTATATTTTAACATTTGTGCACCATATACAGATTCCTTTCCCCTTTCTTTTCCAATAAACACTCTGTAACATGGTCTGAAGCGCAGTAGAGGTTGCAGCCAGACTCTGTACTGAGTTAGAGAAAACATCCACCCATGGTGGAGGGCCCTGTAGTAATCCCACTGTGGGCATGACACCTGCTGATGTACAGGAGGAGTCTGCATAATCAGTGGTAGTCCCTGTGAGCGAGGGACGGGCTGCTGTAGTATACCCATAGGAGAAGCAACAGCAGGGACCGCCAGGCAGTCTACAATGGAGGTCAGCATCTGAGAGAAAACCATGCAAGGGGCCTCCTGTACTGATGTCAGGGGGTTCGAGGAACCTGACGGGTTATAACACCTCATACATAGCCCATCCTGAACCACATCCTCCTCACTGAAAACTTCAGTACATATTCTGCATGATTGCAACATTAGTACAGGCATGTGCTCATTACCCTTGTCAGACATGTCTGCGGGGTGAATGATGCACAATAGCGCACTGTGTACAAAGCAACCACGAGTATATTATATTATATATAAATACTAACAAGAAGCAATTTACTGGTCCTGTCTTATGCTAATGGAAGCTGCAAGAACCCTTTGCCAATATATGGCACAGTGCAGTATACAACAGTATGTGACAGACTTCAGATATATTGATTTTGTATATATGAGGTCAGGTATGAGCTACCCCAAAAACACCTGTATTAGGGTAGAACAGAGAGAAAAGGTATAGTCATAGGTTGACAGATAGACACAGATAAATAGCGCTAGCACAAGTCACATGCAATGCAGAAGACGCTGCAAAGCGGCACTATACTCAACTGCACAGACGCAGTGTCTGATAGGAAATAGCGCTACATACGTTGACCCTGGGGAGAGGTATGTAGGGGGACCGGACCACCCACTGTCCTGGGAGAACTTTGACAGCACACTTAGAAAATGTCTGCCGAAGAGCTGAGAGGGGGCGTGCCTTGAGGAGGAGAGCGACTCAGGGAAGCCAGACCGCAGTGGAAAGGCGTGCTGAGCTGAAGGGAGGAGTCGCTTAAACAGGGAAGCTGCCTCCCCTGGCCTGTTGTTAACCCCTGGGACGCTGGTTCCCGCACCAAAATGTCCCTGGTGGTCAAGTTGGTTTGCGATGGCCAGAGCCTGCGCCCACACCCGGCACCTCTGGTCTGTCCCCTGCAACCGGAGGTATCGACTGCGATTTTTTTTACGCGCGGGTCACCGCAAATGGAGACCCGCTCTTTCCTGTCATCTGAAGTCCAGGTGCAGTCTGGGCTCTCTCTGGGGGCCCTGGCTAGCGCTGACTCCCGCCGAGATCCCCAGATGAGTACTGGCATCGCGGCGTCGGAGGAGTGGCGGAGCGGCAGCACAGACGTCCCACGGACAGTCTGCTGCTTTGCGCTCTAGTCGCTAAAAGTAGCTAAATAAAATAAAGAAATAAGCTTTAGAGGCTGACTAACAGCCTCCCTGCAAAACGGTGACCCAACTCCGGCTGGGCAGCAACGAAACTGAGGTGCGTCTGGCTTGGGGGTGGGGTATAGGGAGAGTGGACCCAGTGCATTCTGGGAGCTAAAGCTTTAACTGCATGGTGCCCGGATTGGTTCCTATCACCTACACCCCCAAGGTCTCCCTGTGGAGCCAATTTGTGCAAGAACAAAAAACATACAGTCTATGTCTGGAATAATGGAAAAGGGGGTGGGGGGTCCGGTCCCAAAAGTGTTAACACTATTGGCTCCATCCAAAACAGCTGGAGAATGTTCATAAATGAAACAATATGTGCAATGCAATTAAGCCACATGTGACAATGTTGTATACATACCTATGGAAAGTGCTTCCTTTGTACCCAATAGGTACACCATCTTTCCTGCAATACAACACAACATGATACAAATTAGTCAGAATATTTCAGAGCAGGTATTTACCAAATAAATAAGGTAGCAATAAAATGACAAAAACAATATATAAATATCTCCTTGAAGAAGGCCCAAAGCTGAAACGCGTTGGTGACATCCCCACCACATCTTGCTACCTCCCACCATCCCAGCAGAAGGACCTGGTCCGCTCCAGCCACGCATTCTCCTCTTGTGACCGGAGTCACCCTCCTGCGCCAAGACGCGCGCACACCCAGCTACCATAAGCACCGCGACTGTCCTCAGCTGTCTGCCCCCCCCACGTGCCCAGGAGTCACGTCACTAGATTATGACGTCGGAGCCCCGGCAATTAGCTGCATCAGGGAGGAGGAGCTTAAGCGGAGGGGAGGAAACAGGAGGGGTCACCTTCTTCTTCTGCTACGTCCGGACCGCCTCCTCCTGCTGCTAAGTTGCAGCCCGCAGCCGGCCGCAGCGTATGAGTCAGCCAGACTCATTATTAGTAACGATGTTAATGCCACTGCAGGCCGCAGACGCTGCTCTCTGTTAGGATTTAAAAAAAGTGTCAGAAACGTCCCCCGCTGGAGCCGCCACTGCTCCCAGGTGCCTAACGCAACTGGCGGCCCCCATAACAGTAAAATCGTACCGGCCCGCGTGGCAGATGGCACCCTGCCCCCCGGCCCAGCCCGCCTCTGGTAATATCTATTATTCAGTGATATCCAGGTGTTCTACTGCAATTCTATAAATAAATATATTAAGCTCCTGACATCACCAGTTCAGCTCTTGTATATGAATCAGTGAATCCACAATTTGCATTTCTGAAAGGCAAGCCTACCTTGTTAATTAAGAACCATCTACCTTCAAACATAGCAACATTAACTTCATTGTCCAAGATGCTTCTCTCTGTGACTCTACTATCTATTTCATATTTGTAATACATTCTAGTTGCATTGCAGTTATCACACAGTAAAAGCATGAATAAAGATCAAATAGTCACAGTTGACTTCCAAGAGCTGTAAAAATTATAAAGCCTGCAGCACCACTATACCTCAAAAACAATGACTTCGCTAATAATGTGGAGTTACGCGTTAGCAGTAATCTGGGTAATGCATTGCAGAACAGTGCTGTAACTACTACGAAGACATCACATAAATGCTATTTATACATTTCAATTAAACACTGCAAGGTTATAATAAGGCAAAGCACTCCACTAAAAACTGACCACAAGCTGCCAGGGAGTGTTTCTTAATCAATGAATGCATGTGCAGTTTAAACACACTGATGCTGGGTACACAATAGACGATATGTCGTCCGATCTGGCCTGATCGAACGACATATCATGCACATTGTATAGTGTGTACCCTCAATGTCACTGATAATTTGCGCTACTGCAAATGCAGCATGGCCCCGGCTGCCGCTCACAACATCGGCAAGTGTGTTATGCACTTACTGATGCCTGGACACCCGCCGGGTTCAGTCGCACGATAGGTCGGCTGGGTACACATTGTTAAAAAGGCTGCAGGTGTACTTCAGTATCCAGTCTTCTACACAGGCAACGATGGGTATCTCAGCTAGTACTACATAAATCTGGTCACTTTATCATCACTGAAAACATCACACTTCAGCTAATTAGTGTCCTAGATCAGATAGTTTTTCATTCTCCCTTATCAAATTACTTCAGACCTTAATCATTAAAACTATTGTTAGAGGGGCTGAACATTGTGCAAATATTGGCCAATTTAATAGAAAACACAGATGGGTCCTCACTCGTCTTTGCAGCAGTTGCGTCAAACAGCCCCTCTTGGCGCACCTGGTCATGTGAGACTATGCTACCGCCTGCATCAATTTTTTTTTTCGAAAATGTATCTAATACCTCTTTTCCACCTAAATTCCGGGTCTGACCCGGAGTTGGAACAAATATTCAGACCCGGAATTTTGCCGGCGCCAACTCGGGATAATCCAGAGTCGGCGCCGCTCACACCGGAGTCGGGTCTGCATAGACCCAACTTTTCCAGAGTGAAAATGGTCGCTTGGAGATGACGTCATCTCCAAGCGCCACTGAAGCCGGACGGCTAGCAGCGCACTCCAGGTCATCGTGACCCGGAGTGCGCTGTTCTCACAGCAGGGTTTCACGGGCTACGCCTGTGCTAAACCCTGCTAGTTACCTGGGTTGGATTGCCGGGTCACTCGACCCGGCGATCCAACCCTCTCCCCTTTAACACCAGGGCGCTGCCCGGGTTAACCCTTCAAAAACCGGGGTTTTAGCTCCGGTGTTAATGGGGTATAAGTTCCAATGCGATGCGACTAGGAAGCACCAACAGACTGTGCTGAATAATTTGACTAGTGAAACTTGTATATCTGTGTGCGACTTAGTCTCTCAATCAGCATACAAAGTGCTACAAGGCAACGGCCACAGCTTTTTCCACACCAAGTTCTGTTTCAGTCTCAGTCGAACACAGATATACGAGTTTCACATATCAAATTAATCAGCACAGTCTTATGGTGCTTCCTAGTCACATTTTCAGCAAGAAAAGATGCCCGACGTCAGCAGAGTTGCACAGGACCCAACGGCGTTCACTCACGGCAGACATATCTCGCTGCATAGCATATTGAGGCTAGATGAGTGAGAACACATCTGTATGTGGCCAGCGCAATGTAATAATAGAGGCCAGTAGTTAGTTCCATAACCATCAAATGAAAACAATGATTTTATATTAAGGCTTTGCATAATTATCTTCTTTAAAATTAAAATATACTTTATAATATATATTATGTGCTAGTAGTTAAAAACATTTTTAATGACACATGATAACAATTTGTAGTTAACAGTTAATCAGTACAAACCTGAATTCTCCGGTACAAAACTGCCTGAAAGACAATAAATGTAAAAGTTAACAGGGCAAAGGAACTGTCAATGAAAAGAGGAAATAAGTCAGTTACACTTGGTCAATTATGTTTTGATAAATTATGTTATTATATAAGATGTTCTACATATGGGTAGAAATATATTTTAAGTATAGCAGCTTAATGGGCGGTATCCACTTAGCAATTTAGCCAAGCGATTGCAAGATAACAACAACGTCATTGTGCAATCGCTTGCAAATCGCGCATGCATTGGGCATGTTTTGGTCAGAAGCGACCAGCGATGCGCGTGCCCGCTGGTCGCTTCTGACATCCGACATCGCCCGTACATGCAGGTCAACCTGACGATCTCATCAGGTTCAGCATGTGCAGGGATGAGGGATGTGCCGGGACTGAACGAGTTAACGTTCAGTCTAGGCACATCACTAGCTATACAAACGACAGCACAATTGCAAAGTCGTAATCGTGCTGTCGTTTGTATATCGTCAAGTGGATACCCCCCCATTACACTTTTTATGGGATCTATATTTTGATGATATTCATATATTAACACAGCTGACTGGCGCATGTTTTCCATCTGTTATAGCGATGAAGTTACACAAGGCAAATCCATTTTTGTGGACGGTATGAAAACCACATAATTATGTATACAGAACATAAACTGAGATTTTTCTGAACATATTTATTGACTGTTCTATAACAGATTATTTTAGGTGAAAATACTATTCCAAAGCTAGCCACAACTGGGCTGATCAGCAACAGGATCAGTGTCCAGTTTGGGTGACATCAGTCAGATTGCCACCAAGGGCCGAGCTGTCATTACTGAGAGTAATTGGGAACAGTATGGAGGGAGAAACTGTGAGCTCAACAAGACAGACGGTTCTAGACCTTGTCGAGCTCACGACAAAAGTTCCCTTTGGACCCCACACCAAAACACGCAAAAAGCAAAGAGGGTGTTCTGAGCGCGCCAAAGGAGCGTACGCTGCCGAAAAGGTAGTGTGGCTTCGTGTCATGCCCCTCTGTTCATCACTCTAGGGGGCATACCCAGCAGAAAGTGGATGTGCTGCTGCAGTGTGCTGCTGCTCCATCTTCTTCCACGCCCGCTCCCAGAATGCCATGCACGACAACGTCACGCCTGGTACCACCGGCATTCTGGGATACCGGGAGGGATTGTGAAGAGCAGCACAATTTGTAAATATGGCACTGTCAGAGTTTGTACATTATGCCACATAGTAGTACTCCTTATCCACATTATGTTACACAATAGCAATGCCCCTTACACATTATGCCACACTGCCCCCCCCCAGTGAATCACCTCCTCCCCCCCCATCAACTCCCCTCCCCCTGTGTCTCTCCAGCAGTAGGGCTCAGAGTCAGTCAGGCAGGCTGCTCTTCCAGGACCCCCTTCACTTTCCTTTGCGGCTGCTCCCAGTCCAAGAATGCCACACCGGGCAGTTGGCATTCTGGGAGACAGTGGGAGCTGGGAGGGAACAACTGCATGCCCGCCCCTAGAACTGCCACTGAAAGCACCCTAATGTGTATTAGAATGATAGAGGGCAAATGAGCCGTATCATAAACAAAACAATCTAAAAATCAAATTGATATTAAAAATAACTGACATAGTGGGAAAGACCACTTAACATTGTAAATAGAAGCCACAGATAAATGACGTGAGAGTGATTGGGAATGAGCAGCATTATCAGACCTTTATGACAAGTGGTAGCCTCCTCCTCTGGTCGTGCTGACTGCCAGGACAAAGCTCCCGTCCCCAGACCTGTGATTGAGCCTCCGCCCGGTAATTTTACACAGGTCACCAGGAATTACCTGTGCATTGCTCCTGCTGTCGGCGTCTGCAGGGAACTCTCACAGCAGCAGAGGCCAGGGAGGCGGTGCTGCTCGGGTGGGAGGGGCTGCTTTGCGGATGGTCAGACCAGCCCATCTGGCGGGCAAGAACAAGTGGACGTCGTCAGATTAGATGGCGCCAGTGGGGTGACTGCAACCACGCTCTCAGGAAATAGCCCTGCTTGCCCGCCCCTAGAACCACCACTGCACACACCATAGAGGGTATATTTACTAAAGTGCAGGTATTTAGAAGTTTTTTTTAACATTTATCTAGCACCTTCTAGAATAGCTAGAATCTGATTGGTTGCTATGGGAAACATCTCCAATTCTAAAAAATGGCACTTTAGTAAATATACCCCAGGGGCTGTTTCAATTAGCCACGAGAGCTTCTGTAATATGTCTTTAGTGGATGATTTCTGCTTACAGCCTATGGGGGTGTGAACAGAAATGAGCTACAGTAATAGGCCAACATTTGTGCATATTACTGTACAAGCCATACACACTGATACGTTTCAAAAAGGACAGGTAGAGACGTGACACAAGGACATGTTGACGAGTTGGTAGCAGACAAAACAGGAGATGACCCTGCTCACAAACCTAGCAATAGGCGCAATAAACTTGTTTCAATTTCGCGAAGGCATCTGGGTGTTTCCTCATAGTCCAAGTACTTGTTTGATAAACTTTCTAGTAGAGTGTATCTAATATCTCTTTTACACCAAAAACCCAGGTCCGACCTGGGTTTTCAGACATGGTTCCAACCCAGGTTAGACCCTGTTTACACAGCACCATCGATCTGGGTTATTCCTAGGTCAGCCCCACTCACACTGAACCTGGGTCTGCCCTGCTAAACTTGTGAGGTCATAAAAAGTGGGACGTGATTGCTCAACAACCACCAATCAGCTCATTTTAGGCATGGCCCAGGTCGGATAACCCAGGTTGCGCCGTTTACACTGCATCATTATCCAGGTCCATCCTGGGTCTGACCCTGGTAACTACCTGGGTTGGATTGCCGGGTAACTTGACCAGGGTTATTTTTCAGGGACCCTTTTACACTGAGCTGCAACCTGGGTAGACCCAGCAAAAACCCAGGTTTTTGCTCTGGTGTAAAAGGGGTATAAGAGAGGCATGACTTTAAGGGGCATATCCAATTACAGGCAAAGTTTTGGGTTCTTCATATTACATTATTGAGATCAAATTACCCCAAAATCACTTTTTTTTCCCCTAATTTATATACCCTAAATTTAACTGAAAAAAAATAAATAAATAAATAAATATATATATATATATATATATATATATATATATATATATATATATAAATAAATTATTTTTTTGGTAAATAATTGCTTTACATTTTTTTAAACATTAATTTTTAATTGGCGTAAAATTACCCCCAAATCCCTTTCTACTCTTTTTTTTTTTTTTTTGCATTTTTCACTTCGTTTATTTGTATCTTTTTTTATTTTTTTTCTATTGGATACCGTATCGGAACCACACATACAGGGGGTCATTCAGACCCGGTCGTTAGCGCCGAAGCGCTCGGACCGGGTCGAAGGCCCCCCACAGAGCATGTGCACGACGGCGCCGGCGCCGTCGTGCACATGCGTGAGACCCGCTACGACCGACAGCTTCCCATGGGAGCGCCTACCGTTTGGGGGCGGCCCCTCTGACATCACTAGTGATGTCAGTGGAGAGCTTCCGGCTCAGACAGAGCCGAAAGCTCTCCGGGGCTTACGACAAGGGAGACCCTACCCTAGGGTCTCGTCGTAAGCCCTGATGGTCGCGATGGTCTTGACCATCGCGACCATCACCTTAGGCGGTCATAAGGCTGTGGGTGTTAACCCACAGCCTTACCACCGCAAAGGAGGACGTCTTGAAAATTCAAGAGGTCCTCCCCTCATTCAGACCGAGCGCACGCTCTGTGCGACCGGCTCTGAATGAGGTCCACTGTACCAGCGATAATAGAAAATTTACCTTGGGGTATAGCTGGATCTGGATCCATGGGCACCACGCAGTTAAAGCTTTTGCTGCTCCCAGGATGCACTGGGTCCATCCTCCTCTGTACCCCGCCCCCAAGCCACAGGCATCTCAGTTGGTAAGTAGCCAAGGCCGGAGGAGGAAAAACTGGAGCACACAAGAACCATACTCACAGAAAGGGAGACAGAAAACCGGTGACCAGCAACACAGCCCATATGAAGCCAGGTGCGTCAGGGCGGCCGCCCTGTGGTCCCTATGGCCTTCGTAGAAACAGAGATAACAAAGGTAAGTTCTTACCATATCTCTTGTTTTCTACTTCAGGGTCCATAGGAGCTCCACAGAGTTGACCCAAAGCAGTTCAACTAAGGGCAGGGACGCTCCTGTGCTGAAAGGAGAATCCAGCGCCCGAAGGATGCAATCTGAGAGGCGAAAGTGTTAAAAGCATAGAACCTCAGAAAGACCTGGATGGAAGACCACGTGGCTGCCTTACACAGGTGAACAGCCGTGGCGCCACGGCTAGCAGCCCAGGCGGGACCCACAGACCGAGTAGAAAGAGCCTTAACAGAGGCCGGAACAGGCAAACCCTCCTGTGCATAAGCCTCACAAATAACCAAACGAAGCCAATAGGCCAATGTTTGTTTGTTAGCAGGCCAACCCCTCTTGTGAAAACCAAAGAGGACGAACAAGGAATCCGACTTCCGAATGGAACTAGTCCGGTCCACATAAACTTTGAGAGCATGGACTACATCCAAGGAAGCATCACCAGCAGAGAGATCAGATGACTGAAAGGATGGCACAACAATTTCCTGATTAATGCGGAACTTATAAACCACCTTAGGTAGAAAACCCGGACGAGTGTGAAGCACCGCCCTGTCCTGTTGAAAAATCAGAAAAGGATGACAGGAAAGCGCCCCCAAATTCTGACACCCTCCTGGCCGAAGCAATTGCCAGGAGAAAACTGTCAACCACTTGAGTTCCACCGACTCAAGAGGTTCAAATGGAGGACCCTGTTTGGCCCAACGAACCACCGCCAAATACCAAGGAGCCACCGGAGGAACAAAGGGAAGCTGAATTCTGAGAACACCCTGGAAAAAGGTGAGGACATCTGGCAGTGTAGCTATCCTACGCTGGAACCACACAGATAGTGCAGACATATGAACCTTTAAAGAAGCAAGACGTAAGCCTAGGTCCAAACCAGACTGAAGGAGCGCCAAAATCCTAGAAACGCGAAACACCTGAGGATCGTAGTTTCTGGACTCACACTACTGAAAATAAGTATGCCACACTCTGTGGTAAATCATGGCGGAAGCAGGCTTGCGCAACTGTAGCATCGTGCTGATGACGTAGCTCGAAAAACTCCGGGATCTTAAGACGGATGCCTCAAGAGCCACGCCGTCAAAGACAGACGGACCCAGATCAGGGTAAAGACAGGGACTCTGAGACAACAGGTACCGATGTTGAGGCAGAAGGAAAGGAGCGTCGATGGAGAGGCTCTGCAGATCGGAGTACCTCAGTTAGTTACCAAGCCATAGGCCGGAGGAGGAGAAGGAAGAGAGAGAACAAAGATCTGGACACATACAAGAATCACATTCTCACCAGAGGGAGACGGAAAACCGGTGACCAGAGCAAAGCCCATCTGCAGCACAGGTGCGACAGGGCGGGAGTCCTGTGGAACCCTATGGACTTCGTAGAAATAGAGATAACAAGGGTAAGTTCTTACCATATCTCATATTTTCTACTTCAGGGTCCATAGGGTATCCACAGGATACCTTGGGGATGTCCCAAAGCAGTATCCTTTAAGGGTGGGGACGCTCCTGTGCAGAAAGGAGAATCCGCTGCCAGAAGGAAGCATCCTGAGAGGCGAAGGTGTCAAACCTGTAATACCTCACGAAGGTATGGACAGAAGACCACGTAGCAGCCTTGCAGATCTGAACTGCCGAGGCACCACGTCGAGCTGCCCACGAAGGACCCACAGACCTAGTGGAATGAGCCTTCAGAGAAGGAGGGACCGGTAGGCCTTCATGAAGATAAGCTTCAGAAATAGCCATACGGATCCAGGCTGCCAAAGTTTGCTTTGAAGCAGGCCAACCCTTTTTACGGAAGCCATAGAGGACAAACAAAGCGTCCGACTTCCTAAACGAAGAAGTGCGGTCAACATAAGTCCTTAAGGCCCGCACAACATCCAAAGAGGCCTCACCCACGGAAAGACCCGGTGAGTTAAAGGCCGGAACAACTATTTCCTCGTTAACATGAAACTGGGAAACAACTTTGGGAAGAAACTCGGGCCGAGTGCGGAGCACTGCCCTGTTCCCATAAAAAACCAAGAAAGGGGGTCTACAAGAAAGAGCCCCTAACTCAGAAACACGTCTGGCCGAAGCAATGGCCAGAAGGAAAACAGTCTTAGCTGTTAGCCATTTAAGATCCACTGAGCCCAGTGGTTCAAACGGCGGTCCTTGGAGAGCCCTCAGGACCACAGCCAAATCCCAAGGCGCCACAGGTGGAACAAAGGGCGGCTGAATGCGGAGAACACCCTGCATAAAGGTGCGCACATCCGGGATTGTAGCAATCCTACGGTGAAACCAGACAGATAGGGCCGAAACCTGTACCTTCAAAGAAGCAAGGCGAAGCCCATGATCTAGTCCCGCTTGCAGGAAGGCGAGAATCCGAGACAGACGAAACTCCCGCGGTGCATAACCTCTCGGTCGACACCACTGGAAGAACGTATGCCACACGCGATGGTATATCCTCGCGGAAGACGGTTTCCGAGCTCGTAACATGGTACGCACCACAGAGCTGGAAAACCCCCGGGACCTCAGCATGGCCGTCTCAACAGCCACGCCGTCAAAGACAGCCGAGTCAGGTCCGGGTGAAGGCAAGGACCCTGAGACAGAAGGTCCGGTCGTAGCGGCAACCGCAGAGGACTGTCCACGGACAGACCCTGAAGGTCTGAGAACCAGTGCCTTCTGGGCCACGCGGGAGCTATCAACAGGAGCGTCCCTCCTTCCTGTTTGAATTTCCGGATTACCCGTGGAAGAAGGGAGACCGGAGGGAACAGGTATGCGAACCGGAACGTCCACCGGACGGACAGAGCATCCACCAGAGACGCCCCTTCGTCTCTTGTGCGAGACCCGTACACCGGCAACTTGTTGTTGTGCCGGGACGCCATGAGGTCGATTTCTGGAAGACCCCACCTGTCCACCAGTAGTTGAAAAACGTCCGGGTGCAGGGACCATTCCCCCGGATGAACGTCCTGGCGACTTAGAAAGTCCGCCTCCCAATTTAGCACTCCCGGGATGAAGACCGCTGATATGGCCGGAAGATTGCGCTCCGCCCAAACCAGGATCCGAGAGACCTCTACGAGAGCCGCCCGACTGCGAGTTCCTCCTTGCCTGTTTATGTAGGCCACGGTGGTAGCGTTGTCCGACTGGACCTGCACCGGGCGACCCTGGAGAAACCGCTGTGCCTGCTGGAGAGCATTGAAGACCGCACGGAGTTCCAAGATATTTATTGGAAGCTCCGCTTCTGTCGGCGTCCACCTGCCCTGGAACAAGTGTGGACCCGAAACTGCTCCCCAGCCCCGAAGACTGGCGTCCGTTGTCAACAGGACCCAATTTGGAACCCAGAACGGACGTCCCTTGTTGAGGTGGGTCGTCTGTAACCACCACGCAAGGGACAGGCGAACCTCCTGGGTGAGCACAATCGTCTGGGACTTCAGAGACTGAGTCAGCCCGTTCCACTTGGACAGGATCAGGTGCTGCAGAGGTCTGGAGTGAAACTGGGCGTATTCCACCATGTCGAACACCGACACCATGGAGCCCAGTAACCTCATCGCCGAGTGTAAGGACACCCGGCGGCTGTGCAGGCAACTGCGCACCCTTGACTGTAAAGCAGAGATCTTGTCCTCCGTCACGAAGATCCTTTGCTGTCCCGAGTCCAATAAGGCTCCAAGATGAAGAATCCTCCGAGACGGGATTAGAGTGGACTTCTGCCAGTTGATTAGCCACCCGTGCCGTTGCAGCAGTGCAATGGTCAGGTCCAAGTGGCGTAACAGGAGCTCTGGAGATCCTGCCACCAATAACAGGTCGTCCAAATACGGCAACATGCGGACTCCCTGCAGCCGCAGAGAAGCCGCCATGACCGCCATCACCTTGGTGAAAACACGTGGTGCTGTTGCCAGGCCAAAAGGTAACGCCCGAAACTGGAAGTGGTCGCTGCGGATTGCAAACCTGAGGAACTGTTGATGGCGCAAAAGAATAGGGACATGCAGGTAAGCGTCCTGTATGTCCAATGACACCAAGTAGTCCCCAGGTTCCAGCGCCAGAATGATGGACCGTAGGGTCTCCATCCAAAACTTCGGGACCCGCAAAGACTTGTTGAGTGCTTTGAGGTTGAGAATCGGACGATATGACCCATTGGGTTTCTGTACCAAAAATAGATTTGAATAGAAACCCTGGCCCCTCTGGGAGAATGGAACAGCCACTATAACTCCAGCCTGGAGCATAGTGTGCAATACCTTCCGCAGCTCCGTAGCCTTGTTCCGGTCTGATGGGAGACCCGTGGTGAAGAAGCGAGCCGGGGGTCTGTGCCGGAAGGAGAGGGCGTATCCGTGGGAAACCACCTCCAGAACCCAAGTGTCTGTCGTAGTGGTCGACCAACACTGGGCGAACTGTAGCAGGCGGCCTCCCACCCTGGGATCCCCCAAAGGGAGGCCCGGACCGTCAGGCCGCAGGCTTGTCATCTGGCTTGGGGGCCGGACGTCTGGTACTCCATGCCTGCTTCCGGGGCTTGACCGATTTCTTAGGGCCAGCCTGTCGAGGAAACGACTGTGGTTTGGGCCTGCCCTGGGCCCTAGATGACCGAAAGGACGATGGTCCCGAACCAGAAGGAGCAGCGGCCGACGGGAGACAAGCAGATTTGGCTGCCGCCAGCGTGGCCACAATCTTATCCAGATCCGGACCGAAGAGAACTTCTCCGGTAAACGGCAACGCTTCCAGACCTTTCTTGGAATCTGCGTCCGCCTTCCAGGATCGCAGCCACAAGCTGCGACGAGCAGCCACCGCTGCTGAAGAAATTCTAGACACCAGAGTACTAATGTCTAGAGCCGCCTCGTTGATGTAGGTGGCCGAATCACGGAGATTGCCAATCAACTCCGCCTGTTCGGCCGGACAGTCGGATTCAAAAGAAGCCTCTAATGAATCCGCCCAGCGCTCCATCGCTCTGGCAACCCAGCAAATGGCCATAGCCGGCCGTGCTGCCCCCCCTGCAAGGGAATAAGCGGACTTCAGGCAGATTTCTACCTTGCGGTCCGTAGCATCCTTAAGGGAGGACATGGATGGCATCGGCAATGTGGCACTACGGACAAGACGGGTCACGTGAGAATCCACCTGTGGAGGGGATTCCCACTTAGCAAAATAATTATCCGCGAACGGATAAGCCACCGCCAGGCGTCTCTGCGGCTGGTATCTTTTGCCAGGTTGTTTCCACGCCTCCTCTAAATGGTCCACCAACTGACCCGAAAGAGGAAAGACTGTGGCATCGCCCTTCACATCTTTGAAAAAGGCATACTTAGATTTAGCCGCTGGGGGAACTTCGTCCTCAATCACCAAGGCTGTGCGGACCGCCCGAATAAGTCCAGGAATATATACTTTGGACTTAGCATCAGCGTCCTTAGTATGGAGAGGTTCCTGATCGTAAGGATCCAGAATCTCCCCATCATCAGACGTCCCTTCGTCATCCTCATAAGGAGCGGACAGAGACGCCACCGGCCTTTTATGAGGCCGCATCACAGACTCCCCTTGCAACACATCCGACAAGTGCTGTACAGAACTCGTCAGGGAGTTAACCCACGCTGGCTCCTGAGAACCCGGGAGCGGGGAAATAGGGAGACTGTGGGGTACCACCAATTGTCGTGGGAACCCCTGCATGGGTGACGACACCACAGACTGCTGGGACAAACCCATCGGAGTAAACGCGGGCTGCGGAGCTAACTGGCCCACTAAAGCTGTTAACGCCTGAGCGAAACAAGCCCAGGGCGGCTCCTGTACCGGTGCTGTAACCGTAATAGGCCGCGCCATGGACAAACACTGCCGGCAAAGGCCCTCCGCGCTACCCTCCCCCTCCGCTAACGGTACTTTGCACGTGGTACACTGTAGCCGGAGGGGAAAATCACTTTCAGACATGATGGCACCACGTATGTGACCTCTCTCACCAATTAAGTATTAAATAGGCGAGAGACCACCCTGCAGCACCGCACCGCAAGGGCTTTAGCAGAAGAACAGGGACAGTAATAAAGCTGACAGTTTAGAGAAGAAAAGTTACAGGCAGCGCTAGCACAGTCACATACAATGCAGAGAAATAACAATTCCTGCACTAACAGCGCTGATTACTCAACTACACAGACACAGGGCCTGGTAGGACACAGCGCTGCATACACAGACCTGAGCCACAGCGGAGGAGAGGTATGCGGGGGGACCCAGACCACGATGCTTCCGTCCAGCGCTTCCAGCAGCGTTCACCATGCGTTCTGGAGAAGATGGCCGCCGAGGAGCAGAGAGGAGGCTGGCCTGGGGGAGGAGCGCTGCCACAGGACCAGTCGGCAGCATGCAGAGAGGGCTGTGTGCAGCGGGGGAGGCGCCGGCTGTGAGACAGGGAAGGCGCGCTCCCCTGGCATGCATTTAACCCCTGGGACGCCGCAGCGCTACCGCTCTGCTGCGGTCCGCTGTCCCAGGGGGTAGTGGAAGCGCAGGTTGGTCGCCTGGCTCCACGCTGCAGCCAGTCCCCAGGGAGCCCCCTGCCTGGGGACTTAGGACCATGTGATCAGCGGGGACCCACCGCGGGACCCCGCTGCTTACCTCTGTCCCCCTTGAATCCGGCCATGGTCCGGAGCATCTGGGGTCACCGCTAGCTGTGACCCCAGACGCCCACCAGCATCCCCGGATCAGTACCGGCGTTCTGGTACCGGCGGGGTGTAGGGAAGACAGCATGGACGTCAGGACTGACAGTCCATGCTGTTCATCCAGATGTGCAGCCACAGCTGCATGAAGAAAAAGCTTCAGGGGCTCTTCTAGCCCCCACTCCAACAGGTGCACCCGACTCCGGCCGGGCACCAAACTAAACTGAGGTGCCTTGGCCCGGGGGCGGGGTATAGGAGGGGGACCTAGTGCATCCTGGGAGGCTGAAAGCTTAACTGTTTGGTGCCCTGCGACTGACGTCACACCTATACCCAAGGTATCCTGTGGATACCCTATGGACCCTGAAGTAGAAACAGCCAAAATCACTTTCGCCTGTTTGAAATTTGGATACTTGGATTTAGGGACCGGTGCGTCATCCTCTATATCAAGAATGGACCTCACCGCCCTCACCAATGCCGGCACATTAATGGAAGATTTAGTTTCTACCTCCCAGAGAGAGGAATCCGAGTAAGAGTCCTCAGGCAATTCCCCATCATCCGAGGACGCATCCGAGTCTGATAGTTGCGCGGACTGGGATGACATAACAGGGCGTTTAGACACCTTCTGAGGCTTGTCACTCCGTAGCATAGTTTGGAAGGCTGAAGATGAAGCCGCTGAACTCTGGACAGAACTAGAGAACACAACCACCCATGGTGTTTGACCCACCTGAGGGAGACCCTGAAAGGGAATGACGGACTGCACTGTCACTGGAGGAGACTGAATATACATAGGCAACCCCGAATATGGACTAACAGCCTGAGGTCCAGGGGGAGACTGCAATAAATGCGGTACACCCTGAGAAGGGGGGATGGCTGTTTGGGGTAACCCCATATGGGGGAGAGCTGCCGGGACCGCCAGCACCTGAGAAAACACTGCCCAAAGAGGTTCCTGTCCCGAATTTGGGGGGTTAGCGGGCCCAGGTAACTGATGGCACCTCACATACAGCCCATCCTGTTATAAATTCTCCTTATTTACCCCTGCGACGCAGCGTCTGCAGGAGAACAGAGTGGGAGCTGCAGAGCGCTCAACTTCCTCGTCAGACATGATAAGATATCTATATACAGATATATATCAACACTATAGGGAAGCTCAGTGGTTTACTCCTAGCGCACTCACAAGCATGCAGCACACAGGTTCACAGATATGGCACCGTGTAGCACACAACTGTATGTGACCGACCTCACAAATACATGAATTTATATATGTGAGATCCAAGAAAAGCCCTTCCCACACACACCTGCCAGGGCCATAGGGGAAGGAAAGGGATAGGTATAGACTGACAGTACTTAGAAAGAAGCACAGACAGTCAGCACTAGCAAAAGTCACATACAATGCAGAAAGTAATACTCACTGCACCTTGTCACTACAATCAACCTGCCCAGATTCAGTGTCTGGGAGGGCTATAGTGCTGTGTACGCTGTCCTACCAGCGGAGAGGTACATAGGGGGACCGGTCCGCACGCTGCCTGAGAGATCTGCGCTGCCACTGGGAGAAGATGGCCGCCGGAGACCTCAGAGGAGTGGTGGCCGAAGGAGGAATGCAGCTCAGCAACGCCAGACCCGAGCGGAAAGGCGCACTGAGATGAGGAGGAGCTGCTAGACAGGGAAGGCTGCCTCCCTTGGCTAGCAATTAACCCCCTGGATGCTGAGTTCCGCTGCCGCTGTTATCCCTGGTGGTCTAGTGGACCCGCGGGGTATGCCTCCATGGAGGGGGAGCCCGCCGCCAGAGCTAGCTGAAGATTGCATGCACTCGCGGGGCACCGCAAGCGGCGACCAGCGACTTACCTGTTCCCCGGCGATCTGGCAGCAGCCTAGGGATTCCTCCAGAGTACAGCTAGTACATACTCTGGGGTCCCGCTGCGATCCCCAGATCTGTACTGGCGTCGCGGCACCGGCGGGGTGTAGGAGCGGCAGCTTGGACGTTCAATGGACAGTCCGACGCTACCACTCTGAAGAGTTTAAAAAATAAAATTAAATTAAAACCTCTAAAAATAAAACAGGATTAGGGGCTGCTGAACAGCCCCCCTGCGCTAAGGGTGACCCGACTCAGGCCGGGCAACAACTAAAACTGAGGTGCCTGTGTCTCGGGGGCGGGGTATAGAGGAGGATGGACCCAGTGCATCCTGGGAGCAGCAAAAACTTTAACTGCGTGGTGCCCGTGGATCCAGATCCAGCTATACCCGAAGGTAAATTTTCTATTATCGCTGGTACAGTGGACCTCATTCAGAGCCGGTCGCACAGAGCGTGCAGTCGGTCTGAATGAGGGGAGGACCTCTTGAATTTTCAAGACGTCCTCCTTTGCGGTGGTAAGGCTGTGGGTTAACACCCACAGCCTTACGACCGCCTAAGGTGATGGTCGCGATGGTCAAGACCATCGCGACCATCAGGGCTTACAACGAGACCCTAGGGTAGGGTCTCCCTTGTCGTAAGCCCCGGAGAGCTTTCGGCTCTGTCTGAGCCGGAAGCTGTCCACTGACATCACTAGTGATGTCAGAGGGGCCGCCCCCAAACGGTAGGCGTTCCCATGGGAACGCCCCCGTTTGGGCTGCCACCCCCCCGGCCCGCCTTCCAAACGGGGCAAGCTGTCAATCAACATCGACCCTGTGGACCCCCTATGGACCTTGAAGTAGCAAAATAGTGATAACTATAAATATATTTAAACAATAATTTGCTTTGGGAACCAGTGTGTCTCCAGCTGTTATAAAACTACAAATCCCATCATGCCTTAAGCTGAGGTCTGGCAGGGCACACAAGGTAGTTCCATGGCAACTGGCAAACCAGTTTGCTAAAGCCAAAAGTCATCATAAGTGGAAGACCCTTCCACATGTTTTCATGTATTATGTACAGATTTCAAATCACAAAATCATATATTGCCCTTAAGCAAAACGAAATGACTCAAAAACTGGAGGAAAACTGTAAAAATATGAGATATGGTAAGAACTTACCCTTGTAATCTCTATTTCTACGAAGTCCATAGGGTTCCACAGGATACCTTGGGGTATAGGCGATGGCGGCAGACATCCAGGCACCACAGAGTTAAATTTTCAGCCTCCCAGGATGCACTGGGATCCCTCTCCTATACCCCGCCCCCGAGCCTCAGGCCACTCAGTTTCGTAACAAGCCATAGGCCGGAGCAGGAGCAAAAAAGAGAGAGAAGACAGTCTGGAACACACAAGAATCACATTCTCACCAGAAGGAGACGGAGAAACCGGTGACCAGATCAAAGCCCATCTGCAGTACAGGTGCGACAGGGCGGGAGTCCTGTGGAACCCTATGGACTTCGTAGAAATAGAGATAACAAGGGTAAATTCTTACCATATCTCATATTTTCTACTGCAGGGTCCATAGGGTATCCACAGGATACCTTGGGGATGTCCCAAAGCAGTATCCTTTAAGGGTGGGGACGCTCCTGTGCTGTAAGGAGAATCCGCCGCCCGAAGGAAGCATCGTGAGAGCCGAAGGTATCAAAAACATAATACCTTACAAAAATATGGACAGATGACCACGTAGCTGCCAATCACAGCTGAACCGCTTAAGCGCCACGTCGAGCTGCCCACGAAGGACCCACAGACCTAGTGGAAGAGCTTTAAAAAGGAAGGAACAGGAAGACCTGTGAATCCATCCTGCCAAAGTTAGCGCAGTGGCAGGCCAACCCTTTTTATGGAAACCAGAAAGGACAAAACCGAGAGTCTGATTTCCTAAATGGACTGGTACGGTCAACTTAAATTCTTAGAGCCCGTACCACATCCAAAGAGGCCTCACCAGCAGAAAGGACTGGGGAAGTACAGGCAGGTACTATAATTTCCTCATTGATGTGGAAATTAGACACCACCGTAGGTAAAACACCAGGGTAAGTGCGAAGCACTGCCCAGTTCCTAGGAAAGATGAGAAAAAGGGAGGTCTACATGACCCAGCCCCCCATTCTGAGATCCTACCGGCCAAATCAATGGCCAGAAGGAATACATTCCTAGCCGTAAGCCATTTGAAATCCACTGAGCCCAGTGGATCAAATGGCGGTCCTCAGAGAGCCCTAAAGACCACAGCCAAATCCCAAGGAGCCACAGGTGGAACAAAGGGATGCTGAATATAATGTACACCCTGCACAAAGGTGCAGACATCAGGAAGAGTAGCAATCCTACAATGAAACCAACAGGGCAGAAATCTGCACCTTCAGGTAAGTAAGGCGAAGACCGTTATCTAAGCCCACCTGTAGGAAAGCCAACACTCTGGATATCCGGAATACTCGAGGAGCATAGCCTGTAGGGCGACACAACTGAAAGAAAGTATGCCATACCTGATGGTAAATTCTTGCAGATAAAATCTTCCGAGCTCTTAGCATGGACATAGGCCCTGTGAACTATAGAGCTGGAAAAAACTCCTAGACCTTAAGAGGGCAGTCTCCACCGCCACACCGTCAAGGACAGACAACCCAAGTCTGGGTATCAGCCAGGATCCTGAGACAACAGGTCCGGTCGTAGAGGTAACAGCTTCGGAGTGTTAACTGAAACACTCCAAAGATCTGAGTAATAGTGCCGTCTGGTCCACGCACAAGCTATCAGCAGGAGTGCGCCTCCTTCTTGCTATTACTGGAAGAAGAAGGGATAACGGAGGGACGAGGTACACAACTTGGAAGGTCCACTGGACCAACATACGTCTACCATAAGAGTCTCATCTCTGAAAGGCTTCACTTGTTCACCAGAAGATTGAACACCTCCTGATGAAGAGGACATTTCCCTGAATGCACATCCTGACGGCTGGGAAAGCCTGCTTTCCATCTGAGGATTCCTGAATGAACACTGCCGATGATGGCAGGGATATAGCCTTCCACCCAAGCCAGAATTCGGGACACCACTGTTAGTGTCACCCGACTTCGGGAACCTCCTAGGTGGTTTACATAAGCCATCATGATGGTGTTGTCAGACTGTACCTGTACGATATTTCCATGGAGGACCCGTCCTGTATGCTGGAGAACCTTGAATACTGCTCAGAGTTCTCAGATGTTTATGGGAAGCGCAAAAAATACTGGTGTCCACCTGCCCTGGAACAAGTGTGGACCCGTCACTGCTTCCCAGCCACGGATACTGGCGTCCGTCGTCAGAAGGACCCTGTCCGCAATCCCAAAGGGGTTGCCCTTTGTTTAGGTGAGCTTTCCGCAGCCACCAGGCCAGAGAGAGACAAACCTCCGGGGAAAGCACTATTGACTTTATCCTATGGGGCAACCCATTCCATCCGGAGAGGATCAATTTTTCTAGAGGTTCAGAGTGACACTGTGTACTCTCCACCATGTCGAACAGCGACACCCTGGAACCCAGGAACCACATTGCCGAGTGAATAGACACTCAGCGACTCTGCAGGCAACTGCGTACCTTTTCCTGTAATGCAGAGATCTTTTCCTCAATCACAAAGCTCCTCAGATGTTGGGATATGGAGCATCCTCTGTGAAAAATCAGAGAGGACCATTTCCAGTGTATCAGTCAGCCCTAACGTAGCAACACAGATATTGTCCGTTGCAGATGGCACTGAAGTATCTCTGGAGACTCTGGTAACACCAGGAGGTCGCCCGGATTGGGTAACAAGCGGACCCCCTGCATCTGCAGGTGGACTGCCATAACTGCCATGACCCTGGTAAAACTGGAAATGCTTATCGACCACTGCAAACCTGAGGAAAAACACTGGTGTTCTAAGAAAATAGGGACATTCAGGTAGTCACCCTGAATATATCCAACGACACCACAAAATTCCCAGGCTCCATTGAATGACGGAATGCAGGGTCCCCCTCCTGAACCGAGGAACCCTTAAAAATTTGTTGAAGGATTCGAGGTTGAGGATGTCCAGGTAAGACCCATTGGGTTTCTGTACCAGAAAGAGGATGGAGTAATACCTCGTTCCCCTTTGGGGCAACGGAATAGGTACTATAACTCCTGCCTGGAGCATAGAGTGTAACACCCTCAAAAATTACAGGGCCTTGTCTTGAATTGACAAAAGACCTGTAACGAAAAACCGTCTGGGAGGCGTTTACCGGGAGGAGAGGACATACCTTCAAGAAAATACTTCTCTTACCCCAGTGGCCGTGGAGGTCAGACACCTTGCACTGGGCGAACTGGAGAAGCCGGCCTCCAACTCTGGGGTCCCCCGAGAGGAGGCCCGTCCCGTGAGGCTGAAGGCTTTTAGTCTAACTTGGGAGTAGGACGTCTAGTACTCCAAGCCTGTTCTTATGGTTGAGCAGATTTCCTGGCTTCTGACTGTCTTGGAAAGCTATATTTTAGACTTACCCTGGCCTCACAGGGCCGAAAAGACGAAGCCCCAGACCCCGATGGGACTGTAGCCGATGGCAGACACGCAGACGTAGCTGCTGCCTGCGGGGCCACAATTGTGTCCAGATGGGACCTATCCCGTAAAAGGCAAAGCATTCCAAATGGAATCTGCGTCCGCTTTCCAAGAGCACAACCACAAGGAGCGGCGAGCCGCTACTGCTGCCGAGTAGATTCTGGAAAGGAGTAGGCTATATGTAAGACTGTCTCATTATGAACGTGGCTAAGTCTCTGAGAATTTGCCACTATCCACCTGCTCTGCTGGAGAGTCAGTGTGCAGAGATCCAGTTACCTACCCAGCGCTCCATGGCTCTGGCCCCCCAGCACACGGTCATAGCCGGCCTGGAAGCCCCTCCAGCAAGGGAATAATTGGATTTTAGATATATTTGCACCTTGCAATGTGTAACTTCCTTCAAGGAGGACCTGGAGGGCATGGGCAACGTAGCACTCCTCACTAGGCGTGTAACATGAGAATCTATCCGTAAAGGTAACTCCCATTTGGAAAAATAATTATCCGCAAAGGGGTATGCAAAAGGTCAACCGTTTTTGAGACTGGAACCGCTTACCCGGATTTGCCACGCCTCCTCTAAATGATCCACCTGACCAGATAAGAGGAATTACAGTGGCAACACCCTTATCCTTAAAGAAGGCATATTGGGATTTAGCCACGGGGGATATGTAATAACCAAAGCCGCACGGACTGCCCGTATAAGGCCAGGTATATAGACTTTAGACCCAGACTACGCCTCCTTTGCACTAAAGTGCTCGTGTCTTAAAAAGTCAATAATGTCACCGTCATCAGAGACCCGAAAGGCCGTTTAGAAGGCCGAAATGGTGACTCCCCCTGTAAAACGTCCATCAGGTGCTATACCATTTGGACAATAAATTCACCCACACAGGCTCCTGCGAGACCTGGGGGGCGAAAAACAGGAGACACTGGGGTACCATCAACTGTCCAGGGACCCCTGCATGTGATGAGACCACCACTCGCTGCGATAACCCCTATGGGGAAACGCAGGGGGCGTTGCCCACAAGGGCTGTAAGCAACTTAGCCAGCCGAGGGCGGTCCCCTTTTTGTGCAGGCAGTGACAGAAATGGGGCGTGATATATAATACAACATGCCCTCCATAAACCCTCAGCGTCTACATATCCCCCCGCTAACTGCACATGATATCAGTACATTATAGCTGGAAGATGATATCCTCGTTCACTTTCAGACATGAGTAGTGTGAATGGAGCGTATGTGACCTCCCACACAGAAAAACCACGTTTACTGTGAGGTAATAAACACCCTGCAACACCGCAAGGGCTGTAGCAGAAGAATAACAGGGATATGAAAATGGCTGACAGTCAGAAATGAAAGTACAGGCAAACAGCGCTAGCATTTAAGTCACATACAATGCACAGATAACATCCTGCATTACAAGCACTGAGATCAACTACACAGACCGGAGCCTGGTAGGAAACAGTGCTGCATACACTGACCTTAATTGAAGGAGAGGTATGCGGGGGACCCGGACCGCAATGGCACCTGTAACAGCTTCCAGCAGCGTTTGTCATTCCCAGCACATGTACTGAGAAAATGGCCACCGAGGAGCAGAGAGGAGGCGGGCCCGGGGGAGGAGCGCTGACACAGCCCGCTCAGACCGCTGTGGAATGGCACTGTGCAGCGGGGGAGACACCGGCTGTGAGACAGGGAAGGCGTTCTCCCCTGGCCTGCTATTAACCCCTGGGACGCCGTGCTGTACCGCACATGCTGCGGTCCGCTGTCCCTGGTGGTCTAGTGGAAGGCGCAGGATCAGTACCTGGTCCCACGCGCAGCCGGTCCCCAGGGAGCCCCCTGCCTGGGGACCAAAAAGGACTGTGTTACCGGCGGGTGCCCACCGCAGGACCCCGCCGCTTACCTTGTCCCCCATGCATCCAGCCACAGTCCAGGTAGCCGGGGTCACCGCTAGCGGTGACCCCAGCTACCAACCAGCATCCCCGGATCGGTACCGGCGTTCTGGTACAGGCGGGGTGTAGGAGTGACAGCATGGACGTCAATAATGACTGTCCTATGCTGGAGCACTCTAGTTGTGCAGCCACAGCTGCGAAGAAATCTTCAGGGGCCTTGAAAAGACCCCCCTCTGTACGGTGCGACTGGTCCGGCCAGGCACCGACGAAAACAGAGTGGCCTGAGGCGGGGTATAGGAGAGGGACCCCAGTGCATCCTGGGAGGCTGAAAATTTAACTCTGTGGTGCCTGGATGTCTTCTGCCATCGCCTATACCCCAAGGTATCCTGTGGATACCCTATGGACCCTGCAGTAGAAAATGTATTTTGTAAAATGGAAAGTACTCATCCTGCCCAGACAAATTACCTAATTTATATTAAATTATTTGACCATTTTCAGTAAAATTATGTGGCTCTGTTGGGTGTCCAAAAAAGACCAGTGACCATGATAAAATCTGATTGGGATAGACTACTGTAACTTTTGAATAAGAATGACAGACATCAAAAGCAGCTGGTTCCTATGCAATCCTATCATTATGCTGGACTATCTTAACAACATGATCAGCCAAATTTGGCCACCACGTAGGAGCTAACATACTAAAGGGTCGGAGAGACAAATGGAGGACACAGGGGAGATGAGGTAACAAGAGTGGGATTGATGGAGGATGAAAGAGGGTGAGGTGAACTTTGTGGCAAAAAACTTTGTGGTTAAGCAGTGGGCTGGTATGCTTTTATGAACAGGTTGGTTTTCAGCACCCATTTGAAGCTATGCAGGCTAGGGTATAGTCTGATATTACAAGGGAGAACATTTTAGTAATGAGGACAGCATGGGAGAAATCTTGGGATTCAGGAGTGGGAGGTAGTAACAAGAGGGGAGGAAAGATGACGATCATTGGCCAACCGGATTTGGCAGGAGGGAGTATGTACTGATATGAGGTTAGAGATGTAGGCAGCAGTGGAGTTGGAGAGGGTCTTATATGCGAGAGTGAGAAGTTTGAAGGGGTTCTGCAGGGGAAAGAGAGCCAGTGTAGTGCTTGGCAGAAAGGGGATGCAGATGTGGAGCGGTGGGAGAGGAAGATAAGTGTAGCTGTAGCATTGAGTACAGATTGGAGAGGAGAGACGAGAAATGATCAGTGAGTCGATGATAGTTTGGTGGCATCCTAGGAGAGATAGGGTCTGATGCAAGCAATGTTGCAGTGCTGGAAACTACAGGACTCGGCAAGAGAATGAATGTGGGTGATGAGAGGGAGAAGCCAAGAATGACCCCCAGGAAGCGGACTTGGGAAACAGAGGATATAGTTATACTCATATGTGGGCAGTTGAAAATCAGTGGTTTCAAAACATTACTTGTGATCTCCTAGAATAGTTGTTCTCAATTATCAAGCCCTCGTGACCTCCCTTTCCCTCCCCAGGCCATTTTTACAAGATTTCTGTCTGAGCAAACATGAGGGATAATTACTGACCAATCAAAATAGATTAAATAACCTGTGCATGATTAAAGAAATACAGAAAACAGGACTTGTTGGGGGTACTTGAGAATTAGAGTTGAGGACCCCTGACCTAGAATATGGCGGCAGAATCCCTTGTGCTATACATCTCCACCCCAGGAGGTATATTGACTAGATACTGATTGGTCTGGTTTGTTTCAGGTTTTGGTATCCGGAAAATGGCCAATTCAAGGACAAATAAGAGGACTAGTGATCGTTTTCCATTAAACAAGAGGATGAAACATGAAGCATGCTGACATTACATAAATACTGCTCATCATTAGAAAATAACTTCTACTCCAGCCTACTAACTCTAGCTATACAATATAAGTCACCTGAAATTTTCTGCTGTTTTTGGCACAACATCTGCAAAGAGCTCCATCTTCATCCGGCCGACTTCCTAAAAGAGGGAAAAAAGTAAATAATCAACATTGGTCCACATACACAAAGGTAAGAAAAGGGAAATGCATTATGGACTTTCATTCTCTTGTGTTAATGTAGCATTTGTGAATATTAATGTCAATCCATCCCTTTTACTTTTTTGCACTCTCTCAACTTCAAATAACTTTACTAAGCACAAGCGCGTCTGATGTAAAACACAATATGTGGGTATCCAGGTACACAACAGCATGAAGTAGTAGCAAAATACACAAAAACTGTGTGGTGCAAAGTAATTACAGAGGAATTTATTTATACCTTTGTAACTACACCAAGAAAGGAAGACCACACGCATAAGGTACTGGTCATAATCAAATGAGTACTAAATCCGATATGTTTCAGAAGTGAAGCAGTTGGGAAAATGCAATATGTGATTAACTTCCAAATAAACAGCATTTGTACCTTTAAGCTGTTCTCTCTTGTAGTCAAGTTCACAATATAGCACTTTTTTTTTTTTTTACTTTACTGGGGCTAATGTGTTTATTGAATTAAATATTTCTGATATAGTCACAATATTATTGGTCAGTGTATATATGCACATACAGTCCTTGTCCATTATTACAACCATTGGGGTTTCCTTGGGGCACATCCACTAGCAGACTTTAAAAACGACTACACGTACGACATTGTAATCGTGCAGTCGTTTCACAGTCTGTGCTGTGCCTATACTGAACGATCAGTCATTCAGTGCAGGCACATCAATCATCCCCTACCATGCTCAACCTGATGTTATCGTCAAGGTTGACCAGCATGTTCAGGCGATGATTGATGTTGGAAACGACCAGTGGGAGCGCACATCGCTGGTCATTTCCGACATTTACATCTCCGATGTGTGCCCGATTACGATGTCATAATCGTGCAATCGCTCTATGTAATTGGGTAGTGGATACCCGGCATAATTTACACCAAACTGCATGCCTTAGCCTGGATGCACATGGGCTGATCAATGAGTTCAACTTAGCCACTCATTTGAGTGTTCCATTAGACAGAATCCAGCTGTTCTTCCCCTCGCTCACGGTCATTTCCGGCTCTACTGCAGCTTGTTAGCAGAGTTGGAAGATGTCCGCAGACATTCTAGCCAACCGGAGCACAGTTCCAACCACATTTTGTACCACATTTCGGCCAATAATGATCCCATGAATTTTTATGGGACCAGTATTGGACAGTAGCTGTGTTTTTATCTGTTTCAACACTGGTTTAACTGGCTGATATAGTGTGTGTATTACTTTATACACACAAAAGGACAAGGAAAACTCTATCACACGTATTTAACCAGAGCAATCAAGTTTTATATCGTTGCAAATGTTTTAATTTAGGCTTATACATTGGTTTATTTATATGCCTTTCAGTAAACCTCACTTTTGGGGTGCCGTGCGTACACAGAGTAAGGAGCATTGTAAAAAGTACAGAATTCCATCAGTTTTCTGTGGTGTTTCTATGCAACCTGCACATCTCACACGTAGACTATCAATTCTCTACCACCCTTATTACTTGGATTACACTTGATGCTGCTCATTTGACCTGCTGAAATCCAAGGAAGGCATTACATGTTACATGTTGTGCATAATACAAAGTAGAGCCTACTATTGATATCAGGTATAGGGGGGCCATTAGATATACAGAAACATCAAACTTCCATATGTGCAATTTAAAGATCTTGCACTGCAAATCTAAAAATACATTTGCATATTACATAGTTTGTTACATTTGAATGCATCACCAATATCTTGTGTATAAAAATGTGGAGATAGGCAAATGTGGCACTTGTGCTGCACAATCTGTACATGTTAAGGTGCCCCCACACACATAGCAATCTGCGATGTGTGCGATTTCCCCTGAACTCTCCCCCGCCAGCTCTACACGATTTGGAGTAAAAAGCATCCAATCTCAACTTTTTTTTTTTTTTCCAGGGCATTGTGTCCCAGATTGTAAGATCTGCCCTACTGCACGGCAGATCTGACGATGCGATGTGCGACCAGCGGGGACGCGTATCGCATCGTAAGTGGGGACTCACGATTTACTCTCAATTTGGCCATATTTTACATGATCTGTCCTTCCAATGTGTTGGAATTGGCCAGATCGGGTAAAATATCGCTATGTGCGTGGCCAGCTTTACACCTGGTATAACCACATACATTCATAGCTACAGTATGTACAATGTTTTATTGCATAAATTGTCAGTGCCAAAGCATCCTGCACAGGGTCTGACTGGCCTTCGAAGGGGAGAGAGGTGAAATCCTGGTGGGAACCACTGTCTGCGTGCCCATTCCCCTGCTTTACAGATCAGGATCTAGACCGTGCACTCTAAAAATACATTATTGCTCCATTAGTTCTATTGGAGGAGCAGACCATGAACTGATGGCCACCTCTCCTAAGCATGGGACCCTACCTCTGCATTCCCCCCGGTGGTTCCATCATGCACCAGTCCGACTCTGGTCCTACTGGTGCTGTTACAGTAGCTATATTGAACCGTATATTACAGCATTGTCTGGTTTTCAGGTCCCTATAACTGAATGAGGACATTATGTTGCCAGTGCTTTCTGTACCATAAATGATTTCATGGAACCCAGTGAACTCTCTGCATGGCAGTGTCTGTAGATGGACGAGAACTATAGCACAGTATACAGACGAGCGATAAGTTTGAGCACAGCGGGAGCTGTAGCTCCTAGCACTGCACATTACCTGTCCCCCGATATTGATATCGAAGAACACGATGGGATTGCTAGGGTTAGACGCCGGTACCGCCATATCTGTCCAGGGCAGAGACGGAAGCGCTGCACTGAGAAAACAACGTCATTTCCGTCCGAAACCCGCACATGACACTGCGCATGCGCCGCAAAGCGGCTCATCCTAACCAAATTGATCAGCAAGATATACGCATACGACGTAAGGTGGCGTCAACCAAGATTATGGGCTGGTAATTGGGAATGCGCATGCGTTGTAATTCTTGCCACTCTCTAAACATTAGTTTGTCTACTTATTGCATTACTACTGTGGTTCAGCTCACTTCCTTAGACATTTAAAAAAAAAAAAAGACTTAAGGTGCGTACACACTGGGCGATAAAGTGGACGACTGAACGATATCGTTATCGTTCAGTCATCCACTTTTAACCCCAAAAAGATGAACAATAACGACGACACGCGTTCCCGCGGGTCGTTCGTCATTATCGTTCATCGGGCTGACATGCAGGCCAACCTGACGATCTCATCAGGTTGCTGCACGTCAGGGAATGGGGGAGAGAGCCCTGCGCTGAACGATATCGTTAATGATATCGTTCAGTGGCTGTGCTCAATGTCATGAACGACATTGAGCACAGCCTGCCGGGGACACACTACACGATATCGCTCAGGGAGCATATCGTGTAGTGTGTACCCACCATATGGCCCGTATTCAATTAGAGGTGAAAAGTTCGAATCTGCGGAAAAGTATCGGGATGACGTCATTTCGAAAGGCAGAAACTTTCCGCTGTATTCAATTGCAAAGACTTTTCGCGTATGCGAAAAGTCAATGCAGTGTAATCAGCGGAAAAGTTTCACCTGTGAATAGCAGGCGGAAAAAAGTGTAGAATTGCGGTTTTGGGGTGCATACTCCGGGAAACCCCCCTTCACCCTTGGGACAGTCCGCAAAGATAAACTGTGTCAAAAAAAAAAAAAAAGACTTTAGAACACCCCAAAAGAGTACTTTCATTTTGGGAGTGAAAAAGTGCAAAGTTGGGGTACAAACTTAAAAACTAGCGAAAATAGACTTCAGGGGAGTCCCCAAGTATGGGACAGGAGTTTTTTGATTGTAGGTGGATTTTTAACGTAATTTAAAACTTCACTTTAGCAACTTAAAAATATGCTAGCACCCGTTTTCAAGTACCCCAATTTTGCTGGGAGTACTTATTTTCACATAAAAATACTGCTTAATGCTATTCTTCACCACTTGTGTTAATGCGCTAATTGGTACCAATTGTCACAACTTAAGCACCCCAAATACCTTCAATAGGGCTAATCAGGGGCATCTATAGTGATCCCCAATGTTAGTGCATATTTTGGGGGGTGTCAGGCTGAGTTCCCCATTTTTGACAGGACTTTTCGCCTGTTTCAGTTTCGCCGGGTGCCGTTTTTGCGTCTATTCTAATTGAATACGGCGAATAGCGGGAGCGCGCCTGACACTTTTCCGCATGCAAAACACGTGATGTAGGCAAAAAGTCCAGCATGCGAAAAAGTATCACAGTTGCGACACTAATTGAATACGGCTCTTAGAAGGGCGAAAAATGGGAAATTTCATTGATTATTGTCTTTTTCGCCAATTTTTTTTTCAGTGAAAACACACAGGATCCATGATAAGTTCACAGATCTGTGTGTTTTCGCCTTTGCAGGGGCGAAAAAAAACAGCACTATTCGTGGATTTTTTTTCAGGATACATCAGGTCCCGAAAAAAACCCACGATAATTGCCAGCGTCAGGCAGTACTTTGGGGCTAATTGGATAGCCCCGGAGGATCCATTAGTGCCCGAACACTGTTCGAGGCTAATTGATTACCGCCCTTGGGGTCTATTCATGTAGCAGTGAAAAGCCCTTTACCATTGATAAAAATACTTTTCACTGGTAACTCCTATTCAGAGAAGGGGTAACCAGGGAGATATCTCAGATTTCTCCAGGGGTTCCCCTGATTAGTGTAGATATTGCTTCCCCACCCATTAGTATGGGAAGAGCAATTCATAGAAGCATGGAAAGCTCAGCTTTCTGTTTCGCTTCTCCAAAACCATTTGCCGACTCAAGAATCAGGATGGCATAAGGAGGCTTATTTAGGGGAGAAAAGCAGAGAAGACAGGTGCCTTCCTGACCCCTTCTGTGACAGCAGCCAGTCAGAGGAGCCCAGGTCATATGCCCGCTGCCCCAGTGCCCCCCCTCCCCCGCCGCCGTCTTTAGTAAGGTGAACTGACATATGCATATGCCAGATCGCCACCTCTTAATTGCCTGTGCCCCCTCGTTCTGCCCGACACCAGCCGCCGCTATATCTTAAGCTGGGTACACACCTATAATTATTATTACATTTTATTTATAGGGCGCCACAAGTGGTCCGCAGCGCCGTACATATAGTAAAGGGTACAAAGAACATTACACTACAATACAGTAACCAATATATAAACAGAACACAAGTAACAATAAGCAACACAATTCTCCATACACAGTACAGCTCTGAAGGTGAAGGCTGTCATAGAAGTGCTACAGAAGAAGGCTGTGAGACAGTGGGGAGGAGGACCCTGCTCCTAGGAGCTTACAATCTAGGGGAGAGGGGATACAGACAGATGACATGAGGCATGACTGTGTAGAGGGGGACCTGAGTGTAGGAAGTAAGCGAGGTAGAGATGGATGAGACAGGAGGGACAGAGGCCTGGTAACATGGTTATGTGGTGGAATACCCCTTTGGTGAACTTTTGGGTTTTCAGTGCATGTTTGAAGCTCTGCAAGGTTGGGGAGAGCCTGATTGAGCGAGGAAGCTCATTCCAGTGGAGGGGGCTGCACGGGCAAAATCTTGGACACGAGCATGAGATGAAGTGACCAGGGTGGAGGAGAGGTAACAGTCATTGGCAGACCGGAGTGAGCGGGAGGGAGTGTGTAAGGAGATGAGGTTGGAGATGTAGGAAGCAGTACAGTTCCCAATGGTTATCCCAATGAGTTATACAATTGTTTGGCTGTCTTTCGATATCGCAAGAGTGTGTGCACACCTTTGATCTTGTTTTGTCGGAAGAAAAACGGTCGAATCGAAGGATCGCATCTTATGTGCAGTTTAATATTCATGCGATTCAACTGTGCTAGATCAGCAAAAGCGCAGTGTGTACGCACCTTCCACCGTTCTTGGGATTCTACACCTGCAGCAGCGCCACCTCTGTGGGTGGTACAATAATTTTCTTTTGATAATTTGGGAGTCAGGAACCGAAGGTCGTCAGCATGATTTATAGGTGTGTAGTATGATTTTATAGGTGTGTACATGCATACCATCAACGTGGTCGGGACTTTTGAGTGAAGGCGATCAAACCATTGTATCGAAAGAGTGATCGCAAAGGTGTGTACCCAGCTTTAGTAAGGTGTCCTGGCATATGCCGGGTCACCACCTCTTAACTTTCCACTGCCCCCCGCTCCCCCCCTCGCACTGCCCCACACCCGTCGCAGCATTCACGTGAGATGACCCGGCACATGCGCAGAAGGGAGGGCTTTACGGAATCCAGAGGACTGCAGGAGAAGACTGCATCGCTGGAGCCCTGATTACTGGATCACATCGTAGAGAAGGGAAGTTTACATGAATTTAAACTAAACAAAGTTATATATTGCATCGAAGTGATTTAATATATAGTGAAAAGTTAGCATATTTGTACATGAATAGACACTTTTAATTAATTGAAGAACACCATATAACACAACCAGTCATTCGTTTACAAATAGTGGTTGAATATATATATTCAAGAGCCTGTTAATCGAATACTAAACGTATGTGACTGTAGTAGAACAGTGGTATACAGAAAGAAAGAAATGTGCAGTTTGTTGAACATTTTTATATAAATGGCCATCAGGAAGGGATATGTACAGGGGGGTGTTTGGCCCTATCACTGGTAAAGGTTAATATGTCAATCACCTTATGAAGATACCAAAAAGTATATAAACATGTGGGTGTTACCAGAAACTAAAGCAATAAATGCTGTCAGATTGTTCTGGTATTTAGAGAATCTTTTTGATTTTACCAATAGGCCAACCAGCCCAGGGTTATACTGAGATTACTGTCAATATCTATATTAATTGTTGTTACTCAGGAACCAGCAAAGATGTGTGCACATAGGGCCTGATTCAGAGCCGCTCGTAAGCGGCCGCTCGTTCGCTCTGAGCGATGTTCGCACAACTGCACATGCGTATGGGTCGTAATTAGGGGTGTGCACCGGCCACTTTTCGTGTTTTGTGTTTTGGTTTTGGATCTGGATCTTTCTTCGTGTTTTGGATCTGGATTGGTTTTGCCAAAACCACCCTTCCGTGTTTTGGGTTCTGGGTTTTGTGTTTTGGATCTGTATTTTTTTTTTAAAAAGCATAAAAACAGCTAAAATCACAGAATTTGTTGGTTTCTCTGCTCCTATGCTATTATTAACCTCAATAACCTTAATTTCCACTCATTTCCAGTCTATTCTGAACACCTCACACCTCACAATAGTGTTTTCATGTCCAAAAGGTTGCACCGAGGTAGCTGGATGACTATGCTAAGCGACACGAGTGGGCGGCACAAACACGTGACCCATCTAGGAGTGACACTGCAGTGGCAGACAGGATGGCAGTTAGAAAAACTAGGCCCCAAACTGTACATAATGCAAAGAAAAAAAAGAAGTGCAAGATGGAATTGTCCTTGGGCCCTCCCACCCACCCTTATGTTGTATAAACAGGACATGCACACTTTAACAAATCAATCATTTCAGCGCCAGGGTCTGCCACACAACTGTGGCTGAAATGATTGGTTCGTTTGGGCCCCCACAAAACAAGCTGGCAATTAATGTGTCCCTGCACAAACTGGCTCTACGGAGGCAAGATGTCATCCTCATCCTCCTCATCCACCGATTCCTCACCCTCTTCAGTGTGTACATCCTCATCCTCACAAAGTATTAACTCGTCCCCACTTGAATCCACCACCACAGGTCCCTCTGTACCTTCTGGAGGCTGGTCTCCCTGGAAGAGCTGATAATTCATTTTGATGAACATCATCTTCTCCACATTCTGTGGAAGCAACCTCCTACGCCTTTCGCTGACAAGGTTCCCGGCTGCACTAAACACTCTTTCGGAGTACACACTGGAGGGGGGGCAACTCAGGTAAAATAGAGCCAGCTTGTACAGGGGCCTCCAAATTGCCTCTTTTTCCTGCCAGTACAGGTATGGACTGTCTGACATGCCTACTTGGATGCTGTCACCGATGTAATCCTCCACCATTCTGTCAATGGTGACAGTATCATATGCAGTGACAGTAGACATGTCAGAAATTGTTGCCAGGTCCTTCAGTCCGGACCAGATGTCCAAACTTGGTCCTGCCTGCCCTGCATCACCGCCAGCGGGTTGCTTAGGATACCTAAGTTTTTTCCTGGCAGCCCCAGTTGCGGGAGAAAATGAAGAAGGAGCCGTTGACGTGTCACGTTCCGCTTCAGCTGACAGTGTGTTCACCAGCAGGTCTTTGCACCTCTGCAGGCTTGTGTCGGCTGGAAAGAGAGACACCACATAGGCTTTAAACCTAGGATCAAGCACGGTGGCCAAAATGTAGTGGTCTGATTTCAACAGATTGACCACCCTGGAATCCTGGCAAAGCGAATGAAGGGCTTCATCCACAAGTCCCACATGCCGAGCGGAATCGCTCCGTCTTAGCTCCTCCTTCACTTTCTCCAGCTGCTTCTGCAAAAGCCTGATGAGGGGAATGACCTGACTCAAGCTGGCTGTGTCTGAACTGACTTCACGTGTGGCAAGTTCGAAGGGCTGGAGAACCTTGCACAACACGGAAATCATTCTCCACTGCGCTTGAGTCAGGTGCATACCCCCTCCTTTGCCTATGTCATAGGTGGATGTATAGGCTTGTATGGCCTTTTGCTGCTCCTCCATCCTCTGAAGCATATAGAGGGTTGAGTTCCACTGCGTCACAACCTCTTGCTTCAGGTGATGGCGGGGCAGGTTCAAGAGTGTTTGCTGGCGCTCCAGTCTTCGGCACGCAGTCGCTGAATGGCGAAAGTGGCCAGAAATTTTTCGGGCCACCCAAAGCGTCTCCTGCACGCCCCTGTCGCTTTTCAGAAAATTCTGCACCACCAAGTTTATTGTGTGAGCAAAACATGGGACGTGCTGGAATTTGCCCAGATGTAATGCCCGCACAATATTGGTGGCGTTGTCAGATATCACAAATCCCCAGGAGAGTCTAAGTGGGGTAAGCCACTGGGCGATGATTTCCCTCAGTTTCTCTAAGAGGTTGTCGGCGGTGTGCCTCTTACTGAAACCGGTGATACACAGCGTAGCCTGCCTTGTAACGAGCTGGCGTTTCTGAGATGCTGCTACTGGTGACGCTGCTGCTGTTGCTGCGTAAGGTGATACATCTACCCAGTGGGCTGTCACAGTCATATAGTCCTTAGTCTGCCCTGTTCCACTTGTCCACATGTCCGTGGTTAAGTGGACATTGTGTACAATGGCATTTTTCAGGACACTGAGTACACTTTTTCTGACGTTTCTGTACAGTCTCGGTATCGCCTGCCTAGTGAAGTGGAATCTAGACGGGATTTGGAACCGGGGACACACTACCTCCATCAATTGTCTAAATCCCACTGCACTAATGGCGGATACCGGACGCACGTCTAACACCAACATAGCAGTCAAGGCCTCAGTTATACGTTTTGCTTCAGGATGACTGCTGTCGTACTTCATCCTCCTCGCTAAGGACTGTTGGAGGGTCAATTGTTTAGTAAAAGTAGTGGTGTTCCTACTTCCTCTCTGGGATGATGAACGACTCCCAGCAGCAGCAACAGCAGCAGCGGCAGCAGTAGGCGTAGCAATGCAGGATCCTCCAGAGGAATCCCGGATAGGAGAGTCAGTCATGCCAGTGACATGGCCTGCAGGACTACTTCTGATCCTGACTAAGGAGGAAATTGACGAGGAGGGAGTTGACGGTGTGGTTTGCAGGCGCTTGGATACAACAGGACAACGGGATTTAGGTGTCCCTGGACTGCTTACGGTCTTAGCCAAAGTTTCTGAACTTGACAGTAACTTTTTATGAACGCGCTGCAGGTGCCGTATAAGGGAGGATGTTCCTAGGTGGTTGACATCCCTACCCCTACTTATTTCACCTTTACATATGGTACATATGGCAAGACAGTTGTTGTCCGGATTTGGATAGAAATATTGCCAGACCAAAGAGGTGGAATGTTTGGTCTTCTGCCCAGGCATGACCGTGATGGGCTTTTTCATCCCACGGACAACAACTGTCTCCCCCGGAGCCTGATTTAAACAAACCACATCACCATCAGAATCCTCCTCGCCAACTTCCTCCTCAGCGCCAGCTACACCAGTATCCTCATCCTGTTGTACTTCAACAGTGACATCTTCAATTTGCATATCAGCAAGTGGACTGTGGGTGCTCCTTTCAGCACTTGCAGGGGGCGTGCAAATGGTGGAAAGAGCCACCTCTTCCCGTCCAGTGCTGGGAAGGTCAGGCATCGCAACCACCACCACACTTGGACTCTCCTTGGGGATTTGTGATATCTTCTTAGAAAGCACAGTTCTTCGCTGTGCTTTTGCCAGCTTAACTCTTTTGATTTTTTTAGTGGGAGGAGGGCTTCCATCGTCATGTGAAGCTGAACCACTAGTCATGAACATACTAGGGATCGACCTTAGCCGTTCCTTGCCACTCCGTGTCGTAAATGGCATATTGGCAAGTTTACGTTTCTCTTCAGCTGATTTAAATGTCTTTTTCAAGGTCATTTTCCTGAACTTTGCCATTTGGGATTGTATGTGCCCTCTACTATGACATTGGGCATCGGCCTTGGCAGACGACGTTGATGGCATGTTATCGTCTATGTCATGACTAGTGGCAGCAGCTTCAGCACTAGGAGGAAGTGGTTCTTGATCTTTCTCCATTTTATTTTTATCGGAGAAAGTTTGGTCCTCCATTTATGTTATATCGATTTGATATATACGTGCGGCTAAACACAGAAAATAATTTTTTTTTTGGTTTGGACTGGAGTGTACTTTGTGGGTTACAGCACCCTTTAACGGTCAAGCCAGCCGGCCCTTTACTTATGACACAGGCGCACGCTTGGCACTACTTTGTTGATGCACGTGCGGCTACTGCGCACACAATTCACAAACACAGAAAATAATATTTTTTTTGGTTTGGACTGGAGTGTACTTTGGGGGTTACAGCACCCTTTAACGGTCAAGCCAGCCGGCCCTTTACTTATGACACAGGCGCACGCTTGGCACTACTTTGTTGATGCACGTGCGGCTACTGCGCACACAATTCACAAACACAGAAAATATATTATTTTTTTAGCACTTGGGGGGAGCACCCCTGATGGACAGAGCACCCCCTGGACAACACTACAGCACTCCTTTAGGACTGGGACACTGCACAGGACTTTGGAGTGGACACAGCCCCTATGGAGAACTGACTGCACAACACAGTCCAGCCAGCCCCTATGGACTTTGAAGTAGTGGACACAGCCCCTATTAACAACAGCAGCACAGCACAACACAGCCAGCCCCTATGGACTTTGAAGTAGTGGACAACAGCAGCACTACACTACACTACACTACACAGCCCTAACTCCCACCCTCCCTCTTCACTGTCCACAGCCGAGTGAGAAAATGGCGCCGACGCGGGTACCTTATATAGGATCCAAAACCCGCGAGACTCGGAAGGCGGGATGATGACGTTTTGCCTCGATTTCAGATCCGAGTCAGGCGGGAAAAGTCGAGCCTGACTCGGGTCGGACTCGGATCGGGGGGGCTCGGGGGGGTTCGGATTTCAGAAATCCGAACCCGCTCACCCCTAGTCGTAATGCGCATGCGCAAACCAGTCATTGCAGTCGGACTTGTGGACAGTTCATTTATTTATATATTGTAGCTGTGTCCAAAACTATCAGCATTCTGACTAGAGATTAAAATATGTCGACCACAGTTTTGCATCTTGATGTCCTCCTCTCCCCTGGCTTCTTGCTCTATCTGCTTGATGTTACACAATTACACAACATCACAATAAACTATAAAGACACATTTTAATGGCAGCCATTTGTCAGGTTGAGGCGGACTGGAAACAACCTTCTGCTCTATACAACTGGCTCCTAACAGAACATGGGACACCCGTCCTTTAAGAAAGTGTAAGAACCCGTTATGCATTTCAGCATATGCCTAATATTCTCTTGACTTCTATTTTGGATTGAATGCTCAACTCCGACCAGCCAGTGGCGGAACTCCCGGAGACAATGGAGTCATTTGCCGCCGGGCGTCAGCCCTGACGGGGGCACCTGGTTCCATTGTCCCCGGGAGCTGCATGGAGAAGGAGCGCCGCTGATCGGCGCTCCACCTCCATTGGCGTAACTACGGAGGGTGCAAGGGGTGCGGTCGCACCCCTGCACCCTCCATTTGCCGGGCGCCCGCTGAGTGTGTTATCAGCGGGCGCCCGGGTCCTATCCTCCTGGCAGTAGCCGGAGGACGGAGCTCCCTCCGTCTTCCGGGTCCCGCAGTGTACAATGGGAGTGACGTCATAACGTCACTCCCATAGTGCCGAGGAGCGGACGCCGGGGACGGAGCTCAGGAGTGAGCTCCGTCTTCCGGGTCCCGCAGTGCACTATGGGAGTAACGTAATGACGTCACTCCCATAGTGCCGAGGAGCAGACACCAGGGATGGACGGCAGCAGCACTGGAGCGGGGATAAAGGTAAGTGTTTGTTTTTTTTGTGTGTGTGTGCGCGCAGTGGGGGCCATCACTACTGGGGGCAACTACAGGGGCCTACTACAGGGGCTCACTACTGGGGGCAACTACAGGGGCCTACTACTGGGAGCAACTACAGGGGCTCACTACTGGGGGCAACTACAGGGGCCTACTAGGGGCAACTACAGGGGCCTACTACTGGGAGCAACTACAGGGGGCTACTACTGGGGGCAACTACAGGGGCTCACTACTGGGGGCAACTACAGGGGCCTCCTACTGGGGGCAACTACAGGGGCTCACTACTGGGGGCAACTACAGGGGCCTACTACTGGGGGCAACTACAGGGGCCTGCTACTGGGGGCAACTACAGGGGCCTGCTACTGGGGGCAACTACAGGGGCTCGCTACTGGGGGCAACTACAGGGGCTCGCTACTGGGGACAACTACAGGGGCTCGCTACTGGGGGCAACTACAGGGGCTCGCTACTGGGGGCAACTACAGGGGCCTCACTACTGGGGGTAACTACAGGGGCCTCACTACTGGGGGTAACTACAGGGGACTCACTACTGGGGGCAACTACAGGGTGCTCACTACTGGGGCAACTACAGGGGCCTCACTACTGGGGGTAACTACAGGGGCCTCACTACTGGGGGTAACTACAGGGGCCTCACTACTGGGGGCAACTACAGGGTGCTCACTACTGGGGCAACTATAGGGGCCTCACTACTGGGGGCAACTACAGGGGCCTCACTACTGGGGGCAACTACAGGGGCCTCACTACTGGGGGCAACTACAGGGGCCTCACTACTGGGGGCAACTACAGGGGGCTCACTACTGGGGGCAACTACCGGGGGCTCACTACTGGATGTACTGCATAGGGGGACCATTTTACTGGGGAGCACTAATAGGCGGACCACTACTGGGGGCATTATATAAAAGGAACTGCATAAAGGGGCGGCGGCAGCTGGGGCTGACATAGGTGCTGGGGGGTGGTACATTTTAGTTTGGGGGGGGCACCAACATTTATCTTGCCTCCGGGCACCTGGGATGAAGTTACGCCACTGCGACCAGCTCAGATGTAAGAGAAAGTAAATGTTTGTGAGCATTCAATGTTGGTTCGTTCGGTTCCTATTGATATGCATAGCACATTTCTATATGGTGTGCACCCAGGGAAATCTAGAGAGGGATACTCTAAACTAAGGGGTTTTCTAGCTATATTTTCATGTAATGAATCCCCCTCTCAACACACTAAATTCCACATATCAATATGTCCCCTATCAATCCCACAACTCCATCACCTCACTTTCCTATAACCATATTATGATAAAAAGTAGTGTTCTCAATTTATATTATCCACATAGAATTGAACGTTGTAATTTATATAGTACATGTACAACTGGCTGCACTGTTCCATCCTCAGCTCAACCGAGCGTGGGAAAAAAAGGGTGTGAAGTGTAGGGCGCCATTGCACTGCTACATCTTGTACTTCACTGACTGACTCGCTCATTGTTACTGTTATCTCTTCTGAATGCCTGTGGCACCAGTAATATTGCTTACAAGCAGAGTGTACCACATTAGAATGTGCTTAGGGACACCCTGCACCCTATGGGACTGATTCAGAGCCGGACGCTATTTGTGGACGGTCGTTCCAAAAAAGGGGCCGGCTATTTAAATTGAGCGCTTGCTCTTTGCGGTTTGTTGACGCCTCTATGTCTGCGCGAGCGAACGAAAAATGCGCTCGCTATTTTGTAAAGACGCCCCTTTGCCGTTTGCATCACACGTCATCTCCGGTATTTATTAGATTAATGGGGAACATCCAAAGGCATCAGAACTGCTTGCAGTGGTTGTGGTAGGATTTTCCTACTGCAATCACTGCGAGCAGTTCAGGCTAAAAGACAACCAAGTGACGTGGTCGATGACGCTCCTTTACTAATTATGCACTCCCATTAAAAGTCCTTTTGACCGTTAGGCACGCCTGCGTTCGGATCTCCACTCCCCCGTTTTCAAGCACCTTCCCCTGTTACCACCCACAAACGGTACATTCTGTCAATCAAATTAGCAGTCCCTCTCTCGCTCCGGGGCTTGCGTACGTGCAGTGCGCAGGCGGTACGTGTGCAGTGCCCCACCATCGACCCGCTTGCGAGCGGGTCTGAATGAGGGCCCAAGTTCCCATTGTGTTCTAAGCTTATTTGTCATCTTATCAGATTTATCATAAAATCACTGCTGCAACTTTTTCAAACTGTTAGCAACTTTGCAAGAGAAGTTTTTCCAATGGGGCCAGCAAAGAAGCTATTTGTCCAGGAGGGAGGCTTTTTCTTGTGGCGCAAGCTTTTTTGTCTCTTAAGCATTGCTAATTACTAATTAGCCAACCCATGATGGAAGCCCTACGGGCATCTCCATAACTTTCAGGAGCAAGCTTCTCTGCAATAATAAATTAAAAAAACTAGGGGTGAGCGGGTTCGGATTTCTGCAATCCGAACCCCCCCGAGCCCCCCCGATCCGAGGCCGATCCGAGGCCGATCCGAGTCAGGCTCGACTTTTCCCGCCTGACTCGGATCTGAAATCGAGGCAAAACGTCATCATCCCGCCTTCCGAGTCTCGCGGGTTTTGGATCCTATATAAGGTACCCGCGTCGGCGCCATTTTCAAACTCGGCTGTGGACAGTGAAGAGGGAGGGTGGGAGTTAGGGCTGGCTGGGCTGTGTAGTGTAGTGTAGTGTAGTGCAGAGTAGTGTTGTGCTGTGCTGCGCTGTGCTGCTGTTCTCCACTACTTCAAAGTCCATAGGGGCTGGCTGTGTTGTGCTGTGCTGCTGTTGTTAATAGGGGCTGTGTCCACTACTTCAAAGTCCATAGGGGCTGGCTGGACTGTGTTGTGCAGTCAGTTCTCCATAGGGGCTGTGTCCACTCCAAAGTCCTGTGCAGTGTCCCAGTCCTAAAGGGGTGCTGTAGTGCTGTCCAGGGGGTGCTCTGTCCATCAGGGGTGCTCCCCCCAAGTGCTAAAAAAATAATATTTTTTGTGTGTTTGTGAATTGTGTGCGCAGTAGCCGCACGTGCATCAACAAAGTAGTGCCAAGCGTGCGCCTGTGTCATAAGTAAAGGGCCGGCTGGCTTGACCGTTAAAGGGTGCTGTAACCCCCAAAGTACACTCCAAACCAAAAAAATATATATTTTCTGTGTTTGTGAATTGTGTGCGCAGTAGCCGCACGTGCATCAACAAAGTAGTGCCAAGCGTGCGCCTGTGTCATAAGTAAAGGGCCGGCTGGCTTGACCGTTAAAGGGTGCTGTAACCCCCAAAGTACACTCCAAACCAAAAAAAAAATATTTTCTGTGTTTGTGAATTGTGTGCGCAGTAGCCGCACGTGCATCAACAAAGTAGTGCCAAGCGTGCGCCTGTGTCATAAGTAAAGGGCCGGCTGGCTTGAGGGTTAAAGGGTGCTGTAACCCCCAAAGTACACTCCAAACCAAAAAATATATATTTTCTGTGTTTGTGAATTGTGTGCGCAGTAGCCGCACGTGCATCAACAAAGTAGTGCCAAGCGTGCGCCTGTGTCATAAGTAAAGGGCCGGCTGGCTTGACCGTTAAAGGGTGCTGTAACCCCCAAAGTACACTCCAGTCCAAACCAAAAAAAAAATTATTTTCTGTGTTTGTGAATTGTGTGCACTGTGGCTGCACGTGCATCAACAAAGGAGCAGCGCCAAGCGTGCGCCTGTGTCCCATAAGTAAAGAGCCGGCTGGCTCATTTCTTAAAGGGTGGTGTAACCCACAAAGTGCACTACTCTCCAGCAAAAATAAAAAAATATTTTCTGTGTTTGTGTGCGCTTTAGCCGCACGTATATATCAATATAACATAAATGGAGGACCAAACTTTCTCCGATAAAAATAAAATAGGGAAAGATCAAGAACCACTTCCTCCTAGTGCTGTTGCTGCTGCTGGGAGTTGTTCATCATCCCAGAGAGGAAGTAGGAACATCACTACTTTTACTTAACAATTGACCCTCCAACAGTCCCTAGCGATGAGGATGAAGTACGACAGCAGTCATCCTGAAGCAAAACGTATAACTGAGGCCTTGACTGCTATGTTGGTGTTAGACGTGCATCCGGTATCCGCCATTAGTGCAGTGGGATTTAGACAATTGATGGAGGTAGTGTGTCCCCGGTTCCAAATCCCGTCTAGATTCCACCTGCATCCTCAAAGCAGCAGCGACAAGCGTGCGTCTGTCTGTTAAAGGATGATGTAACCCTCAAAGTGCGCTCCACAAACAATAAAAATATTCTTCTTTTTTTTTCTGTCTTTGTGAAATGTGTGGGCTGTAGCCGCACCTGCATCCTTAAAGCAGCAGCGACAAGCGTGCGTCTGTCTGTTAAAGGGTGGTGACACCCTCAAAGTGTGCTACACAAACAATAAAAATATTGTTCTTTTTTTTTCTGTCTTTGTGAAATGTGTGGGCTGTAGCCGCACCTGCATCCTTAAAGCAGCAGCGACAAGCGTGCGTCTGTCTGTTAAAGGGTGGTGACACCCTCAAAGTGTGCTACACAAACTATAAAAATATTGTTCTTTTTTTTTCTGTCTTTGTGAAATGTGTGGGCTGTAGCCGCACCTGCATCCTCAAAGCAGCAGCGACAAGCGTGCGTCTGTCTGTTAAAGGGTGGTGTAACTCTCAAAGTGCTCCAAAAAATAAAAAACTATTTTTTTAATGTGTTTGTGACTTGTGTGCGATGTAGCCGCACTTGCATCCTCAAAGCAGCAGCGACAAGCGTGCGTCTGTCTGTTAAAGGGTGGTGACACCCTCAAAGTGTGCTGCACAAACAATAAAAATATTCTTTTTTTTCTGTCTTTGTGAATTGTGTGGGCTGTAGCTGCACTTGTATCCTCAAAGCAGCAGCGACAAGCGTGCGTCTGTCTGTTAAAGGGTGGTGACACCCTCAAAGTGTGCTACACAAACAATTAAAATATTGTTCTTTTTTTTTCTGTCTTTGTGAAATGTGTGGGCTGTAGCCGCACCTGCATCCTCAAAGCAGCAGCGACAAGCGTGCGTCTGTCTGTTAAAGGGTGGTGACACCCTCAAAGTGTGCTACACAAACAATAAAAATATTGTTCTTTTTTTTTCTGTCTTTGTGAAATGTGTGGGCTGTAGCCGCACCTGCATCCTTAAAGCAGCAGCGACAAGCGTGCGTCTGTCTGTTAAAGGGTGGTGACACCTTCAAAGTGTTCTACACAAACAATAAAAATAATCTTCTTCTTTTTTCTGTCTTTGTGAATTGTGTGGGCTGTAGCCGCACTTGCATCCTCAAAGCAGTTAAAGGATTACATCGGTGACAGCATCCAAGTAGGCATGTCAGACAGTCCGTACCTGTGAGGTGTTCAGAATAGACTGGAAATGAGTGGAAATTAAGGTTATTGAGGTTAATAATAGCATAGGAGCAGAAAAACCCACAAATTCTGTGATTTTAGCTGTTTTTATGCTTTTTTTCAAAAAGTTACAGATCCAAAACACAAAACCCAGAACCCAAAACACGGAAGGGTGGTTTTGGCAAAACCAATCCAGATCCAAAACACGAAGAAAGATCCAGATCCAAAACCAAAACACGAAAAGTGGCCGGTGCACACCCCTACTTAAAACCAACCTCAAAGATTGTACCAAAAACAAGCTGTAGGTCTTAAAATGGGCAAATTAGTTTGGAATAATCACTAATTCATAGAGTTTTTCAACAAGGCATTTGCACTGAAAATAACTGTTTTTTTGTGCATCCACTGTAGAGGCCCCATTAACAATTATTTATTTACTAGGCTCTTTCTGCCAATTTAGATCCTGTGGGATGCAAAATAACAGGTCTCGTTCTTGATTTTACAGTGATTGGGAGGTAATACACAGGATGCTTAAGAAGAACCCCACCTATCTTCTACCCAGAGGAAATATTCTTTACGAGAATCTCGATTTTTGTAGAGCACTTCTTTAAAATGATTACTGCAACTTAGTAAGTTTTGCTTACAATAATAAAAGTTAAAATTTTGTCAAAACTTATAATGACACTCATGGGTGTATCTATAAAAATGCAGTATATCTATATTTAAAAAATAAAAAACATAAATTACATATTTTCCAAACCCTTAGATGGCCTCCTATTCATACCAAGTAAGCATCCAGGAGTGCGGGGAATAACCCTAGGCTTTTATACCTAAAAAGCCTGCACAGATCACACTGATCTGTACAGTTCTTCTCCCAAACTCACCTGTAACAAGCAAGTATATTGTTTTGGTGGGTTTCCTGTTGTTTTGCCACTGATTTTTGGTCGGTTTTAAAACCGATCTTTAGTAAATCTGTAGATGCTATTCCCTGTTTTAAAAATCATTGATTGTTAGTCTGATGTTCAAAAGTGTTCTAAAGTCAGGTTTTTGGTCTGATTCCCATCGCTTCTGACTTTAGTAAATGCCCAGTTTGCAAAACTGAAGGAAAATCAACCAAAAACACTAAACCAACCTTTAGTAAATGTACCCCTTAAACTCTAATGCTGCACCCTTTTACTGCACAAAGCTATTAATTTTAGCTACAATCTAGGCACACAAGAGCAAATTCAGGTGTGTAGTCACCAACGGGGATATTGACCTGCACTCATGATTTTTACAGCATCATAAATAAGGTTCTAAGCAGTCTTTTTTTTATTTTACTAGAGAAAGGCCTTCTCTCAACTTATTAACACTAGATAACATTAGAGACATCAAAGAATTAAAGTCAGTCCCCATCCTTGTGGTTTAAGCCTCTTAACTAAGCGTAGGGGCTAAAGTTACTACGCAGCAGTTTTCAAAGCCGCTGCATCTCGGGATGTCAGATTTTGGATTTAATACAAACCAGGTGTGTTCGGTATTGAATCTAATTGCTCTCTAAAATACAGCACCCGAAATCACTGGAGACTTGAAAAGAACCTCAAAGAAAATTTAGCCTCAGGTGTTTATCACAAAGTCTGATCATTTTTTTTCATATGTAATATTAAATGATGACCATTTGAATAATATATTATTTTGAAGTGCCAACACTATTATTATTTGCCTTTATATTAGATGATGTTTTTAATTTAAGTAAATAATGAAATGATGTACAAGTTGGGAGGTCTGCCTACCAGCATTTAGGTACAATACAGCAATCTTAGGCAGACCCGTATTTAGTCCCCAAAGGGCCCTAGGCACAGTGCTAGTTTGCCCCCCCGCCCCCCCCCCCTTCTCCCACCACACCCACTGCACCTTAGGGGTGCAACTACTCTTTGGGAGTATTAAAGATTTTCTACCAATGCTTATTGCAGAGATAGAAAATGTTCTATCAACTCGATTTAACATATAAACAAAGCCAGGACAGCTGAGTGATGCTTAGGTCCCTGGCGCTACAGGCTGGCAGCAGTAAAAAACCACTTACACTATAGCCTTGGCCGCCAGATATTGGCCCTCATTCAGAGGCGGTCAGAGGATGCAAGCAGTCGCTCAGAAACTGGGCGGCCGCTTGCATCCTAACCGGCCGCCTCTGTTTCAGTCATTAGGCTGTGGGTTTACACCCACAGGTCTAACGACTGCTAGGGTGATGGTCGCGATGGTCATAGACCATCGCGACCATCGGAGCTTACGACGACACCCTAGGGTAGGGTCTCACTTGTCGTAAGCCCCGGAGAGCTTCTGGCTCTGTCAGAGCCGGAAGCTCTCCACTGACATCACTAGTGATGTCAGTGGGGCCTCCCCCAAATGGCAGGCGTTCCTATGGGAACGCCTCCGTTTGGGCTGCCACCCCCCCAGTCCGCCTTCCAAACGGGGCGAGCTGTCAATCAACATCGACAGCTCGCCCCCTCTTAAAATAGACCCGTTACGACCGGCGCTGTCTCACACATGCGCACGAAGGAGCTGGCTCCCTCGTGCGCATGCACACTGGACAAACATCGAGGCAGCCGTGCGGTCGTAGACCGTATGGCCGCCTCTGAATGAAGCCCATAGTACCTTCTGCACATGTGAAGCCTGGCTTTGATGACCACACTTGCTGAATGCGCTGGAAGCCTTGACTATAGCATCCAACGGGTTCTACAAAAAATTATATAAGTGAAAAGTTAAATTGTTAAAAAAATAGTTAAGAAATGATAATATAATTAGCAAATAAAAATTATATATAGATATAAACAGACACATATATATATATATATATATATATATATATATATATCTGCAATGAGCTGGCACTTTGCTTGTGATATGAATTGCAACCTGGTGCCCTCCACTTTAACCCTCCGAGGGAAAAATAACATACCATCCATGGGCAGCATCCCGACGAAAGAACCAAATAAACTAGTTCTGAAACATTGATATTAACAAGATGGTCCTGAGAATAATTTTGGAAGTCGACCAGAGTGAAGCCCATGGATGATTTTATATATATATATATATATATATATATATACACACACACACATATACATGCATACATACACATGGGTTTGGTAAAGGATGCTGGGGCACAGGAACCTGACGGTCAGAAGCCCGATGCCAGCATCCCGACAGGGTTAGGATACTGACACCCGTTGGTCAGTATCTTCACCCTCCCTCTCTCCCTAACCCTGCCTTCCTGGAGCCTAAACCAAACCTCCCCCCTAGTGCCTAAACTTAAGAAAAATATATATACATACACACACACACACACACACACAGTATAATATATACACGTACACTACTGTATATATAAATATATATATATATATATATATATATATACACATACACACACACACACAGTATGATAGATAGATAGATAGATAGATAGATAGATAGATAGATAGATAGATAGATAGATAGATAGATAGATAGATAGATTAGATATGAGATAGATAATGTCCTAAAGCACACACATTCACCTCCCAGGATACAATTACAAGAGGGGGGGCAACAAAGACAGATGGGGAATTAGAGGGGCATTTTAGGGCACAGCACAGGAACAACAATGGAGACACAGATACCCCTACCCACCAACATGACCCATTCCATTAGGTACAAAACACTCTGCTCCTGGACTTCCCACCTAATATATGATTGCAGTCACCTGTGTTGAACTAGGTAATTGATGAGACAGGTGTTTCAGCACAGGTGGCTGCAATCATAAATTAAGAGGGAAGTCCAGGAGCAGAGCATTTTGTACCTAATGGAACGGGTCATGTTGGAGGGTCTGAGATACCTATAAACACAGGGATGGACAGAGACAGGGGGAGATAGGATCATACACACTAGGAGAGGGTGTATATAAACACTTACAATGTTACTGTAACAGCACGGGGAGGAGGTGGAGCAGAAGTGTCCAGGAAGTGCTCTGACTGCACTAGTGCATAACAAAGCAGCAGCCACGATCCCCACAACATGTCACAGGGGCGTGGTCAGCAGACAGCTGATCCTTGGGAGGCACTTTCATTGCTATCATTATCCTCTAGTCCAGGAAGTGAGCAGTGCACCTGGCCAGCAGGAGAGGTCAGAGGGCAGCTATTCCACTTCCCCCTGGCACAGAAAGTGCGGTGGCCACATATTGCATTCTCTCTATGGCAATAACTTGTATGTCCTTCCGCACCCCGACTTACCCTTCCTCCGCCCAGTCAGTGCAGGTCCCGCGGCCGATAGAAATTAGAATAGTTTTTTTTTTTCATTTGCACTTGCTGGTCGGTGTTTGACAGTCGGGCCCCTGGGATCAAAGGGACCCTAGGTGGCCACCTGTACTGCCTTGTGGAAAATCCAGCCCTGATCTTAGGACAGCCACTCTCTGCCCGGCCTTCATTACTTGGAAGTATCACCATAATCTACAGTGGGCTTTTAAAGCATCGCACTTCCTTCCTGTGATTTTTCTCTATGAAATACCATTTCAATCTAATCTACACATTTGATAATACCCCTGGAGTAGTCCCTTTGGGATGAAATGCATAAGGTTTCTGGTGCCGTGTGCATCCGCCATTTTGTAGGGACACCATCATTTGAGCTCACACCCAAAGGTAAGTTAATAGAAAGTTGTTCCATCTCTCTTTAAGTGGTGGTGAACAATGTGACACCATTCTAATGCAATGCAACCAATCTTTACTTGTATACATTTATATTGAATAATATTCAGATTTCTAGCCATTGGGCCTGTTATCGTGGGTGATTTTATATTTCTATCTATATTATATATATATATATATATATATACACACAAATTCAGTGATGAAAACCACTATCTAGAGTCTAATAAATAGATCTAGACCATGAATACAATAAAAAGCATATTTAATAGTGACAACAGCTATAAAAACATGAATAAAAAAACATAAGCATAATGGATGACAATGTTAAAAATAGATAAAATGCCTATGAATAAATAAGAGTCTTATCTTATTTCATGTATTGAGGAGGGTATAGTCAGGTAGGGTACAGGCCACCAACGCGTTTTGTCAACAGCGGACTTCTTCATGCATCATATAAACAGCAGCATACATCTAGCAGCATGCTTGTCACACATAGTTAGCATGCTGCTGGATGTATGCTGCTGTTTATATGATGCATAATATGCTGCAATCTTGACAAAGGGCTTACGGGATTGAAACGTTGATGGATGCTGCTTGGATTATGTCTATATGATTAAATGAAAAGAGCATTACTACTTTGGTGAGTGCCCTCTGTTTGTTCCTACATTGGGAAATACTCTGGAGTTATAAAAGGGCCGGTTTACTGGTTGGGTAGGCTGCACCACGCTGATGGGACTCTATGATGTGAGTGCAGGAACTTTTGGTATATATATATATATTAGGGGTGAGCGGGTTCGGATTTCTGAAATCCGAACCCCCCCGAACCCCCCCGATCCGAGGCCGTTCCGAGTCAGGCTCGACTTTTCCCGCCTGACTCGGATCTGAAATCGAGGCAAAACGTCATCATCCCGCCTTCCGAGTCTCGCGGGTTTTGGATCCTATATAAGGTACCCGCGTCGGTGCCATTTTCTCACTCGGCTGTGGACAGTGAAGAGGGAGGGTGGGAGTTAGGGCTGGCTGGGCTGTGTAGTGTAGTGTAGTGCAAAGTAGTGTTGTGCTGCGCTGTGCTGCTGTTGTCCATAGGGGCTGTGTCCACTACTTCAAAGTCCATAGGGGCTGGCTGTGTTGTGCTGTGCTGTTGTTGTCCATAGGGGCTGTGTCCACTACTTCAAAGTCCATAGGGGCTGGCTGGACTGTGTTGTGCAGTCAGTTGTCCATAGGGGCTGTGTCCACTCCAAAGTCCTGTGCAGTGTCCCAGTCCTAAAGGGGTGCTGTAGTGTTGTCCAGGGGGTGCTCTGTCTGTCAGGGGTGCTCCCCCCAAGTGCTAAAAAAAAATATTTTTTTCTGTGTTTGTTGATGCACGTGCGGCTACTGCGCACACAATTCACAAAGTAGTGCCAAGCGTGCGCCTGTGTCATAAGTAAAGGGCCGGCTGGCTTGACCGTTAAAGGGTGCTGTAACCCCCAAAGTACACTCCAAACAAAATAAAAAAATATTTTCTGTGTTTGTGAATTGTGTGCGCAGTAGCCGCACGTGTATCAACTAAGTAGTGCCAAGCGTGCGGCCTGTGTCATAAGTAAAGGGCCAGCTGGCTTGTCCATTAAAGGGTTCTGTAACCCCCAAAGGGCACTCCAAACAAAATGTAAAAACATTTTTTTTTGTGTTTGTGAATTGTGTGCGCAGTAGCCGCACGTGCATCAACAAAGTGGTGCCAAGCGTGCGCCTGTGTCCCATAAATAAAGGGCCAGCTTGATTGACCGCTAAAGGGTGCTGTAACCCCCAAAGGGCACTCCAAACACTGCACGTGCATCAACAAAGGAGCAGCGCCAAGCGTGCGCCTGTGTCCCATAAGTAAAGGGCCGGCTGGCTCATTTCTTAAAGGGTGGTGTAACCCACAAAGTGCACTATCCTCCAACAAAACTAAAAAATTATTTTCTGTGTTTGTGTGCGCCTTAGCTGCACGTATATATCAATATAACATAAATGGAGGACCAAACTTTCTCCGATAAAAATAAAATAGGGAAAGATCAAGAACCACTTCCTCCTAGTACTGAAGCTGCTGCCACTAGTCATGACATAGACGATAACATGCCATCAACGTCGTCTGCCAAGGCCGATGCCCAATGTCATAGTAGAGGGCACATACAATACCAAATGACAAAGTTCAGCAAAATGACCTTGAAAAAAACATTTAAATCATCTGAAGAGAAACGTAAACTTGCCAATATGCCATTTACGACACGGAGTGACAAGGAACGGCTAAGGTCTTTCCCTATGTTCATGACTAGTGGTTCAGCTTCACATGACGATGGAAGCCCTCTTCCCGCTAAAAAAATCAAACGAGTTAAGCTGGCAAAAGCACAGCGAAGAACTGTGCATTCTAAGAAGATATCACAAATCCCCAAGGAGAGTCCAAGTGTGGTGGCGGTTGCGATACCTGACCTTTCCAGCACTGGACGGGAAGAGATGGCTCCTTCCACCATTTGCACGCCCCCTGCAAGTGCTGAAAGGAGCACCCACAGTCCACTTGCAGATACGCAAATTGAAGATGTCACTGTTGAAGTACAACAGGATGAGGATACTGGGTAGCTGGCACTGAGGAGGAAGTTGGCGAGGAGGATTCTGATGGTCTGCCACAGTTGTGTGGCAGACCCTGGCGCTGAAATGATTGGTTTGTTAAAGTGTGCATGTCCTGTTTATACAACATAAGGGTGGGTGGGAGGGCCCAAGGACAATTCCATCTTGCACCTCTTTTTTTTCTTTGCATTATGTACAGTTTGGGGCCTAGTTTTTCAAACTGCCATCCTGTCTGCCACTGCAGTATCACGCCTAGATGGGTCACGTGTTTGTGCCGCCCACTCGTGTCGCTTAGCATAGTCATCCAGCTACCTCGGTGCAACCTTTTGGACATAAAAACACTATTGTGAGGTGTGAGGTGTTCAGAATAGACTGGAAATGAGTGGAAATTAAGGTTATTGAGGTTAATAATAGCATAGGAGCAGAAAAACCTACAAATTCTGTGATTTTAGCTGTTTTTATGCTTTTTTTCAAAAAAATACAGATCCAAAACACAAAACCCAGAACCCAAAACATGGAAGGGTGGTTTTGGCAAAACCAATCCAGATCCAAAACACAAAGAAAGATCCAGATCCAAAACCAAAACACGAAAAGTGGCCGGTGCTCACCCCTACTTTTTATGAACGCGCTGCAGGTGCCGTATAAGGGAGGATGTTCCTAGGTGGTTGACGTCCCTACCCCTACTTATTTCACCTTTACATATGGTACATATGGCAAGACAGTTGTTGTCCGGATTTGGATAGAAATATTGCCAGACCAAAGAGGTGGATTGTTTGGTCTTCTGCCCAGGCATGACCGTGATGGGCTTTTTCATCCCACGGACAACAACTGTCTCCCCCGGAGCCTGATTTAAACAAACCACATCACCATCAGAATCCTCCTCGCCAACTGCCTCCTCAGCGCCAGCTACACCAGTATCCTCATCCTGTTGTACTTCAACAGTGACATCTTCAATTGGCATATCAGCAAGTGGACTGTGGGTGCTCCTTTCAGCACTTGCAGGGGGCGTGCAAATGGTGGAAAGAGCCACCTCTTCCCGTCCAGTGCTGGGAAGGTCAGGCATCGCAACCACCACCACACTTGGACTCTCCTTGGGGATTTGTGATATCTTCTTAGAAAGCACAGTTCTTCGCTGTGCTTTTGCCAGCTTAACTCTTTTGATTTTTTTAGTGGGAGGAGGGCTTCCATCGTCATGTGAAGCTGAACCACTAGTCATGAACATACTAGGGATCGACCTTAGCCGTTCCTTGCCACTCCGTGTCGTAAATGGCATATTGGCAAGTTTACGTTTCTCTTCAGCTGATTTAAATGTTTTTTTCAAGGTCATTTTCCTGAACTTTGTCATTTGGGATTGTATGTGCCCTCTATTATGACATTGGGCATCGGCCTTGGCAGACGACGTTGATGGCATGTTATCATCTATGTCATGACTAGTGGCAGCAGCTTCAGCACTAGGAGGAAGTGGTTCTTGATCTTTCTCTATTTTATTTTTATCGGAGAAAGTTTGGTCCTCCATTTATGTTATATCGATTTGATATATACGTGCGGCTAAACACAGAAAATATTTTTTTATTTTTGCTGGAGAGTAGTGCACTTTGTGGGTTACACCAGCCTTTAAGAAATGAGCCAGCCGGCTCTTTACTTATGGGACACAGGCGCACGCTTGGCACTACTTTGTTGATGCACGTGCGGCTACTGCGCACACAATTCACAAACACAGAAAATAATTTTTTTTTTGGTTTGGACTGGAGTGTACTTTGGGGGTTACAGCACCCTTTAACGGTCAAGCCAGCCGGCCCTTTACTTATGACACAGGCGCACGCTTGGCACTACTTTGTTGATGCACGTGCGGCTACTGTGCAAACAATTCACAAACACAGAAAATAATTTTTTTTTTGGTTTGGACTGGAGTGTACTTTGGGGCTTACAGCACCCTTTAACGGTCAAGCCAACCGGCCCTTTACTTATGACATAGGCGCACGCTTGGCACTACTTTGTTGATGCACGTGCGGCTACTGCGCACACAATTCACAAACACAGAAAAAAATTTTTTTTTGGTTTGGACTGGAGTGTACTTTGGGGGTTACAGCACCCTTTAACGGTCAAGCCAGCTGGCCCTTTACTTATGACACAGGCGCACGCTTGGCACTACTTTGTTGATGCACGTGCGGCTACTGCGCACACAATTCACAAACACAGAAAATAATTATTTTTTTGGTTTGGACTGGAGTGTACTTTGGGGATTACAGCACCCTTTAACGGTCAAGCCAGCCGGCCCTTTACTTATGACACAGGCGCACGCTTGGCACTACTTTGCTGCTGCACGTGCGGCTACTGCGCACACAATTCACAAACACAGAAAATAATTTTTTTTTTGGTTTGGACTGGAGTGTACTTTGGGGGTTACAGCACCCTTTAACGGTCAAGCCAGCCGGCCCTTTACTTATGACACAGGCGCACGCTTGGCACTACTTTGTTGATGCACGTGCGGCTACTGCGCACACAATTCACAAACACAGAAAATATATTATTTTTTTAGCACTTGGGGGGAGCACCCCTGATGGACAGAGCACCCCCTGGACAACACTACAGCACCCCTTTAGGACTGGGACACTGCACAGGACTTTGGAGTGGACACAGCCCCTATGGAGAACTGACTGCACAACACAGTCCAGCCAGCCCCTATGGACTTTGAAGTAGTGGACAACAGCAGCACTACACTACACTACACTACACAGCCCAGCCAGCCCTAACTCCCACCCTCCCTCTTCACTGTCCACAGCCGAGTGAGAAAATGGCGCCGACGTGGGTACCTTATATAGGATCCAAAACCCGCGAGACTCGGAAGGCGGGATGATGACGTTTTGCCTCGATTTCAAATCCGAGTCAGGTGGGAAAAGTCGAGCCTGACTCGGATCGGACTCGGATCGGGGGGGCTCGGGGGGGTTCGGATTTCAGAAATCCGAACCCGCTCACCCCTAATAAAAAATTACTGTCAAGGGACACCTAAATCCCTTTTTCCTGTTTTATCCAAGGAATCGGTGGATGAGGAGGATGAGGACGACATCTTGCCTCCGTAGAGCCAATTTGTGCAGGGACACATTAATTGCCAGCTTGTTTTGTGGGGGCCCAAACGAACCAATCATTTCAGCCACAGTCATGTGGCAGACCCTGGCGCTGAAATGATTGGTTTGTTAAAGTGTGCATGTCCTATTTATACAACATAAGGGTGGGTGGGAGGGCCCAAGGACAATTCCATCTTGTACCTCTTTTTTTTCCTTGCAGTATGTACTGTTTGGGGCCTAGTTTTTCAAACTGCCATCCTGTCGGCCACTGCAGTGTCACTCCTAGATGGGCCACGTGTTTGTGCCGCCCACTCATGTCGCTTAGCATAGTCATCCAGCTACCTCGGTGCAATCTTTTGACCATAAAAACAATATTGTGAGGTGTTCAGAATAGACTGGAAATGAGTGGAAATGAAGGTTATCGAGGTTAATAATTGCATAGGAGCATAAAAACCCACAAATTATGTGATTTTAGCTGTTTTTATGCTTTTTAAAAAAAAAATACAGATCCAAAACACAAAACCCAGAACCCAAAACACGGAAGGATGGTTTTGGCAAAACCAATCCAGATCCAAAACACAAAGAAAGATCCAGATCCAAAACCAAAACACAAAACACGAAAAGTGGCCGGTGCACACCCCTAAAAAAAACAAAGTGATCACTTCTTTAATCTAAATAAAGATTAATTCTGGAGCTTTGAGTCATCCAGGACACACCTACAGCAATCAGTAGAGGCCCAAGAGAATTGGGTGATGTTGGCTTCGGTAACCGCATGTGAGAGATTGTGGACCTGATTCTGAGTCACATGCAAAAGTGCACGCAGCAGCTTCTATAGGTGGTCTACATCTTTATGCAAGTTATTTCCTTTGAGTACAAACTTGCGGCCAAATGTGCAAGGACTGATACTTTTAGCGCCTGTGCGTGCTGTAATACCGATTGGTGAGTCATTATACTATTATATACTTTGATCGCACCATAGAAATTTGCACCAGCCCTATGGCAGGTGCAGTTTCTCCAACTGACCATGGCCTCCTATGCCTGTTGCTGTGTGGCTGTGAACATAGCTGCTTCCATTGACACGGCCACGACACCCCTTTAACACTCCCACTGAACCATTTGGTCTGGCCCTCTGAGCTTTTTTCTGCTAGCCTCATTTGGCTAGTAGGGTGCCTAGAATGGCACCCTGCAGCCAAAATCTATGCAGCAGTGCTGCCTGAAGCCTCCTTAGGATGCTTCAGACGCTCACACCGCTGCCTCTACAGCTCCCGGAGCATCCCCAGATTACTCTGATCATTGCTGTAATCAGCAGTGATTGTGGCCCCGCCCCTGTGTGACATCACACATAGGGGGTGTGGCTTGCACCAGACCCGCAAATAATGTTCTGTATATCAAAATGGCCCTCGGCTGAAAAAAGGTTTCCCGACTGTCATATCCCGGCGAGGGTGAAATGCCCAGTGTCTAGATGTAGACGCCGCTCATTTCACCGACGCTGGGAGACCGGCGCCCCAGCATCCCGATCAAAGGGATGCCGGGCGCCACGAGCGGACAGCCGCCGGGGGGAGGGTTAGGTTTAGGGTTCCCGGGGGGGGACTTAGGGTTAGGCACCCCCCTGGGAGGTTAGGGTTAGGCTAGGGGGAGGGAGGGTTAGGGTCAGGCACCCCCGGGGGGAGGTTAGGGTTAGGCACCCCCCCGGGTAAACTTAGGTTTAGGCAGCGGGGAAGGGGGGGTTACGTTTAGGCACTTAGATGGGGAATTAGGGTTAGGCACTTGGGGGGGAGGTTAGGGTTAGGCACCCCTAAGGGAGGGTTAGGATTAGGGGGGTAGGTTAGGTTACTTAATACTTACCTAGGAACGATCAGGATTTCCAGTGTCGGGCTGCTGCTGCCGGGAATCGAACCGCCGGCCATGCGGCTAGCGGTATTTCATACCGATTCCCTATTATTTATGTGCGGCTCTGATTCTGGCCCTGTTACTCAAAAATCATGTTGATGCATGAGTAACTTTTGTGACACAAACCAATGGGTGAAATCTCTTGTTGTGGGGTTTTTAAGGTATCAGGTGTGATAGAACCAAGGAGCTGGAGTTGCTTTTCATAGAGGTATAAAGAGGCATACAGTATTTATTATACTTTATAATTAAGGGACATCATTATTATAACTTGCAGTCTGCCCCAGATAATCAGGAATCCTTATATGTATAATTTCTGAGTAGCTGGGACATGGTCTCCGATAGGAGCACATCCCAGCAATCAGTGACAAATGAGAAATAATGTGATTGCAGGCCAACACTTGCCAGGGCCAGTAGCGCACGCAGGGGGGGTTTCTGAGTAGCCAGAAACCCCCTCTGACAGACCAAATATTTTTTGTTAGAGATGGAGACAGCACTGTCTACATCTCTGTACAGACTGCGGGCTCGATGGAGTTGCCGCAGATCCACAGACAGAGAGCTCTAGTAGGCAGAGCTCTCTGCAAAGGATACAGGTGCAGCGGGCGCCGGGCAGGTAGCGCTGTTGTGTGTCACTGTCAGTCCCTGCTGTGCTGTGACTGGCTGGCTGCGAGGGGGCGTGTTGTTGCGGCGGCAATGGGGGGTGGAGCAGCCGTACCTCTCCCGATGTTTACAGTTATGCTGTGTGGGTGGTCAGGTGCCGTAAAGGCCGCAGCTCTCATCGCTGTGGTCGTTGTCCTGGTGCAGCTGCTCTGGGCCTGACTCAGCTCCAAGTCCTGGTCTTCAGGAGGAGATCGCCGGGAAGGAGCTGCTACGCATGCCGAGCAGCAGGAACTCAGGGCCTGATTCAGACCCGGTCGCAAGCACTGAGCGCTCGCAACCGGGTTGATGTTTGCCCACTGGGCATGCGCACGACGGAGTCGGCTCCATCGTGTGCATGCGCGAGACCCGGCTAGCGACGGGTGCTCCGTCGCTCCGGGTCTCGCACCAAAGGGGGCGAGCTGTCGATGGTGAGTGAACGCTTGCCGTTTGGGAGCGGCCCCACTGACATCACCAGACCCTAACACAAGGTCTTGACCATCGCGACCATCAACCTGGCCGCTCGCTATACCTGTGGGTGGTCGCTCCAAAAAAAAACAAAACGCCCTGATTCATAGCGAGCGCTCAGCTCACATGGGCTCCGGCAGTGACCCACCTCCTCCCCCTCTCTCCTCAGTCCTCGTTAAGTATACTGATGTTTGTGTGTGTGTATGTATGTATGCTGTGCATAAGTATGCGCGTGTGTGTGTGTATGTATGTATGAATGTATGCTGTGTGTAACTATGTATATATGTGGGTATCTTGTGTGTAAGTATGTTTGTGTGTGTATGTATGCATGTATTTATGCATGTATGCTGTGTGTAAGTATATTTATGTGTGTGTGTGTATGCTGTGCGTGAGTATACTTATGAGTTATGTTTGTGTGTATGAATGCTTTGTGTATATATATACTGTATATATATATATATATATATTATATATATATATATTGTGATATGATCGGGATAGGGCAGGGGTCAGGGAACTTTTTTATCCTTTACCCCAAAATATATTTAGATACGCCGATGTTACCCCCTTGATTTGAAAGGTAGGAAATCATATAGTAGTGCCCCCATATAATGACCATGTAGTAGTGCCCCCATAGTTATGACCCTGTAGCAGTGCCCCCATATAATGCCCCTGTAGTAGAGCCCCCATATAATGCCCCTGTAGCAGTGCCCCCATATACTGCCCCTGTAGTAGTGCCCCATATAATGCCCCTGTAGCAGTGCCCCCATATAATGCACATGTAGCAGTGCCCCATATAGTGCCCTGTAGTAGAGCCCCCATATAATGCCCCTGTAGCAGTGCTCCCATATAATGCCCCTTTAGTAGTGCCCCCATATAGTGCCCCTGTAGTAGTGCCCCCATATAATGCCCCTGTAGCAGTGCCCCCATATAATGCCCCCACATAGGGCCCCTGTAGTGCCGCTTGTACAAAGAAAAAAAAAAAACACCTTAATCCCTGCTCCTGCATCCGCCACCATCCTGTCCACCCTGCTGCTCCTCGGAACTATGGGAGAGACTCCCATAGTGCGCATGGGGAGAGCCGGAAGCTGGAGTTCAGAAGAGAACTCCAGCCTCTGGCTAACGTGGCACTGCAGGGAAGGAGCTGGGCGCCCGCTGGTAATAACATCTCAGAAGGTGTCCGGCTTAGAGCCTCCGTGCACCTCCGGGCTGGAGGTCACTGGAGCCACACCTGGCGCCAGTGACCTCCATTTCTGGGGGTAATGGACGGACAGCCGGGCATGCAATGATTAATATACATGCCCAGTTGTCCATCCATTACCCCCAGGAATTTCAGTCTTACCCCATTTGGGATAATTTACCCCTGTTCCCCGACCAGTGGGATAGGGGTCCCTCTCTTGGGGTAGATGGACTCCCTCTTCACACACACAGCAGCCGAGAAAACAGGACACAAGTCTGGGGCTCTTGTACAAACTGGTCAGCGCCAGTCTTTATTGTACCAAACGCATAAATGAAATACAACAGTAAACAAAACCCTAGCCCGTCTGGGCACTAACTAAACAGTGGGTACCCTCACTACCAGAACAGTAGGGCCTACTGCCCTCACCATTAATTACAGCACGTGCACAGTACTTACAGGGTAATCATACAGTGTCTCTGGACATGCTAGCCTGCATGCCTACTTCCCCAGGTGTGAGGCACTCAGCCACAAATAAACCATGCTTATCTTAGCCCTTTCCAGCTGCAAGCCCTAATGAGCCTGTTGCCAGGCTAAAAGGCCCAAATCCTGGAGTGGCCTGTGGATGGAGCCCCCCCTCAACTCACATCCACAACCCCAGGTCCCAAACCGGCTTTTGCAAAAGCCGATATTCTGGTCTGTTTACAAAACAGACTTCTCCTGGGGTTTTTTAGAACACATAGGCCAAAACCTAGGATAAATGTACCTGCCATTGACTACTTACCAGTGCTTCTATCACAATATATATATATATATATATACACATATATATATATATATACATACACATATATATATATAGAAACCCCTCCTTAAAAATCCTGCGTTTGCCACTGAGGGCATGCGCAAGCCGGAGCTATGGAGGAGGGACCCTTTGGATCCCTCTCCTGAAAAATCTTGCAATTTGTAGCCCATAGGATACTATAGGATAACGCCACCCCGGAACGGCCGGGGCCAAGCTCTGACTCGCAAGTCTGGAGCACAGCAGCCCCATAGAAGTTTCTATAGGGGCTGCGGCTGCTGTTGGAAATGGAGGGGCCACAGCAGATATTGGAGATATCTGCTGAAAGTCCCTCCTTGTTACATCTTGGGGATACTTAATATTTGCAGGTATCCCCCAAAACCACCCATATGCCGCAAATATAATTAATAAATAGGCCCCAATCTGTTTTGTCTATCCACTATACAGTTTTCTGTCAGATATCTGTCCAATCTGGCTGGTTGGAATGAAAACCTGGTAATGTATGGGAGCAAATGACAATCGTCCATTTGCTCACAAACACTGGAAAATAGCCAAAAATGGTTGTTCAGACAAATTGGTTAAAACTCACAAATTTAACCAATTTGAACAACTTTTGTCCTTTTTTCAGTGTTTAAAACCATATGATCAACTGTCATTTGTTCCCATACATTACCAGGTTTTCATTTCAACCAGCCAGATTGGACAGATATCTGATAGAATATTGTATAGTGGATGCTTAAGGCTAGGTTGAAATCATATGGTACTGCAAAACTGACTCAATACATTTAATGGCCATTGTGAAAAAAACTTTTGTTTCAAACAAAATATTAGTTTTATGATTAGCACAAGTATTTGTAATATAGTTTGCTATAATATTGGATTAATGAATAGCACAATTTTTATTAAACACTGTTGGGCGAAAGCAAAAATAAAAAGCAAGTAAGTACCTGGAGCAAACCATGTTGCAATGCAAAGGTAGCAAAAACATTTTTGTTTTTCTATTTTTTGCATGCAGGGTACATACTGGCTGCTTTTGCATGTTGCCCACAAATGCTGGACAGCTTTATTTTCACATTTTAGATATGTGTTTGGACAAGCCCTTCTCACATCTAAATCTCTCTGCACATTTTACTTCTGCCCTACCTGCAATGCGACATGGTTTTACTAAGGTAAAGGCCCTTTACATCAGCAATCAGAAAACCACAATTGTACAATTTGAAGATTTATTGCCCGATTTTAGGATTTCCCAATCTAGCAATCTGCACCCATACATTACAGATCTTTTTCAGTGATTTGCAGATAATTTTCAGCAAATACATGTAGCTCTGGTATAATATGGGATAATAAAGTTAGATAAAAGTTTATGGTTACTCTATCCGCATGGTGGCAAGGTTCAATTATTGAAATCTGATAGAGAACTTTTCAGTTTCTATATTATCAGAGATATGTGTTATGTTATATTGTTGGAATTTTGAATGGTATCAAAATTATGCTATGTACTGTACAATGATGTTATATGTTATGTATAATTGTGCAAAACTATATATTACTTTTATTTATGTGCTAAAAAGTCATAATAAAAATATTTTTGAAAAAAAAAATTCTTGTATGGTGAAAAAAAAAAAGTTTATGGTTAATTTGTAATCAATAGATATTTAATATATATCTCAATGTAAGGAGTATATGAGGTAACATATATGTGTTAATACTGTGCTAATATAGGAATTGTAATGTAGGTAACTACTATGTATGTAATTGAAATGAGGTATTGTAATGGCTGGGCAGATGTCAATGCAGGGGGCTGAAGCATGAAGGGTAATGTAGGGGTTAAACTGTAGGAGGAATGCATGCGGCAATCAAAGGTTATATAAGCCAGGGTTGTCAGTTGAACAGCCAGTGAGCGGTTTCCCCTTAAAAGCACACCAACCTGACTTGCTGGCGCTGCTTAGGTAGAGGTGTAATCAGCGGAGGGGTTTTGTAGTGGTACCAGTGTGCTCCATCAGGGCTAAGACATGCCAGCGAATCAGAAGAAGCGGTGTCCATCTAGCAGTGGGTATCAAAAACGGTTTCCACTGGTGGTGCCTATACTTGGGTGCCAATGAGGTGCCTGGTTATATTGAACCTCCGGGGTGCTGTATTGCCGGGGAAAGGAGAGCCACCCCCTGCTTCAGACAAAGGCCCCGATTCAGACCCACTCGCAATTGGGCGTACGTACGTTCGGCGTACGTCAAAAAATATTTAAATTCAAGCACTCGCTCGTATTTTCGTACGCAGCTAAAAATCCGGACCAAACTCAGCCGACCCCTCCTCTAACTAACGAGCTTGCCAAATAGCGAGCGTACAGCCCCGAAATGGCTTGAAGGGAACGCACGCACAAGTACAAACCGGAAGTGGGCCTGTCAGATTCCGATTACCTGCTCGTTTTTTCTGCCTACCTCCCTCAATCGTATCATGCCAATCAATGTATCAATTAGCTTAATTGTTTTTTTTTTTTCAACACAATGCAATAAACTTTAATCTTGTCCGTGTTTGTGTTTACTCGCAGAATACGTACGGCTGAAACCTTCGCTTTTATTGTTCAAAATACATGTTAGCCTCAATTAAACAATTGTTCTATTTGTTTGTATCCCCACAAATTTTCTGTGGTTCATTTCTTTATTGAAATTTGCTTACGCATGTCACTGCATCAAGCCTATCATAACTCTCAAGAGATTTGTGGCCCTGTCGAACACATGACTCATACACTAACCAATAGAATTTGTCCTGTTAATTTCCCAAATACATTAGCCAATCAAATTTGTTTTGGGTGCTTTATTAAAATTATTTTTCCAAAAAAACACCATTGCCATCATGAGATCCGCCACATTCACCAGGCGCGAACTGCTGGTGCTGACGGAGGTGATGGACAGGCGGATCACCAGTCAGCCTCCACCCATCTCAAATAGGCGAAAGCTTTCCGCATATGCGGAGGTACGTCGCCGCCTGCGCTCCTTCGGCTCACGCCGACATATTGGCCAGCTGGAGCGCAGGTGGTCGGACCTGCACCGGCGTACGCCCCGCTTGCTGGCATGCTTTCGCATGCAGATCGCGGAAGGTAAGTTTTATGGACTGTGGTTTTCAAGTTTATCTTGTGGGCCCTAACTGCGTGTGCATGTTTTCATGTCTGTCCTATTTAGTCATTGTAGTCATATCTGCATGTACATGTTTTCATGTCTGTCCTATTTAGTCATTGTAGTCATATCTGCATGTGCATGTTTTCATGTCTGTCCTATTTAGTCATTGTAGTCATATCTGCATGTGCATGTTTTCATGTCTGTCCTATTTAGTCATTGTAGTCATATCTGCATGTGCATGTTTTCATGTCTGTCCTATTTAGTCATTGTAGTCATATCTGCATGTGCATGTTTTCATGTCTGTCCTATTTAGTCATTGTAGTCATATCTGCATGTGCATGTTTTCATGTCTGTCCTATTTAGTCATTGTAGTCATATCTGCATGTGCATGTTTTCATGTCTGTCCTATTTAGTCATTGTACATTTTTTTTTTTTTTTTTTTATTTTGGATTCCTGTTGAAACTAACCACAATATTTTTTTCATTTTTTAGGGGCACAGCAAAGACTACGGCGTCATCACCAGACAAGACGCCGGTCCCGGCCCCTCTCTCCAACTTCCAATTCCTCAATTGCCCCCTCCTCCCCAGACCCTGTGGCCGAGATTTCAGGTCTACTTCCCCTCCAGCCCAATTCCCCCTCTCCTCCATCCGTCCCTCCTCCAAATACCCCCTCCCAGGATTCTTCACACACCCTGCCCCTAGGTTTGGGGAATGTAGCCCCCTCCGAGGTGGTCCAGGGAGTGGCTTCTGGCTCTGGCGTTTTGCCGAACGGTATGTTTTTTAATTTTCTTTTGGGCACCACAAACTGTTTGTATGTAATCATGTGTCGTCCCCATTTTTGTTGGCTTTCTGTTGCCTTAGGGTATTTTTGGGGGTTGTCTTTACCTGTTCCTGCTGATTTCACCATACACATATCACACCTGTGTGCATTTTTTTAGGACCCTTGTATTTTTGGCCTAGGACATTTTGGGGTGCTGGGTTTTATCCGTGTAATGTTTTTTTTGCCCACAAGCTTTTAAGTTTTGGTTTGCTTGTTTTGTGTTTTTTTAGAATGTTGCTTCATTATAGATTTATTAATCCCCAAACTTTTGTCATCCACAGAGGAACAGAGGCGTCGGGCAGAAATCTGTCAATGTGTGGCCCGTATGCGGGAGCAGGTCACCGGGCTTCTGCAGGGCCTTGACCATCTGTTGGTCCTCCTTAGGAATTAGTTTTTTGTTTTTTTTTCTGATTGTTTCCTAATAAATCAGTTTTAAGTCAAGCTCGGTCTCATGCGTTTTTAGTAAATCCAAGATTCTTTACACTGACATAAGTAGACTCTTCAAGCAAGGATTGCCACAGAATCTCACTACAGATTGTGTGTTGTATTTTGAATGCAAACAGGCACAAGAAACCCCTCCCAGTACCAATGTCATTTTCCTTTTTTGGGGTGGACAACATGATAGTTTACAACATTTTTCAGGTTCCTATTTGGTGGCCAATCTGCTTAGGACAATCTTACGAAGGCAACTGATTGTACAGGATTCCTTGGTGTGTTGGTTAGTACCCCGAAAACATATTACATTTTAGCTCCACTTGCTTCATTACTGGGTTACCCCTTAGGTAAAATTAACGTTTGGGAGTTTGTTTACACTTGCTTCTAACGTGCCCAAAAAGGAAACAAATTACACTCTCCAAATATTTATTCACAACAGAAATCAAAATACAAAGTGATCACTCACAAACAAAACACACAGTGATAATCAGAAATACACCACATACCAAAAACAGGAAACAAACACACAACAAATCAAGAACTGGTTGACGAAGGTCCATGCCCACATGATTTCAAAAATATGGCGTTGCAATATGGGTGTCATAATATATTCCAGAAGTTTCCACATAAAGGTTTTTGAAGGGTAGCAGGAAGTAGTCATCGTGGGAGTGCCAAAGATTATGCAAACAAACAGAAGATGGTGCAAGAATTAATATAAAAAAAGATGAACGCCAAAAAACCGTAACACATTGGGTATACACACTGTTGTTTGGTCAATAACTAACTAAAATATCGGGCCACCACATCATCGCGTATGGCCCCCCCACATACTGACCTCCGACCAACCTCGGGGGGGCCATCCTCAGGTAAGGCATCCTCTGGCTGCATTGGAACACCACTCCTTATGGCGATGTTGTGAAAGATCCCACACAGGACCACAATTTTCGAAACCATATCCGGCAAATACATGAGCTCGCCACCAGAGCGGTGGAGGCATCTGAATCGGCCTTTTAAAAGGCCGATACAGCGCTCCACCACTTGCCTGGTGGCTGTAAGTGCGGTATTAAACTCACTTTGTGGGCCTGGTGTGGGAGCCAAATAAGGATTGAGCAGCCAGGGCATGCAAGGGTATCCACTGTCTCCTGTGAAAAAGAATAGACAACATCAGGATCACTGTGTATCAAGCTTAACATTGTTATGTACTATAGGTCTCCTCTTACCCAGAAGCCACGCATCACCAGCTTGTAGGTTGTTTAATTTGTGCCGTATCCCTGATTGCCGGATGACGAAGGAGTCATGTGCACTTCCTGGTAATTTTGCATTCAGAGACAGGATCTGGAGGGAGGCATCACATACCACCATTACATTCAGGGAGTGATAGTGTTTACGGTTGCGAAATATTCCTCCAGCCATGCTGGAGGCTGAAGTGGTATGTGAGTACCATCCACAACCCCTATGATGTGTGGGAAGCCAGCTATTTGGTAAAAATTGGCCTTGGCCACACTAAGGGCACCCATATCCAAAGGCATTTTAATAAAATGATGGAGGTGCTTGAAAAGTGCCTCCATCACTGCCCTCAGGATCCTTGAAAAGGAGGATTGTGAGATGCCCGCCACTATTCCCACCGTTGTTTGAAATGATCCTGAGGCACAGAAATGTAACACCGCCATAAATTGGGTAAGTGGTGGTATTGCTGTTGGACTGTCAATTTGCCGCTCAAGATCACTCTCTATTAATGAGAGAGTGTCTATGATGATTTTGGGAGGAAGACGGTAGCATCTTAAAACCTCATCATCGGGCATTCCAAAAAGGGTGACACGTGTTTGAAATATCTGGGGCCTTGCACGCCTACGATGCCTACGCCTGGGACAAGATTGAGGTTGGTCGGCTTCCGGGAGCATGGCCAGAACAATCCGCCCAAGATCAACCTGAAATGGCAAGATTTGAATATAAGGCTTTGGACCCACCCCAAAAGAAAATTAAGAACAACTTAGCTTGATGATAGCATCCATTGCTGCTTACATGTCGGGGTATTGTCATGATACGTCCAAACTGAAAATAATCCCAATATTAATTTGTAAAAGTTTAGTCTGTGCATTTATGTTTCTAAATTTTGTGCTAGACAAAACATAAAATAGGCGAAACACACATTTGGCCAAAGAGCAAAACGACATTGCACACAGTACATCAAAATGGGTTGAAATGTAAGGCAAAAATGCGAAAGGGCAACCACAAACAATTTTACAGTATTAATAATCATTTAAAAATGCGCTAATTATTTCGCCTATACAAGTCACTATACAAACAGAGAAAAATGCGCTAATTATTTCGCCAATACAAGTCACTATACAAACAGAGAAAAATGCGCTAATTAGTTCGCAAATACAAGTCACTATACAAACAGAGAAAAATGCGCTAATTAGTTCGCAAATACAAGTAAAAAAACAAACATAGAAAAATGCGCTAATTATTTCGCCAATACAAGTCACTATACAAACAGAGAAAAATGCGCTAATTAGTTCGCAAATACAAGATAAAAAATGGACTTACCAAGAGCAAATATATAAGATTCCAAATCAAAAGGTCTTTGGGTCCGAAATAAAAAAAACGCTAAAAGAGATGAAATTATGGATCCAAAAATTAAAAACAAGAAGAAACACAATGAGACACCAATTGAACCAAAGTTAGACTTCACAAAACTTACCAAATCAAGAAACGAGGCCAAAAAAAAATATACAAAAAAAGCGAACGGAAAATAAAAACGCAAATCTAGCAAACAAAATAAACTCCAAACGCCAACTCCTTTATCCGCAAACAAGAAACTCCAACCAAGATAACCTCCAACAATCCAAAAACGCCACCTCGACTCGAGACACACCAAGCCATAAATAGTGTTTCGTTTCCCGCACAAATTAAGGAGGGATCATAGGAACGCACAATCAATGATGCGGCCGCAAAATAAGGACGCATGTATAAATACGTCACGAAAACACATTTAAATTCTGGTGTATTTCTTGTTTGGACCTCAGACATGGCTACAGACCAGGGAAACAATGGACAAGAGTCAGGCGGTAAGTCTTTCATGCATTTTGTCTCAATGATTAATTTAAAAAATAAGATTGGGCAAGTTGTGATTTTGAGAAATCTGAATATTTACACAAATAGGTGAGGAGGATGACATGGAAGAGGCTGCTGGGCCCAGTATTCCGGCCAAAGCTGCCAAAAAAAAAAAGGCAGCCACATTTCACAAGAAAGGAGATGGAGGTTTTGATTCAGAAGTGTGTGGACATCCTGCCACAGGCAGACAGGAATATGAGTACAAGCCAGAAGTGGAGAATGTGGGAAGAGGTAGCCATTGCTGTCAATAGGGTGGGTGATTATGTCCGTCTAGCCCGGGATGTCAAACGGCGGTAGGTAAACACTTGCCCCCCCTAAAAACAAACTCCATTTTAAACAAAAGGATAATGGTTTCCATTTTATCCCACAGATGGGGCGACTTCAAATATCGCCTAAAGCAAAAACTCGCGGACAGGGCTAGGCATGCAAGGGGGACAGGTGGGGGTCCCACCCCTGTGTCATTGTAGTTGACGGATTTAGAAGAGCTGGCACAGGGGTGTGTGCAGCCTGTGGAGGTGTTTGGCGTGTCCAACATGGATACGGACATGCCAGACTTTGCAGCTCCTCATGTTGTCCCAGGTAAATCTTGTGATGTCACCAACTCTGAAATGTTAGTGGGCCAATATGTAGATTCTAATGTGAGTCTTTTCTCATTTTTCCTAACAGAGACACAGGTGGATGAGTCTGCTCCAGAGGGGAGCCTTAGCCGCCGAATTTCTGCTGGCTCTGCAGGGGAGGAACCAGTACATCCGGCTGAGGACCCTGCAGAAGCCAGTCCAGGGCAATCCCCCTCGCAGGCAGTGGCCCTCCTCACAGAACTCAATTTCAAATCGGATTTCCATACAGAGATTCTGCAGAGGATGGACGCCAGTCTGCTACGGGTGGCTGAGGCCCTGGAGCAAAATGCTGCGGCCAACGTGACCATTGGTCAGGCCCTGGCGGAAAATACCAGGGCCAACATCCGCATCGCCAATGCCCTGGAGCAGCTCGTTCGCCAGCACATGGTGGAGCCGACCTCCCTTCCTGCCGGAACATCAGGATCCTCCACCTCTGGCACAACATCAGCCAATCCTCCAAATGTGCCTAGCCCTGTGCCTAGTCCAGAGGCCACAACATCTGCCTCTGGACAGGCAAGCCCGATGACATCCCGGACCCGGTCTGGCGCCCTCCCTCCCCCAGCCAAACGGGTGAAAAAACGGTGAAAGCAATGGCGACTTTTCCCACACTCCTTCTGTGCTTGGCTCATATTCCTTTCTGGTCAAAACTTCCCTCTCCTTTCTTGTGAATTGTTTTTAATTTTGTGTTCTACATTTCATAAATCTTTTATGTTGGCCCAATTATTGTAACTTTGGAAATGAACCCTGCAAAAAAACTTTGCAAAAAAATTTTTATTTTGTGATTTTTTGTTTGAGCATTAAAAAAATAATAAAAAACTGACATTGTATTCTCACATTATTGTCACAATGGATTACATTTAATCCTGGGCCAAAAGGCACAAACTGGCAAGAACCACATTTTACATGCCCCCCAAAAAAAGGGCTCTTTAAGGAACGTTTCAAATTTAACATAACGAGGCAAATTCAACAGGCCAAAAGAAAAAGGTAAAAACCAAAAAAACATGATGACATTATTGTTACAATAGGCCCTAACCAAAAAATTGAGCCCAAAAGAAACTACCACAAATGTACGTAAATTGATTGTGTAATCATCACATTAGCAGCTATGATTTCCACCTGCGTACGCTTTTGTGCTAACACAAAAAACTACTTTCAAAACACATACCAAGCCGGTTTTCAATCCACCACTAATTGCTGTTCAGACCACCCGCGATTAATCGCAGCAACATCGAGGAGTGCCGGGATGGAGGAGAAGGCCATCGCCAATGTGGTCGAGTAATCCAGACCCTAAGCTGTGCGAGCATTTTGAAGGGAAAGAGGATCATCCAGTGACGTATGAGTCGGTCCGTACACATTTTACGCTCGCATCTGCTAATGTATGTACGCCCCAAAAACGCCTCGCCACGCCTGCGTTTTTCCATCTCCACCCCCGTCAACACCCAAAAACGCCCTGTTCTGTCAATCACATTTGACATGTCACTTCCTGTACGCTATTTGACGAACGAGACCAAAAAAACTTGCAATCTGCCGTACGCACATGCGCAGTGTTACACCGACGCAGGCGCGGTTAGTCAACATCGGAACGCAACGAGCGTACTGCTGTTTGCGAGTGGCTCTGAATGAGGGCCAAAGACCACTACTAGATGAGGGGTGTGGCCAATTTGAGATCACCGAGTTCAGCCACACCGACGTGGGACTCCGGGGAGGTAAGTAATATTATCGGTGCAGGGTGTGTGGTGCGGGGCCCCCCTGGACCCAGGGGCCCGTGTTCCCCGCACACCCTGCACCCATTATAGATACGCCCCTGTCACTACCGCTCTATCAGTATAGGGATCATTTCAGTTACCCAGGCATGCTAGACACTGGCATATACTATTTATTAAGATACCTACCTAGCCTGTGGAAACATAAATACCGGAGATCCAAGTACTTCAGCCTATTAGTGCATACATACTATGCGTATATCATATATTGGAAAGGTATCTGCAAGTGGCTGCAGTAAGAGACCTCACCTGAAGAAACTCATTTATTGAGAGAGGAGGAAAGTTTCTAAAAATCCCTGAGTGCCTAAGGATACAAAGTACTTTAATTTAGTTACATACAGTAGTATAAACTCTGGAAGAACAGAACAGACTCCTATATTTAGTTACCTCGTAAATACAAAGGGTCCAATGTCATATAACCTGATAATAAGGGAAAGTAGCTATTACTTGAGGAACATTTCACCCCTGCATTGAACTCTGCTTAGTTAACATTTGGACATGGACTGTATATATATTTCACCTTATGGAGATAGTTGTTAGCTGTCAGCACTGTTAACCGGATTCATAACCAAAGGCAGCTAATTATGGACTAACGTAAAGTTCAGTGTTTTACAGGGATTAAGGACTTCATTCAGAGTCGGTCGAAGCGGCCGCACGGTCGTACGGGAAAAGGGGCCGGATATGCAAATGATGCACTCGCATGTTGCGTCCCTAAGATCGGATCGGCAGCTGGCCGACCAAGGGGAGGAAGCGGCCGGAAGACAAAAAATACGCCCCCTTCTCGTACGCATTACATGTCATCTCCAGGCATATAAGGATTAATCGAGACCATCGGGCACCATCGGAACTAGTCGTAGAGCTTAAGGTTATCCATACCCTCTCTTAAGCTCTACGATCATGTCACTGTAAAAACCTCCCATGTCACGTGTGCCATGACACTACTTTGTTAATTATGCACTCCCATAAAACGCCGTTCGCATAATTAGGCACGCCTGCGTTTGGATCTCCACTCCCCCGTTTTCAAGCACCTTCCCCTGTTACCATCCACAAACGCCTCAATCTGTCACTCAAACTACCGACCTGGCTGTGTTCAAGGAGAGAGAAATTTCTGATCGTAGCGGCTAGTTTGCGCACGCGCATTGCGAACTTTATGCATGCGCAGTTAAGCGAACATCGGTGGCGTACGACCATGCGGCCGCTTCGACCGACTCTGAATGAGGTCCTAAGTTACTGTGTTCCAGGACTCCATTATTATATACTCAGGATTGTTACAGAAACTAAGGATCTAGTGCATGTGGAGTGTAATTTACACATCGACTAAACCATCTACTTCAGCATCGATGTGTCGTAGGAAGTGAAGGAAGGGTTTGGACACACTATTTGAAATATGTGCTACTGTGTTATGTATTCAGGAGAGTAAATTTTAAAAGGTCATATTATTTATATATCTAGATAACTACATAGTGTAATAATTCAGATGATAAACGCTGATATTGTAAAATATTACCCTGTAAAGTTACATGTATTCTGTATTCATAAATGATATGAGAAAGTTAAATTGTGTAAAAACTTTACTTACCTGCGGAGTATCCTGTTATCCTGTTCATTCCGGACTTAAGGTGAAAAACTATAGGCTTTCCCAAGCTAGCCTATTAACCATATTGCTATTGCATTAAGCTTGGCTGGAGGCACAATATATTAAACTTAATAACCGAGGTTTACATACAAATCTGCCAATCATGAAAGGCCCATCCTTTTACTAGTAACAGTCTGCAAATCTGCTGATTGTTACCATACACTAGCAAACTACAGCCCCAATCGATCTGTGAAATCCAACATGTTGGACAACCTGATTTAAGAATTCCAATAACTTTTTGGTTTATAATTGCGATCTGTGAATCCCATACATTGCACATTTTTTTACACAATTATCTGCAAAATGCAGAATTGATGTATGGGGGCCTTTACCTGCACTTGTTGCTTTGCTCCCCGACATACGCCAACCTTTACCTAGGTTGGTGGGAGAAAGAAATCGTATTTAACGAACTCCATGAAAAATATACCACTCATATCCTATTGTACCTAAGGTACATAGATGATGTGTTTATACTCTGGGAAGGAGAACAACACCTATGCCAAGAATTCATAAGTATACTGAATAACAATACTTTGAACCTGAAACTTACCTTGGAGACGAGCCAAGTTGAAATTAATTTCCTGGATCTCACTATAAAAGTAGAAAATGGTGGTACAATATCAACTGACATCTATAGGAAAAACACAGCGACCAAAAGTGTTTTACACAGTAATAGTACCCATTTACCTGCAACCATTAGAGCCATTCCAAAGGGAGAATTATAATGAGTAAAACTCAATTGTTCTCAAGAGGATACTTATGAACATAGAAGTAAGCAAGTCTGTGAAAGACTGAAAAATAGGGGATACAGTGGAAAAATGGTGAAACGGGCTATAAAAGAGACTTGAAAGTATCCCATAGAATCTCTCTTAACACCTAAGAGGAAACATCAAAAGGAAGAGCCCATCAGATATGTTGGTACATACAAGAGCTGTTGGAAGAAAATTAACCAAATTTTACAGAAACACTGGCATGTCCTGTTTACTGACAGAGACCTAGCCAGATGTCTACCAACTAAGGTTCAATCTAGTTGGAGAAGATCCCGGAAATTGAAGGATCGAATAGTACAAAGGCATTTCTCAAAAATAAGTAATCATCTTTATAATAGAAATGGATCCCACAAGTGTAGCCACTGTAAGGCATGTCAGTATATAACACCCAAAGAGTGGTTCCATGACAACTACAACAAAAAGTTGATCATACCTGAATACATAGATTGTATAACAGTTGGAGTAATATATCATCTTGAATTCCCTTGTGGCAAAAGCTATGTAGGTAAAACTATGAGACCATTTAAAGTCAGACTCCTAGAATATGTCGGGACAATAAGAAATGCCAAACAGGATAACGGCGAAATATAAAACTTTAACCCCAGTAGCCAAACACTTTCTTCAGTGTCATGGAGGGAACCCACAGGGTTTGAAAGCATATGGTATGAAACAAATAAATTTGGCAATTAGAGGAGGAGACTTAGACCATGAGCTCCTAAAATGGGAAGCCAAAATGATTTTCATTATGAACTCCATTTTCCCTGGAGGGATGAATGAGGGGAACAATTATTGAGTGTTTTTATAAACTACTGAGATCATCAATTTTTCTTGGATAACCTTATCGGTCCAACCTCTCGGAACACCCAATTTTCTTTAAATGCAAGATATAGATGACAAACTAAAGTGAAACCTGCAGTCAGTCAGGTTAAAAAACTGAGGGAATTTAATATAATATAACCATACTCACCTCTTATTTGAACCAATAGCATCCAATGGATGAATGTGGATGTATATCCTCATAAAACATCTATGAATATGATATACGGATTATTCATGAGTGAGAAATCTAATCATACCTGTAATCTTGGAAACAGTAATGGTGAATACTATAAGGAGCAATAACCACTAATCTCTACTTTCAGTCAAATTGGAAAACATAATTATAATATATAAGAATTTAGCATACTCCTGAAGTACATCTAGATGGAGTAATATCCCCTAAGACCAAGATACAGAGGTGGTATTTAATACAAATTCTTTTTCTGAGGCGGGAATAAACTATTTGTCAATTATATATTTATTCCTGTCTAACCAGTATTTACTTTCACATTTTTTGAATTTTTAGCACAATACTCACATGACAAGTTTCTTTTTTCTCACTTCCTTTGCAGTGTTACACATTTTTTAACTTATGCGCTGTATAAGAGAAACATGCACATACCAATTTATCTTTAGATATATAATATTATGACACAATATATTTATGGGTAGTAATTTTATAATTACACAACAACATCACTTTATTTCTCTGTAACACTCATTATATTTAATAAATTCTTTCCTTTTATACTTTAATGGTGTAGCACTAATACTCACGTGTAAATACTCCATAACAGGGTTTCAATCGATATCACATTAATGAATTCTGTATGAACTTATAATTTTTCTTGTACTTATACAAGAATTATTATTGTGCAGAGATCATATTATTATTTAATGAATTTGATTTATATATATATATATATATATATACACATAATATATTTTTAGATATTATTTCTATAGATGTTAGTACCCTATAACATTTTTGTATTTAATATAGGGTAACTTCTATATGCATTATTTTGTAATTATAAGGTTTGGGGAGATTACATATAATATAATAAAACACGGGGGATTAATATTTATTATATGAATATAACTATTATTTATTATTAATTTAGTGTATTATTAGTGAGCTATTTAGTGTACAATAATATTAGGAATAAGATAACAATCTTATACATCGGATATTTAAAATATATATTTTTTGTATAGGTATTAATTAGGGTCGACCTAATAGGTCGACTTACATTTTTCTAGTCCTATGGCATTATGAGGATCGGAGAGGAAAACTAATATGAAGGAGTTAACTCTAGATTGGTCAAGAGAAACGTGACCAATGGTATTGACATTGACTGGATAACTCAGCGTATATTAGGTCACTGAACAGGGCAATCTGGTTAGCCTTGAAAAAGCTAATACCAGCAAAACGCGTGTCAGCGTTAGTCCCTGCCGTGTGTTGTCAAATTGTACTTAGGAATATGTAGCGATTGTGTATCTACAGACATGTGTGTTTTGTGAAGGACCAGCCATATGAAATTGTTGTAAAATATATATATATAAAGGTCAGTACCTATACGAAGTGTGCTTGAGGGCACGCTTATCCAAGACATACTGTACTAGAAGACAGGAATAATGGAGTATGCCAGTGGTTCCCAAACTGTGCGCCGTGGTACCCTGGGCTGCCTCAGGACACTTGTAGGGGTAAGTCAGGTTGTTGGTCCAGCAACCAATCAAATTATTTATAGTCAATGTAATGTAAATATGTGGACAAACAGAAGTGCAAACCTGTCCACCACCACATAACTGAACCTAAGAATGACAGATATGCACAATTTAATTCACTTTACTACATTAGTAAAAAAAAAATAATCTGAATTTCTCAATAACAAACTCTTGGTTTAGGGGTGCCGTGAAAACAAAGCTGATACTCTAGGGTGCCGTAATTCAAAAAGGTTTGGGAACCACTGGTGTATGGGATGAATCAAACAAAGATCATTATGTTCTGAGTCAGATGATAATATTTGGACTTTTAAGAAAGGGAAAGATACATTGACATAATTGAGCATAGTAGCATTACTATTATATTGTTAGAGAAACCCAATATCTTAAGTCTCAGTGTGAGAGCAATATATATATATCTGCCTTGTGGAAGAGGACAGCGTGCTTTATCATACACTAAGAAATCATTGAGAAAGGGAAAAGATACATTGATATAATCCATCACAATAGTGCTGCAACAGTCAAATAAACTATATCCTTTGTCTCGATGTGAGAGAAATACGTATATATATATCTGCCTTGTGGAAGAGGACAGTGTGCCTCAGTATACACTGATTATTCTCCAAGCATTGAATGAGAAGTCAGCTGTATTGCACATTAGTGAATAGGTGCTATAAGATTAATGATAATCAAACAAGTATGTACCCTAGCGCCGGCACTACTAAGTATGTTATAAGTAAGCCTAACATCCTTTATCTCTGCATCAAAGAATAGCATTGTATAACGTACTTACTAAATGTATGATAAGATGGTATATGAGGATAATAGGAGCACAGCGCTTTTTGATAAATTTTTTGAGTAAGCCTAATATCTCTTATTCCTGTTCCCAATAACACCTGTGCACTAATGTTTAGTTATCTAGGACAAAACACTAATTCAAATCCATTACTTATATCGTATCACAAAAAACGTACAGTCAGGTGCATAAGTATTGGGACATTGACAGAATTTTCATATTTTGGACTCTATTCACCACCACAATGGCTATGAAATGAAACAAACAAGATGTGCTTTAACTACAGACTTTCAGATTTAATTTGAGGGTACTTACATCCAAATCAGGTGAACGGTGTAGGAATTACAATGGTTTCTATATGTGCCTCCCACTTTTTAAGGAGCCATAAGTAATGGGACAAACTATGCAATCCTAAATCTTACTTTCACTTTTTAATACTTTGTTGCAAATCCTTTGCAGGCAATTACAGCCTGAAGTCTGGAATGCATAGACATCACCAGACGCTGGGTTTCATCCCTGGTGATGCTCTGCCAGGCCTCTACTGCAAATGTCTTCAGTTCCTGCTTGTTCTTGGGGCATTTTCCCTTCAGTTTTGTCTTCATCAAGTGAAATGCATGCTCAGATTCAGGTCAGGGGATTGACTTGGCCTTGCACAACATTCCACTTTTTAGCCTTAAAAAACTCTTTGGTTGCTTTTGCAGTATGCTTCAGGTCATTGTCCATCTGCACTGTGAAGCACAGTCCAATGAGTTCTGAAGCATTTGACTGAATATGAGCATATAATATTGCCTGAAACACTTCAGAATTCATTCTGCTGCTTTTGTCAGCAGTCACATCATCAATAAATACAAGGGAACCAGTTCCATTGGCAGCCATACATGCCCACGCCATGACACTACCACCACCATGCTTCACTGATGAGGTGGTATGTTTTGGATCATGAGCAGTTCCTTTCCTTCTCCATACTCATCACTCTGGTACAAGTTGATCTTCGTCTCATATGTCCATAGGATGTTGTTTCAGAACTGTAATGGCTTGTTTAGATGTTGTTTGGCAAACTCTAATCTGGTCTTCCTGTTTTTGTGGCTCACCAATGGTTTACATCTTGTGGTGAACCCTCTATATTCACTCTTGTGAAGTCTTCTCTTGATTGTTGACTTTGACACATGTACACCTACCTCCTGGAGAGTGTTCTTGATTTGGCCAACTGTTGTGAAGGGGTTTTTCTTCACCAGGGAAATAATTCTGTCATCCACCACAGTTGTTTTCCGTGGTCTTCCGGGTCTTTTGGTGTTGCTGAGCTCTCCGGTGCATTCTTTCTTTTTAAGAATGTTCCAAACAGTTGATTTGGCCACACTTAATGTTTTTGCTATCTCTCTGATGGGTTTGTTTTGATTTTTCAGCCTAATGATGGCTTGTTTCACTGATAGTGACAGCTCTTTGGATCTCATATTGAGAGTCAACAGCAACTGATTCCAAATACAAATGTCACACCTAGAATCAACTCCAGACCTTTTACCTGCTTAATTGATAATGAAATAACGAGGGAATAGCCCACACCTGTCCATGAAATAGCTTTTGAGTTGATAGTCCCATTACTTTTGGCCCCTTAAAAAGTGGGAGGCACATATAGAAACCGTTGTAATTCCTACACCGTTCACCTGATTTGGATGTAATTACCCTCAAATTAAATCTGAAAGTCTGCAATTAAAGCAAATCTTGTTTGTTTCATTTCAAAGCCATTGTGGTGGTGAATAGAGGCCAAAATATGAATGTCCCAATATTTATGCACCTGACTGTATGTACTGATCTATCCCATGAGACAGAATAGGGTGTTGTGATGTATCAATCACCCATCTTGTTTCCCCCTGTCTTATTAAAGGTATTGAATAATTAGTAGATACATTAGATATTCAGGCTGAAAGCATTAATTTTGAGCAGACGCAGACACCCTGTGTATCATTCTTGTCTTGGATACTTATGTTACCTGGACGCCCTGCAATTTAGTGAATAATACAATGTTGCATCTTTCTGACTGACTTATGAAGCACTTCTATTAGAATGACAGAAATTAGATAATTAAATATAATTGTTCTATCTCCCCTCCTTATAAATAGGGAGAAATACACATTGATACATAAATTAAGCACATTTATTGAAAATAATAAATCAAAACACACAACGGGACATTTGTTTCAAAACACATTTCATTTTTGTTTCGTTAAGTTAAAACAATATATGTATGTTCATGTCTAGGAACAATCTGTTTATTTTAATATTTCGCTGTCTACTAACATATACATATAATTTTACATAGTGAAGAATAAAAATTATGTTTTAATAATTTATTTTAGTGCACCCCAATCAAAGACAACTCTGTTTTGTCCTTTCAATTTGCTTTGCTCCCAACTCTGAATCAGCTGTAGTTATAAAACAGTTGTCATAATAGAAATAGCCATCAGATGGCAACATATAAATCCACTTAGTATGTCTGGTAACATAATCCTTTTCTGTACGAAGACCAAAAACATTCTGTTCTTTGTAACATAGCATTAATGATTAATCCAATTAACAGTTCTTTAAGGGACAAAGTCTATGTGCCTGAAGATGTTTTGATAACCCAAGTGCGTGTACATTGTTGTGTTAGTATTTCAGGTTCTTTCTCCTTTGCGTCTAGCTCTCCTTCTGGTGGCAATGTGTACACAGGACTTTAGGGCTTACAATTATTATATTTTCCACAATTTCTTTTACATTCTTTTCATTTGCAGCTATAAATATGTTTTTCTTCTGTGAAAATGTCCATCAGCTGCAACTGCAAGAAAGTACTGCTGCTCTACCTTCCATCATGCCAGTGCTAGCAGATAAAAGGTAGAACCATTACATAAAGCTAGGTACACACTGTCTGATTTTTTTGATTGGGTCGACAGATGATATCTGTGTTACACATTATGCAATTTTTATAGAAGTTACTAATTTTCAGCAACACCACACTGATTTTGCAAGAGCCCGATCACAAGGAGGATGACACATACTGGTCGATATTGGGAGATGAAGTTGAGATTTTTTGTCTTGGCTGACCAATTGGATGATCAAGGGAATGCATTTGTGGACTTTCTTTTAACTGTTTTATTTGCAAAATGCCAAAACAATTGTTCATACACACTATACAATAATTCAGGCCGATCACCCGATGATTGGTAAAGCTTCCCAATAATTGTATAGTGTGTATCTAGCTTATGGAGCGTACACACGGTCAGATTTGTCAGACTTGTCAGATTTGTCAGATGAACGACTGAACGATTGAACGATTTGAACGATTTGACCAAAGTTTTGAACGATTGAACGATTTTTACCTGCATTAAAATGAATGGAATCGTCCAAGTCTGACTGCAAACCCATCAGATGTCAGATATCGTTATCTGACAAACGGGAACGCGCATCGTTGATCGTCCATCGTTCAGGCATGTCAGATATGAATGATTTTTCATCAGATATGAACGACTGAACGATTTTTAAATCGTTATCGTCCATATCTGAAGAAAAAATCTGATCGTGTGTATGCACCATAAGAGGTAAATTTACTAAAGGTCTGTTTTGTGTATTTGGGCAATTTTCCATAGATTTTGCAAAGCAAACAATTCCGCATATTCACTAATGGCAAAACCGACGGAAATTTATCTAAATGTCTGACTTTAGAACATCGGACCAACAAACAATACTATTATACTGAGATGTATCTATGGTGGGGTAAGCAGGGTATGTGCCCTGGGTGCTGCATCAGGGCAGCAGAGGGGGGAGAGTGTTGCCGACCAGGGCAGTGTATCTGGCGGCCATCGGCTGTTTTATTTACTATAAAAGTGCTGTGCACTGTCTTCACTGTGCCTGACCCCAGCTGTCCCCAGCTCCCTTCATCTCCCTGACCCCCGCCGGCTCTACCTCTTGCCCCTGCAAGAAGCGAGCTCAGGGCCTGAGCTCTCTTCTTGCAGAGGTAGGAGGCGGAGCTGGCCAGGTTCAGGGAGATGAGCATAAGGCTGGTTTCACACTGCCGGTTTTGCACCGGACAGCAAAAAGCATCCCGTTTTTTTAGCCAGGTGTGAAAAATAGATAGCAGGGAAGCAGTGGTATCCTTTCAGATGGGCCAGACATGGCACAGTTGCCGTGTAACATCCAGGAGTATCCACTGTGCAGGACGGCTGCCGTGCCGTGCCCGTGCCATCCCTGCATGCCAGTGGTGTAAAGGAAACAAGGTTTCCTTTCACACACATGGGCTTGTGCCGGCCGGGTTTGCGTAGCAGCAGCTGCTGCTGCGCATGCCCAATAGAAAAAAACCACATTAAAAGCAGCTCAAAGCCGCTGCTTGTGAAAGGCACTGAGTGCCTGAAAAAACCCGTGCGGCTACCGCCAGGTTCTTCCCCGACCGGACAAAACCGGCAAATGTGAAACTAGCCTCAGGAGTTACTATGGGGCCCGGATCGCCTCCAGAGCCAGCCACTGCTCCCACCTCACTTCATGCCACCTCTGCCGAAAACTGCAGCTACTATGGGGCTCAGCAGCCACCTTCAGAGCTCGCATATAACCCTTTAGCGGCTGTCTCAAAGGCCCATCTTACCCTGCGGTCATCTCACCTAACGGCCACCTCCATGTTCTGCCTCCCCCTGCAACCACAGAGGCCTCCAAGTCCCACCTCCTACATTCCTACATGCTCCCTTCTCACCACACATAGCAGCAGGAACAAGCAGACTGGGCAAGCCGGACCAAAATTGAATGAATGATTTTGACTGGACTCTGGAGCTGCATTTTACAGAGGAGAGGATATAGCCTTGTGCATGTCTGCCCCAGCACCTCCTCCATTCCCACTGCTCTCCTCCCCATTGTCTGGACATACCGCTGTACCTGCCGAACAGTGAAGTTAATGATGGTGCAGTACACAGAAATAGGCCGGCCTGTCACTGCTAAGATTCCTGTGATTAGGTCATTTTGACACTTTTCTTTCACAAGGAATGGAGTCACAAGTAAGGGTGCGGAGAGGGATGTCCTTTTGCTGGGGATTTTCTTTATTAGTTGAAAATATGAAGATAGAGAAACAAGATAAGTCATTAGAGATACAGAATAGGAGACAGAAGGAGAATACAGATGTGTGAAATATTGAGGAGTGTGAAGGTTTAAGATATGAAATAATGCAAGGGGAGGTTAACTGGGTAAAGTGGTGTCAAATCACAATGGGGAGCAGAAATAAAATCACAGGAGACAAATGGTGAGATCATGGGGACAGGTGAAATCACAGAAAGCAGAGAAGGTGTAATCACAAGAATTGGGGAGCATTATATTACAGTACATATAATTTAACATCTGATCTGACTTTTTCAATGTATTTTATGTGGATCATGGTGTACACTAACCTAACATGTAAACTTATAATATAACCTAAGTAAACTTTACTATATTATAATGGCACAGTTGTGCCCTTATATTAAGGCTGCATCTAAAAAAACGGATTTCTCCATAGAGAATTCCGGAGGGGGGGGGAAGGGTGTTCAAGGGGCTACACCTCAAAAGCTATTAGAAGTACGAATCTGAAATTTCAGGGCAAAAACATAAAAAAATTAGGATTTGTCAGTAATCTAAAGAGTTAGGACAACTTCTCTGCTGTTCTCTATGGGAGATTTTTGGGAAGGCAAAACTCAGGGTAGGGGTGTAATTTAGACTTTGGGTTTGTTTGATTAGGTAGCTATTGTGCCAGGGTAGGTGCTTTTGGGGTTCAGGTAAATTACAAAATTACAATTTTTAAACTATTACCTCAAGAATGCGCCATTGTAGAGATAGGACTTTTCAACTTGTTGCACAGCCGCAGTAGGAGCCTCCTGCAGGGGGTGTATGTACTGTGGCTTCAACTGGGTACACTAACATGGCTGCCTTTTAGCTATTAGGTAGCCACACAGAGGGGGGTAATCTACAGGCCTGTCACCCACCACCATGCTGGAGTACAGTATATTCCCAGAGAGTAATGTTATAGTGGGTACACACTAGACGATATGCTCCCTGAGCGATATCGTGTAGTGTGTCCCCGGCAGGCTGTGCTCAATGTCGTTCATGACATTGATCACAGCCGCTGAACTATATCATTAATGATATCGTTCAGCGCCGGGCTCTCTCCCCCATTCCCCAACATGCAGCAACCTGACAACATCGTCAGATTGTGCTGCATGTTCAGGCGATGGACAATGTCGGAAACGACCAGCGGGAGTGCGCATCACTGGTCGTTTCCGACATAAAAGTGCACGATTTGTGCACGATTACTGAGCGACTGCACGTTTACGATGTCGTAATCGTGCAGTCGCTCAGTAATATCGACCAGTGTGTACCCACCATAAGTGGTGAATTCTCATTATTTGTACAAACTTTGCACCAGCCTGTCACCTGGCTGACCCTGAAGTAGAGCTTAGATACTGAAGAGCACAGAGGAGATAACAGTATGTCAGTAGGAATATATTGGCCGTCCTGTGTTAGTGGCAAAGTCTACCTCCTGCGCCGGCATAGCGCCGCCTCCCAGGTCCGTTCTATGTGCAGCTGCGGCTCTCCGGGCACCGGTGGTGCGTCGTTACAGGTCACAAAGCTGACCAGGAAGGCAGCCTGCAGGGCCAGCAGCTCACCCGCATCCCGCTAAGCCAGTCCCATCCTCGACTCTGCCGGGCTGGTGGACACCATCAATGCCTACCAGCCCAGACAGATTCATATGGGATATGTGTATGCCATGCCCGGCTGCCGTGCGACTGCTGTGCTGGGAGGAATGCTGCTGCTAAGAAGCCATCTACAGTAGTAAATAAGGTACATACCCTGTACCCCCTACCCCTGTGTGTGTGTGACACCCTGTACCGCCCTACCCCTGTGTGTGTGTCACCCTGTACCCCCCTAGCCCTGTGTGTGACACCCTGTAACCCCCTATCCCTGTGTGTGTGTGACACCCTGTACCCCCCTACCCCTGTCTGTGACACCCTCTAACCCCCTACACCTGTGTGTGACACCCTGTAACCCCTACCCCTGTGTGTGACACCCTGTAACCCCTACCCCTGTGTGTGACACCCTGTAACCCCCTACCCCTGTGTGTGACACCCTGTAACCCCTACCCCTGTGTGTGACACCCTGTAGCCCCCTACCCCTGTGTGTGACACCCTGTACCCCCTTATCCCTGTGTGTGTGTGTGTGTGTGTGTGTGTGTGTGTGTGTGTGTGTGTGACACCTGTACCACCTACCCCTGTGTGTGTGAGACACCCTGTATCCCCCTACACCTGTGTGTGACATGGCGGAGGGTCCTGCAGCGGTGAGGGCATTGGCGGCGGGCCTGGATTCGAGAGGATCCAGTCCCCACCAGCTATTCTGCCGAGTACGGCAGCGGCACCCATTTAAAAAACGGTGCCATTTTTTAAATTCAAAGGAGGACCAGAGAAGCCCTGGCGAAGACACCAAAGCCTTGGCGGTTGGCATCTGCAGGCGAAAATGCCAGAAGTCCTAGTGGGAGGCAGCCACGAAAAAGAGCTGACACAGGCTGTAGCCCACTAGCCCCATACCCCTGTGTGTGTGACACCCTATACCCCCCAACCCCTGTGTCTGTGACACCCTGTACCCCCCTACCCCTGTGTGTGACACCCTGTACCCCCTTACCCCTGTGTGTGACACCCTGTAACCCCTACCCCGTATGTGACACCCTCCTGTAACCCCTACCCCTGTGTGTGACACACTGTACCCCCTACCCCTGTGTGCGTTTGTGTGAGACAATGTACCCCTACCCCTGTGTGTGTGTGTGACACCCTGTACCCCCTATCCCTGTGTGTGTGTGACACCTCTACCCCCGTACCCCTGTGTGTGTGACACCCTGTACCCCCTACCCCTGTGTGTGTGATACCCTGTACCTCCCTACCTCTGTGTGTGTGTGACACCCTGTACCCCCTTACCCCTGTGTGTGTGAGACACCCTGTACCTCCCTACCCCTGTGTCTGTGACACCCTGTACCTCCCTACCCCTGTGTGTGTGACACCCTGTTCCCCCCTACTCCGGTGTGTGACACGGCAGAGGGTCCTGTGGCGGTGAGGGCATTGGCGGTGGGCCTGGATTCGAGAGGATCCAGTCCCCACCAGCCATTCTGGCGAGTACGGCAGCGGCACCCATTTCAAAAATGGTGCCATTTTTTAAATTCAAAGATGGCCGCCGCGAGCCGTGATTGGCTCAGGGCGGCCATCGCAGATTTTCAAAGATGGCCACCGCGAGCCAATCACGACTCATGACATCATTGTAGGCGGCGGCACCTGAAGAGGACCACAGAAGCCCTGGAGAGGTGGCAGCCACCCCCTGGGCGAAGACGCCAAAAGCCCTGGCGGGTGGGTGCCCACCAGGCAAAGATGCCAAAGCCCTAGTGGGTGGGCACCCCTCAGGCGAAGACACCAAAGCCCTGGCGAGTTGGCATCCGCCAGGCGAAAACGCCAGAAGTCCTCGTGGGAGGCAGCCACGAAAAAGAGCTGACACAGGCTGTAGCCCACTAGGTGAAGACGTCAAAGCCCTGGCAGGTTGGCACCCGCCAGGCAAAGATGCCGAGGCCCTAGCAGGTTGGTGCCCGCCAGACAAAGACGCCGAAGCCCTGACGGGTTGGCGCCTGCCAGGCGAAGACGCCATAAGTCCTAGTGGGCGGCAGCCATGAAAAAGAGCTGACACAAGCTGTAGCCCACTAGGTGAAGACGTCGATGCCCTGGCGGGTTGGCGCCCGCCAGGCGAAGACACCAGAAGTCCTAGTTGGAGGCAGCCATGAAAAAGAGCTGACACAAGCTGTAGCCCACTAGGTGAAGACGTCGAAGCACTGGTGGGTTGGCGCCCGCCAGGTGAAGAGGCCTAAGCCCTGGGGTGGTGGCGGCTATGAAAAAGAGCTTAAACGCCGCCGTCCCCCAGGTGAAGACATGTAAAATAAAATATTACAATATTAAAGTGTGTTGTGCTATTTTGTGATTGTACTTGTGGTTTTCAAAGTACCAACATGCAGGGAGGCATGCTGGGACCTATAGTTCACCTGCAAAAGAAAATATTCTTTAAAATGCACTACATAACACAATCAACCTGGCATCCACCGCCCTGGGTGCTGGGGATAGCCCCAGGCTATCAGCCTGGGCCCTTATGTGCCCTGAGGAGGGGGACCCCTTTATTGGGGGGTCCCCAACTCCCCTGGGATCCCCGGCCGGTGAAAGGGCTCCCTTGGCTGTGGCATCACCCCCCCTGCTAGAAGGAGTCCGGTGCTGGTTCTGGGAATACAGGGGGCCCTATGCATTTTTTCCCCCTGTATGTCCAGGAAAGACTCAGAGCCCTGTGCTGGTTGTGCTAAATACAGGGGACCCCTATGTCATTTGTCCCCAGTATTTTGGCAACCAGAATAGGTTCTGAAAAGCCTGGTGCTGGTTGGGCTTAATACGGGGGATCCCTATCTTGTTTGTCCCATGTATGTAGCACACCCAGTACTGGGGCTCCAAAGCCCGGCACTGGTGGTCCTCTAGGGGCCGGGCTATGGGTTTTTTTTTTTTTTAACAGATGCGTAGATGGATCTCACTGCTGCATTCGTGCATCTGTGACATTGATTTGATTTTCTCACGTACATACGCACTACCAATACTACCAATGAGCCCTCTGTTGCCCACTGATGCCCCCTTTGCACTGCACCGCTGCAACTGATCTGCAACACCGCTGCTGCCACTACCCCACGCGCCTACAGCTGTCTCACACTCTGCACCTCCCAAACCAACCTACTGTGTGCTGTGCCCTCTTCCACCTGCGTTAGTGTACCATTTTGATGTCCTTCTCCCCTGCGGTTTGCTCATCCAAACCCTGATAGTTAATACATTTTAAAAAAGTTATGAAATTCCATAGACAAAAACCTTACGGTTTCACATGTCCCATTAAGGCTGCTTAGACATGATCTGAAAATTCACAAACCCATTGATTTTCTACCACTCAAACTTCAAAAAGCAATTAAATTACGATCATTAAGGCTGACGCCTTAATGGATGTGTTCCTTGCGCAATACAGATATGATATGCCATATCTGTGGTTAACTGCAGATTCAGCACTCTCACAGAATGAGATTGCTGTCACTCACAAAATGGTGGAGCTGCTAATTCACAGAATTTTGTGCTCATTGGAATACACACATGCAGTCTATGCAACTGAGGTTTGAGCAGTTATGTGGCTCCCACATCCCACTCAGTGCCCACAATCTTCCCATTTGATCACCAAAACAATCTCAATGGCTTCCAACATCCTTCTCACTGCATACATTTATCTCATTTAGAATACACATTCAACTCCCTTATTTTTAAATATATCATACATCTGGGTCGATGTTAGCCCAGTGCACATGCGCACAACAGAGGCGGCTCCATCGTGCACATCCGCGAGACCCAGATAGGGTCTCGCTACAAAGGGGGCATGCTGTCGATGGTGAGTGACAGCACGCCCCCTTTGGTGGGCGTGCCGGGGGCGTTGCTGCCCAGACGGAGGCGTTCCCATGGGAACGCGTACTGTCTGGGGCCGGCCACACTGACATCACAAGTGATGTCAGTGGGAGTGCTCTCGGCTCTGATAGAGCCGAAAGCACTCCAGGGCTTGCGGCAGACAAGACCCTACCACAAGGGTCTCGTCGCAAGCCCGATGGTCGTGATGGTCTTAACCATCGCGACCATCTTTTTGGCCGCTCGCTATAGCTGTGGGTGGTCACCCACAGCTATGCGAGCGGCCAGGAGGCCGCTCTAAAATTCAGAGGGACGGCCCTGATTCAGAGTGAGCACTCTATCAGAGCGTCTGGCTCTGAATCAGGGCCTCTGTCTATGCATGTACACTTTCTTCCCCTATATGCCTACATGCTGCTATATATTCCCCAATCCCTACTGCTGTGTGGTCTCCCAACTGTGATAATCTGTGTTCCCTCATCCGCACCAATGTTTTTCCCCAGTCGCACACCGTGCATCCGTGCCTTCTCCACAGCCACGTTGCTGTCTTTCTCTCATCTGTGGCATGCTTTCTTCCTCCATCTGCACTACTCTGGTCCCCCAACCGTGCAACTCTGTCTCCCCCCAACTCTGTCTTCCTCCCCATCCACACCAATCTGTCTTCCCCAATCCCAACTGCTGTGTGGTCTCTGAATTATGGTAGTCTGTGTTCTCTCATCTGCACCAATCTGTCTTTCTCAATCTGCACCGCTCTGCATCCATGCCACTCTGTTTCCTTCTACACCACTGCCTTCCCCTAAGCCACGCTGCTGTCTTCCTTTCCTCTGGCACTCTTTCTTCCTCCATCTGCACCACTGTCCCCCCCAACTGTGCAACTCTGTCTCCTCCCCCACCCGCACTACTCTGTCTTCCTACCCATCCACACTAATCTGTCTTCCCCAATCCCTACTGTTGTGTGTTGTCCTATTTGTGCTAGTCTGTATTCCCTTATCCGCACCAATATGTCTTTACCCATCTGCACTGCTCTGTCTTCCCATGTCCATGCCACTCTCTTCCCCATCCACGTCGCTGTCCCCCCAAACTGTGCCACTCTGTTTCCCCCCATCTGCACCACTGTTTTCCACCCATCTGCATTACTTTGGCTACCTCCACCCCCTCTGTACTGCATAACCTTCCTCCTCTACACGCCTTTGTGTCTCACCTATCCACGTTGCTGTGTCTCCTCCCCCCATCCACACCACTTTTATCTCATCTGCAAAGGTCTATTATCTGCTTTGACCTCAGTTGCATAGACTGCATGTGTGTATTCCAATGAGCACACAATTCTGTGAATTAGCAGCTCCACCATTTTGTGAGTAACAGCAATCTCATTCTGTGAGAGTGCTGAATCTGCAGTTAACCACAGGGTGTGATGGCATATCATATCTGTATTGCGCAAGGAACACATCCATTAAGGCGTCAGCCTTAATGATCGTAATTTCATTGCTTTTTGAAGTTTGAGTGGCAGAAAATCAATGGGTTTTGTGAATTTTCAGATCATGTCTAAGCAGCCTTAATTGGACATGTGAAACCGTAAGGTTTTTTTGTCTATGGAATATATATATTTAGATATAGTGTTGGGCAAGAGTGACAAGGGGTGGATGTCACAAGGACATGTCCCCTCAATAGTCAGCCATGCCCCCTTTCAGAAGTCCTACCCACACCTTAGCACCCTGACCTGCCCCCAGTCTGCTGTGAATGCTAATTTCTATCATGCTTTTATGGATTTTTTTTCAGGGGAGTTTGCTAGAAGCATTTGCACAGATCACTATGATCTGTGTAGGTTTTGTTAGGTTACAATGTAATTAAAGGGATAACATTAAAAAAAATGTGTGGGGTTTACCCTAAATCCATAACCAGCCCTGGACCTCTCAGACTAGAGTGGTACTGGAAAATAGGGGGAGAAATGGTGCGGGGTTTCCCCTATTTTCAGTTAAACCACACCAGGTTGAACAAGGGGACACATAGTAGCCATCACAATAACCAGAACCAATCTGGACAGCCCAAGGCTGGAATTCCCCAGAAAGTGAGGACCCCAAAAATAAAAAGTGACCCCCTCCCAAGAAACATTTGTCATCTATTTAAAACTTATCCAACAATATATATATATTGCCGCAAAGTCGGAACAGGCGGAAAGTGCTGTCAGAATAGGGGAAATCAGCCTGAACCCCCCCAAAAAATGCACTAACATTGGGGATCAATGTAGATGTGCCCGATTAGCCCTAATAAAGCTATTTGGGTTACTTAAGTTGTTTCAAAAGCTTCTTAGCGTCTTTGCACAAGTGGTGAAGAAAGGCATTAAGCAGTATTTTGGGGTGAAAATAAGTAGTCCTGTCAAAATTTGGGGTACTTGAAAATGGGTGTTAGCATATTTTAATGTCTCTGAAGTGATGTTTTAATAAAAGTGAAATTCCTCCGTCATAAAAGCACCTGCAAAGCCAAAAACCCTTGGCCCCTTCTTAGAGCACCCCCAGAACCTTATTTTGCTAGTTTTTGAAGTTGTCCCCCTACTTTGTGCTTTATCGCCCCCAAAATGAAAGTACTTTTGTGGGGTGCTCTTAAGTTTTTTCCTGGGATTTTTTTGACACAGTTCTCCTTTTGGGGGCCTGTCCCAAGGATTCTGGACCTCATTCAGAGTCGGTCGTAGCGGCCGCACGGTCGTACGCATCCGATATTTTCTTTCTGCGCCTAGCTAGCTGTGCGCATGTGCGTACGAGCTCTACCGATGAAAAATACTGTCGGTCGTAGGGCTTCCGACACGGAAGTGGATAGCTAAAGTTGATTGACAGGAAAGACTGTTTGTGGGAGTATACGGGGGTGGTGGTCTGCAAACGGAGGCGTTCTTCAGCGTTTCCAGGCGTTTTAGGGGAGTGCATAAATTATCTGCTTCGTACGACCAAGAATTGCGGATGCATGACAACGTCACTCTATGAACAGGATGATCGTCCAGGCTAAGGTAGGCAAGAAGCGTCCGTAAGCCACAACAGTACAATCGTTAATCCGATGTTACTTGCGATGTTTCTAATTGGAACCACACAAACCAAGCAGCTAAGATTGCTGCATTGTAACTATTAACACTGCTAATTACCTTGTAACTGATTTCACTTGCGTGTGCATTAGGGAATTCGTAACACAAATGTTTATTTGTGCTTTTTAAACTTATTTTTTTAAAGCAGTTTTTTAAACATCTAGCATTGTGTTTTGCGTAGCAGCCTTTTCAGATACCATACTTTTTAAACCATGTATACATTGATATAGTTAAATATAGACATTTTTGAAAAAAAAAAAAATAATAATTTTTAAATTTGCCTTTCAGCACAATTTAACTAACAAGTGTTAGGGCAACATTTGCATATAATTTAAATAAGAAAAAAAAAAAAACAGAAAAAAAAAATATTTAATAAAAAAAAAAGCTTGAGACATTGGTGACAAGAAATATGGGGACTGGACAACAGGTGAGGGAGGAGATATCCAGGGCTACTTTCGTCATTTGGGCCGGCTCGGAGGAAGAGGTAAGCTACGGACAGCCGACTGGCATGTAACACGCCACCTGGCCTGGCCAGTGGTAGATGGGATTTCCTCTGGCCTAGGCATAGGGCTCTCCATACTTGCAGGGGTAGCTGTTGGGCTGCCAGAGGTGGTGGTCCTGGGAGGAAGGGAGTCTTGCTCCATCATGGCAGGTGGGTTTGCCTGCTCCTGGGTATTGGCCAAACGATCTAGGGCCCCAGCAATGGTCTCCAGGGCCACCGCCACCCTCACCAGAGTGGTCTCCATCCTCAGAAGAACACATCTGTTCTCCTGAGTTTGGGAGACCAACCTGGTAAGGAGAGGCACTGCTCGGTCTGATGGTTGCCCTGGAGTAGACTCCACAGGGTCCCCAGAGGGAGTACTTGGATTCTCCCCTGCAGAGTCTCCATCTGTGCTGGACCCAGACCTGACCTCAGGAGCAGGCACTACCTCCTCTGAGTCTGGAAAAAAAAGAAAAAAAAAACATTAGTATTTTTCTTTTAAAAAAAAAACACATACACGTTTTAGCTTTATACTTTTTTGAGTCTTACAAATATTTACATTCTTGCACATGTGGAGCGTTGAAGTCGGCCATGTCAGTGTCCATAGTGGACACGCCGACTATCTCCTCTTCCATCACACATCCCTGAGCCAACGTCTCCAACCTCGTCAAGGCCAGCTCCTCAGGGATGGGACCACCACCTGTCCCCGCAGCATGGTCCACCCTACTCCGTAGCTTCCTCTTCAGTTTGTACTTAAAATCAGTCCAGCTGTCAATGTGATTTTGCATTTTTTAAGGGTTAGTTTTTTAAAATAAGATCTCGCTTTTGACTTCAGTACACTCACTATCATTTTCTTACCATTTTTTAATGACTTTCATGGTTCTGTGGGTTGTCCCCACAGCATTAACAGCCCTGGATATCTCCTCCCAAATCCTGTCTTTGGCTCCAGCCCCCATATTTCTTGGGGCATGGACAAGGTTATCCATTGTCATGGTCACCAATGTCTCAAGCTCGATCCGTGAAAACGGAGGGTTTCTTTGCCTTGGCCTGCTTGGGGCCGCCTCCTCCTCTTCTAGTGGTGGAATTGGATTCCCAGCACCTACAACATTTGTAAAATTAGATAAAATAAAAAAAGTATATTTTTTGAAATATGAACTGTTCTTGTGTTGTTTAAAAAATGTGATTCGCACTTACCTGCCTCAGTTGGCCTCTGCTCACCATGCTCCTCGCTTGACATTTTTCAAACATGTGAGGGAGCATGAAGAATACTGCTTGTGCAGACTTTTTTATAGATGTGAGCGCAACCCTGGATTGGTTACCCATGCATCCTTATTTGGCTAAGTACAATGCACACCTTTCCTGCATTCCGTAATCACTGCGTGGGTTGGGCTAGATGTGAGCGCAACCCTGGATTGGTTACCCATGCATCCTTATTTGCCTAAGTACAAATGCACACCTTTCTTGCATTCCGTAATCACTGCGTGGGTTGGGCTAGATGTGAGCACATCCCTGGATTGGTTACCCGTGCATCCTTATTTGCCTAAGTACAAATGCACACCTTGCCTGCATGATTCAATAACTGTGTTTTTTTTTCTTTATTTAAGGCAAAGCCAAATGTTCCCTTACTTGTGGGTTGTAGTTGGAGTGATTTGTGGTGCAGGAAGGGATTGTTAGTGGTTATATTGTTTGGAATTGTTTGAGTGGTGTTTGTGTGTGTTTTTTGAGTGTTGCTTGTGTGTGTTGTTTGAGTGGTGCTTGTGTGTGTTGTTTGAGTGGTGCTTGTGTGTGTTTTTTGAGAGATGCTTGTGTGTGTTCTTTGAGTGGTGCTTGTGTGTGTTGTTTGAGTGGTTTTTTTTGTATTATTTTTTTATTTTTTTGGGTGGTTTTATTTTTTTATTTTTTTGGGTGGTGGTTTATTATTTTGAATTTTGTTTGTTGCATACATTTACCAAACCCGGTTACTTGTTGTGTTTGGGTGGCCGTGCTTTTGTAGGCTTAAAAAACAACGTTATTTGAAGACTCAAGTAAGTGTGCCAGCCTATTTTTTTTATTTATTTTTTTATTTAAATTTTGTTCTATAAACCAAAAAAAAGTACATTATTATTAAAAATTTTATATTTTTTGTTATTTTTTTAAGGTGTTTAATAGTCCAGTTTGTACTTGAATCAGGTAAGTGTCTATTTATACAAACCTAAAAGTTTGTTTATTTTAATGATGTAGTTTTTTTGCAGTTTTTTTAACATTTAATAATGCAGTTTTTATTTTTTTGGAAATTAAAAAAATAAAGTTTTAAAAATGTAATATTGCCCAATTTAAAAGTTAAGGTTTGTTTTAACAATAATAGTAGTAATAGTGTTTTTTTCTAAAAAACAAAATCATTTCTTTCTTCCCCCAAAAAAACAACCATACACCAAATACACCTGTAGGGATTTCCGAAGATGGCACTGCCCGACCCTGTAAGAATATGCACCATTATTACAAAGCTAAGTATTTTGGACCAAATAATTAAAAAACATTCTCAAAAACACTTTTTTTTATAATAATTTAACTTTACAGAGCGATGTGGGACAGCTAATAGTGGCCATGTTGCCCCCCACCAACCTTCCTCAGCCTCCTCCTGGGCGTAGGCATAGGAGGCGTGCAAGGGCCAAGATATATAGAACACGTGTCACCCTTTTTGGAATGCCTGATGATGTGGTTGTAACCACTTATCGCTTGCCTCCAAATATTATCCTAGATACTCTTTCAATAATAAAGAATGATCTAGAAAGTCAGATTCACATTCCAACAGCAATCTCACCACTTACACAGTTGTTGGCAGTGTTACATTTCTGCACCTCAGGGTCCTTCCAAACCACTGTGGGGCTGGTGGGTGGCCTCTCCCAGCCCTCATTTTCACGGATCCTGAGGTGTGTGCTAGATGCTTTCTTCAATCATATAGCACATTTTATAAATATGCCTTTGGATACAGAAGCCCTTGATGTGGTAAAGCAGAAGTTTTTTGAAATTGCAGGCTTTACACACGTCATAGGGGTAGTGGATGGCAATCACATAGCACTTCAGCCCCCTGCATGCAGGGAATAAATATATAGGAACCGTAAACATTTCCATTCCCTAAATGTAATGGTGCTATGTGATGCCTCCCTCCAGATCCTCTCCCTGAATGCCAAATTTCCAGGCTGCAGCCATAATGCGTATGTGATCCAGCATTCAGGGATTTGGCCACAATTAAGCACACTGCAAGCTGGTGACGCGTGGCTTCTTGGTAAGTATAAATCCAGTATGTAGCTATAGTAATAGTGTAAACATGTTTTCATGGTCAATTTATGTATCTTTTGGTGTCCCATTTCCATCAGGTGACAGTGGATATCCTTGCACGCCCTGGCTGCTAACTCCTTATTTGACTCCCACACCAGGGCCACAAACTCAATATAATGCTGCGTTTACTGCCACCAGGCAGGTGGTGGAGTGCTGTATCGGCCTTTTAAAGGGCCGGTTCCGGTGTCTCCATGACTCTGGTGGTGCACTCAAGTACTCGCCGGATATGGTTTCTCGCATTGTGGTCCTGTGTGGGATTTTACACAACATTGCAATAAGGAGTCGAGTACCCATGCAGCCAGAGGAAGCCTTGCCAGAGGATGGCCCCCCGGAGGAAAGTGTTGTGATGCTGTTGGGGGGTCCATACGAGATTCTGTTGTTTCTCATTTTTTTAGGTAAGAATATTTACATTTAATTTGTTTTTTACACTTCGTGCAAATGTATTTTAAGGTGTACCTAATTTTTCTTTTTTTTTTCCTACCAACAAAATCACACTTTCCAAAACTGCAAAACTAATGGAACCCATTGGCAATACCCTGTACTGTTTTTGGACAACTAACAAATTGAGCCCGAATATACCCCAACATGTTTAGTTAATTTGCCTTTTCTTTTATTAATTTGTATTTTTTCCATTCAAAAATCAGTTTGTTTTATTACTGTTGTTTATGTCTGACTAAGCCCGATTTTTTCTTTGGCAAAACCCTGAGGACATTTGTTATGTGTGATTCTGTGATGAAATGCTTTTTACAAGTAAAAGCCTATTGGCAACATGTTTGTTAGTTAATACATTTTTTGCATTAAAAAAAAAATTTTGTGTAATTTTTTTTGGAAAGCCATTTTGAGGTGGATAATATAGGCCAACCCCCCAAAAAACTTTTAAACAACATTACTGCAAATGTTCTTAAGGTTTACCAAAACATTTTTGAATTTGTTACACTATGGAAAGGCACCCAGCTTTGTTCACAAAGTATTTGAAATGCTGAATTACACCCTTTAATTTGTTCAAAAAAAGAGGACAAATGTTTGGGCAACAAAAACTTTAACGTAATATAATACATTTTTAAATGTACAAAGATGATAAACAAAAACTAAAATTGATCCAAACTGTCCACAATGCGTTGGAGGCAGCAGTAGGCCTGCAATAAATGGCCACTTGTTGTTCTCAGCTCCTCCCTAATTTGCACCAGGATGTGGGTTAGATCTGTGGACAGAAACATTTTTTTTTAGTTTAAAAACTTATTAAAAATTACCAACATTTGAACATTACATATTAGTCAATGTCCCAAAAAGTGGTTAAACAGAATGATGTTAGGGTGTGTTTGAAAGTTTCATCCACACAACATTATTAATATGTTGATACTTTTATGGTGTAAAAACAATTGGAAACCCTAACTATGTGGCATAAGCCAAAAACCCCTATGATGATGTAAAAAATAATGGGAGGTGTATTCTTAAGTCATGATGGCCATATCCTTAAAACACAATGCACGTATTCACTTCTAGTATGTTCTTGATAATCCAAAAATACAATGTGTTTGTTTGCTATGGCAAACATCACTTTTCCTAATGAAGTTACATCTTAGTACATTTTAAACACAGTGTACACAACATTAACAAGGGTAGTCTGGTTCCTAGCACCTTGCCAAGTTCTGTGACATGTTTTTTTTAAATATAAAATACTAATCCAAATGTAATAATTTTTTACCAAAAAAAAAAAAACATTTTGAAAACCCCAAAAGGCATACATTTTTGTGGTCCCCCCCCCCAAAAAAAGGCCCAGGCACAAAACATAAGCTCGAAATTTTGAATAACAGCATTACTGCACAATGATTTTGACACCCATACTGAAATTTAAAAAAAAAACGCCCAAAAATGTTTACAATAAATGGATAACAACAACACCAAAACAAAAAACAAACAAACAAAAGATTACAAACACATACCATCAGAGTGTTGGAGCAAAACCCCCGATGTAGATGGTGCAGGAGATGGGGAGTAATTTGGAGTTGGGGGAATGGTGGGAGGGGAAATAGAGTGGCAAACATCAAAGAGAGGGGATATTTGGGATGTGGACTCAGCCACGGGAGTGGATATTTGGGATGAGTGGGCAGGGGAGGGAGGAATACTCGGGGAGGATTGGAAGAGGGAGGGAGGGTTACTTGGGGAGTATGGTGATGGGGAGGGAGGGCTGGGTTGAGCGGATGGGGAAGGTGAGGGTATGGGCTGCAGGTTGGGCCCTGCATTTCCTCCAATTCTGCGTGCCCTTCTCTGTCTCCGCTGTGTTTCTAAAATTTAAAGATATTAAAAAAAAAAAAAGTTTAGTTTTCTATTTCGGCTACACAATACAAGTACACTTTACACATTCAGGACAATAGGGACAACATACAGGAGGGTTTTTTACATTGACTAAAAGATTTGGAAAATGAACATATATTTTTAACAGTCCACTAATTATTACATTTATACAAACGCATACTTACGTCTGCGTAGTCGCACACGCAAATTCCGCAAAAAGACAGGCAACCGGCGGCGCAGATCTGACCACTGCCTCTCTAATTGCGCTATATTGCGCCTGTAGCCCGCACCTCGAAGGGCTCGCCTCCCCTCCGCATAGGCCGCCCGCTTTATGCGGTTGGAAATGGGCGGCTGTGTGGTCATAATCCGCCTGTCCATGATCTGGACGAGAATCATTAATTCTCTTCTGGTAAAGGCCGCAGCTCTCATGATGGCAATGGGCGATTTTTCAGAAAACATGAAATATACATGGGGTAAAAAAAAGATGATTGGCTAAAGCATTTACTCAGTTTAAAAAAAAAAAACACTATTGGCCAATCCTTTAATCATGTGCACCGAAAAATAAGGTCAGATTTGATTGGCTAAAACACGCAGTGTGCAATTGCAAACTTAAGAGTGCAAATGATCCTAACGCAAAATGCACATGTATTTTTAAAGTTAACACAATTAGCAACAGTACATTCACAGATAATAAATCTTACTTTGTTTTTTAAATTGTGGGAAAAAAAAGAGAACGGAGAAAACACCCACGAAATGAACAATAAAGTTTATTGACACATGATAAAAAACTTGTTTTAAAGAACAGCAAGAGTTAAACACTCTTAATTAGATAATTGACAACAAGCTAATAACAAGCTGATCGATAGTCCATGTAAACATGACATGTGACCATCAATACAACACATACGGCCGCAAACATCAGAACATAATTAGCATACAGCGACTGACAGCACCTGACTACGACTGTCTCGTTCGTTCGATCAGATCAGTCGGTAGCTAGAGGAGGTACAGTGCTAATGAATGGGCGTCACTTTGTTTAGGATCGACCTGCCGTACGATTGGATTTTGCGGTCGTCGGCCGTACGACCATGCGGCCGCTACGACCGACTCTGAATGAGGTCCTCTGAGTGGTTTCCCCAACTTTACACCCCAAAATAAAAATTGTGCACTTCTTTTCTCCTGCTATTCAAAGGCAAATCTTTTTTGCCTATTACATTGCATTGACTTTCCGAGTATGCGAAAAGCAGCTGGAATTGAATACGGAGATAAGTTTCCGCCACGCGAAAAGCCGAGGTCTGCGATACTTTTCTGCGGATCTCGGCTTTTCGTGTCTAATTGAATATGACCCTTAGTCACAATGCGATGCAACAACTGAGTCTGTATATTAAGTACAATGAACTTGGAAAAAAAATAAAGATGCAGCTGCTACATTGAAGCACTTTGCATAAAGATTCAGAGACTCAATCGCTCACAGATATACAAGTGTCACTTATCAAATTAATCAGCACACTCTGCTGGTGCACATTTTCGGCAAAAAAAGACGCTCGGTGCTAGCAGAGTCTCACGGGACCTGGCGCACCAAGAGGGCTTTTTGGTGTGAAAGTAGCAAACATGTAAGGACACATCTTTGTGTGTATATATATACTGTATATATTCCAGAAGTCCTGCACTCTCTTCGGGGGTGCTTCCAAGGACCCACAGGCCCCTAAATAGTAGTATGTTGCCATTGAAGGAAGGATGCACTCGCCTCTTTAAACAGTTGAATTTATTCATAATTGAACATCCTAGTAGAATGCATGAAACTCTATGGTCATGGTCGACGTTTCAGTTCTGCTCTGAACCTTTCTCAAGACCTCAGTCCAAAGTAGTCATACACGTACAATGATGCAGGAATAATATAACATGATCTCGGCATCAATCAGGGCTGTAACAGCCTGGTCTTAGGTCACACAATCACCAGTCTCAGTATGAAGCAGGCACTGCTTCTATAACCTGAACAGAGACATACATTCGGGATCAAAGGAACCATCCAGATTCAGAGTGCAACAACAGTGTAATGCAGGCAGCTGGGGCCTGAGTTGGCGGCAGTTCAGAGCAGAACCGAAACGTCGACCATGACCATAGAGTTTCATCCATTCTACTAGGATGTTCAATTTTGAATAAATTGAACTGTTATTTTAAAGAGGCGAGTGCATCTTTCCCCCATGGAAACATGCTAATATATATATATATATATATATATATATTAGGGGTGAGCGGGTTCGGATTTCTGAAATCCGAACCCCCCCGAGCCCCCCCGATCCGGGGCCGATCCGAGTCAGGCCCGACTTTTCCCGCCAGACTCGGATCTGAAATTGAGGCAAAACGTCATAATCCCGCCTTCCGGGTCTCGCGGGTTTTGGATCCTATATAAGGTACCCGCGTCGGCGCCATTTTCCCACTCGGCTGTGGACAGTGAAGAGGAAGGGTGGGAGTTAGGGCTGGCTGGGCTGTGTAGTGTAGTGTAGTGTAGTGCAGTGTAGTGTTGTGCTGTGCTGTGCTGTGCTGCTGTTGTCCATAGGGGCTGGCTGGACTGTGTTGTGCAGTCCGTTGTCCATAGGGGCTGTGTCCACTCCAAAGTCCTGTGCAGTGTCCCAGTCCTAAAGGGGTGCTGTAGAGTTGTCCAGGGGGTGCTCTGTCCATCAGGGGTGCTCCCCCCAAGTGCAAAAAAAAAAATATTTTTTCTGTGTTTGTGAATTGTGTGCACTGTGGCTGCACGTGCATCAACAAAGAGCAGCGCCAAGCGTGCGCCTGTGTCCCATAAGTAAAAGGCCGGCTGGCTTGTCCGTTAAAGGGTGCTGTAACCCCCAAAGGGCACTCCAAACAAAATAAAAATATATATTTTTTTGTGTTTGTGAATTGTGTGCGCAGTAGCCGCACGTGCATCAACAAAGTAATGCCAAGTGTGCGCCTTTGTCCCATAAATAAAGGGCCGGCTGGATTGACCGCTAAAGGGTGCTGTAACCCCCAAAGGGCACTCCAAACAAAATAAAAAAAAAATTTCTGTGTTTGTGAATTGTGTGCACTGTGGCTGCATGTGCATCAACAAAGGAGCAGCGCCAAGCGTGCGCCTGTGTCCCATAAGTAAAAGGCCGGCTGGCTTGACCGTTAAAGGGTGCTGTAACCCCCAAAGTACACTCCAAACAAAATAAAAAAATATTTTCTGTGTTTGTGAATTGTGTGCGCAGTAGCCGCACGAGCATCAACAAAGTAGTGCCAACCATGCGCCTGTGTCATAAGTAAAGGACCGGCTGGCTTGACCATTAATGGGTGCTGTAATCCCCAAAGTACACTCCAAAGAAAATAAAAAAATATTTTCTGTGTTTGTGAATTGTGTGCACTGTGGCTGCACGTGCATCAACAAAGGAGCAGCGCCAAGCGTGCGCCTGTGTCCCATAAGTAAAAGGCCGGCTGGCTTGACCATTAAAGGGTGCTGTAACCCCCAAAGTACACTCCAAACAAAATAAAAAAATATTTTCTGTGTTTGTGAATTGTGTGCGCAGTAGCCGCACGAGCATCAACAAAGTAGTGCCAACCGTGCGCCTGTGTCATAAGTAAAGGACCGGCTGGCTTGACCATTAAAGGGTGCTGTAATCCCCAAAGTACACTCCAAACAAAATAAAAAATATTTTTTTTTTCTGTTTGTGAATTGTGTGTGCAGTAGCCGCACGTGCATCAACAAAGTAGTGCCAAGCGTGCGCCTGTGTCCCATAAATAAAGGGCCAGCTGGATTGACCGCTAAAGGGTGCTGAAACCCCCAAAGGGCACTCCAAACAAAATAAAAAAAAATTTTCTGTGTTTGTGAATTGTGTGCACTCTGGCTGCACGTGCATCAACAAAGGAGCAGCGTCAAGCGTGCGCCTGTGTCCCATAAGTAAATAGCTGGCTGGCTCATTTCTTAAAGGGTGGTGTAACCCACAAAGTGCACTACTCTCCAGCAAAAATAAAAAATATTTTCTGTGTTTGTGTGCGCCTTAGCCACACGTATATATCAATATAACATAAATGGAGGACCAAACTTTCTCCAATAAAAATAAAATAGGGAAAGATCAAGAACCACTTCCTCCTAGTGCTGAAGCTGCTGCCACTAGTCATGACATAGACGATAACATGCCATCAACGTCGTCTGCCAAGGCCGATGCCCAATGTCATAGTAGAGGGCACATACAATCCCAAATGACAAAGTTCAGGAAAATGACCTTAAAAAAAACATTTAAATCATCTGAAGAGAAACGTAAACTTGCCAATATGCCATTTATGACACGGAGTGGCAAGGAACGGCTAAGGTCTTTCCCTATGTTCATGACTAGTGGTTCAGCTTCACATGACGATGGAAGCCCCCCTCCTGCTAAAAAAATCAAACGAGTTAAGCTGGCAAAAGCACAGCGAAGAACTGTGCGTTCTAAGAAGATATCACAAATCCCCAAGGACAGTCCAAGTGTGGTGGCGGTTGCGATGCCTGACCTTCCCAGCACTGGACGGGAAGAGGTGGCTCTTTCCACCATTTGCACGCCCCCTGCAAGTGCTGAAAGGAGCACCCACAGTCCTCTTGCTGATATGCAAATTGAAGATGTCACTGTTGAAGTACAACAGGATGAGGATACTGGTGTAGCTGGCGCTGAGGAGGAAGTTGGCGAGGAGGATTCTGATGGTGATGTGGTTTGTTTAAATCAGGCTCCGGGGGAGACAGTTGTTGTCCGTGGGATGAAAAAGCCCATCACGGTCATGCCTGGGCAGAAGACCAAACATTCCACCTCTTTGGTCTGGCAATATTTCTATCCAAATCCGGACAACAACTGTCTTGCCATATGTACCAAATGTAAAGGTGAAATAAGTAGGGGTAGGGATGTTAACCACCTAGGAACATCCTCCCTTATACGGCACCTGCAGCGCGTTCATAAAAAGTTACTGTCAAGTTCAGAAACTTTGGCTAAGACCGTAAGCAGTCCAGGGACACCTAAATCCCTTTTTCCTGTTTTATCCAAGGAATCGGTGGATGAGGAGGATGAGGACGACATCTTGCCTCCGTAGAGCCAGTTTGTGCAGGGACACATTAATTGCCAGCTTGTTTTGTGGGGGCCCAAACGAACCAATCATTTCAGCCACAGTCATGTGGCAGACCCTGGCGCTGAAATGATTGGTTTGTTAAAGTGTGCATGTCCTATTTATACAACCATAAGGGTGGGTGGGAGGGCCCAAGGACAATTCCATCTTGCACCTCTTTTTTTTCTTTGCAGTATGTACTGTTTGGGGCCTAGTTTTTCAAACTGCCATCCTGTCTGCCACTGCAGTGTCACTCCTAGATGGGCCACGTGTTTGTGCCGCCCACTCAAGTCGTTTAGCATAGTCATCCAGCTACCTCGGTGCAACCTTTTGGCCATAAAAACAATATTGTGAGGTGTTCAGAACAGACTGGAAATGAGTGGAAATGAAGATTATTGAGGTTAATAATTGAATAGGAGCATAAAAACCCACAAATTCTGTGATTTTAGCTGTTTTTATGCTTTTTTTCAAAAAAATACAGATCCAAAACCCAGAACCCAAAACACGTAAGGGTGGTTTTGGCAAAACCAATCCAGATCCAAAACACGAAGAAAGATCCAGATCCAAAACACAAAAAGTGGGCGGTGCACACCCCTAATATATACAGTCAGGTCCATAAATATTGGGACATTGACAGAATTTTCAGATTTTGGCTCTATTCACCACCACAATGGCTTTGAAATGAAACAAACAAGATGTGATTTAACTGCAGACTTTCAGATTTAATTTGAGGGTAATTACATCCAAATCAGGTGAACGGTGTAGGAATTACAATGGTTTCTATATGTGCCTCCCACTTTTTAAGGGGCCAAAAGTTATGGGACAAACTAAACAATCCTAAATCTAACTTTCACTTTTTAATACTTTGTTGCAAATCCTTTGCAGGCAATTACAGCCTGAAGTCTGGAACGCATAGACATCACCAGACGCTGGGTTTCATCCCTGGTGATGCTCTGCCAGGCCTCTACTGCAAATGTCTTCAGTTCCTGCTTGTTTTGGGGGCATTTTCCCTTCAGTTTTGTCTTCATCAAGTGAAATGCATGCTCAATCGTATTCAGGTCAGGGGATTGACTTGGTCATTGCATAACATTCCACTTTTTAGCCTTAAAAAACTCTTTGGTTGCTTTTGCAGTATGCTTCGGGTCATTGTCCATCTGCACTGTGAAGCACCGTCCAATGAGTTCTGAAGCATTTGACTGAATATGAGCATATAATATTGCCCGAAACACTTCAGAATTCATTCTGCTGCTTTTGTCAGCAGTCACATCATTAATCAATACAAGCGAACCAGTTCCATTGGCAGCCATACATGCCCACGCCAAGACACTACCACCACCATGCTTCACTGATGAGGTGGTATGTTTTGGATCATGAGCAGTTCCTTTCCTTCTCTTCTCTTCCCATCACTCTGGTTCAAGTTGATCTTTGTCTCATCTGTCCATAGGATGTTGTTCCAGAATTGTAATGGCTTTTTTAGATGTTGTTTGGCAAACTCTAATCTGGTCTTCCTGTTTTTGTGGCTCACCAATGGTTTGCATCTTGTGGTGAACCCTCTATATTCACTCTTGTGAAGTCTTCTCTTGATTGTTGACTTTGACACATATACATCTACCTCCTGGAGAGTGTTCTTGATTTGGCCAACTGTTGTGAAGGGGTTTTTCTTCACCAGGGAAATAATTATTTTGTCATCCACCACAGTTGTTTTCTGTGGTCTTTCGGGTCTTTTGGTGTTGCTGAGCTCTCCGGTGCGTTCATTCTTTATAAGAATGTTCCAAACAGTTTATTTGGCCACACCTAATGTTTTTGCTATCTCTCTGATGGGTTTGTTTTGATTTTTCAGCCTAATGATGGCTTGCTTCACTGATAGTGACAGCTCTTTGGATCTCATATTGAGAGTTGACAGCAACTGATTCCAAATGCAAATGTCACACCTAGAATCAACTCCAGACCTTTTACCTGCTTAATTGTTAATGAAATAATGAGGGTATAGCCCACACCTGTCCATGAAATAGCTTTTGAGTTGATAGTCCCATTACTTTTGGCCCCTTAAAAAGTGGGAAGCACATATTGAAACTGTTGTAATTCCTACACCGTTCACCCGATTTGGATGTAATTACCCTCAAATTAAATCTGAAAGTCTGCAGTTAAAGCACATCTTGTTTATTTCATTTCAAAACCATTGTGGTGGTGAATAGAGGCCAAAATGTGAAAATTCTGTCAATGTCCCAATATTTATGGACCTGACTGTATATATATATATATATATATACACAAAGTCACAGAACTGGCACTCACCCTTGACGCTGACCTGGCCTAGGTGCACAGCCACAATAAGATAAACACACCGACTTCACAGGAGGCACTCCAGGACTTTGAAAGGGCGTAATGAATACAAGCAGAGCTTTGCAACATTTTGGTTTATTCAACCGTCATCAGGCATCAACAGTACAACATAGAAACATACCTTACAGTCAGGTGCATAAATATTGGGACATTGACAGAATTTTCATATTTTGGCTTCTATTCACCACCACAATGGCTTTGAAATGAAACAAACAATATGTGCTTTAACTGCAGACTATCAGATTTAATTTGAGGGTAATTACATCCAAATCAGGTGAACGGTGTAGGAATTACAACGGTTTCTATATGTGCCTCCCACTTTTTAAGGGGCCAAAAGTAATGGGACAAACTAAACAATCTTAAATCTAACTTTCACTTTTTAATACTTTGTTGCAAATCCCTTGCAAGCAATTACAGCCTGAAGTCTGGAACGCATAGACATCACCAGACGCTGGGTTTCATCCCTGGTGATGCTCTGCCAAGCCTCTACTGCAAATGTCTTCAATTCCTGCTTGTTCTTGGGGCATTTTCCCTTCAGTTTTGTCTTCATCAAGTGAAATGCATGCTCAATCGGATTCAGGTCAGGGGATAGACTTGGCCATTGAATAACATTCCACTTTTTAACCTTAAAAAACTCTTTGGTTGCTTTTGCAGTATGCTTCGGTTAATTTTCCACCTGCACTGTGAAGCGCTGTCCAATGAGTTCTGAAGCATTTGACTGAATATGAGCATATAATATTGCCCGAAACACTTCAGAATTCATTCAGCAGTCACATCATCAATAAATATAAGGGAACCAGTTCCACTGGCAGCCATACATGCCCACGCCATGACACTACCACCACCATGCTTTACTGATGAGGTGGTATGTTTTGGATCATGAGCAGTTTCTTTCCTTCTCCATACTCTTCTCTTCCCATCACTCCGGTACGAGTTGATCTTTGTCTCATCTGTCCATAGGATGTTGTTCCAGAACTGTAATGGCTTTTTTACATGTTGTTTGGCAAACTCTAATCTGGTCTTCCTGTTTTTGAGGGAGTCTTCTGCCACAAGATTGAGAGGGGGTGCCAGATCCAAAGCATTGTTATGCCTGGAAGCTTGGTGGATTTTCACCTTAAACATGTGTCTCCTAACGGCCTCAATGAATCACTATCATTGAATTGTTGTCTGTAACTTGTCTGTAACTTGCCATTTGCTTTGGATGTTCTTTCTGTGAGCACGGGTTGTTCGTGAGATCCACATAGCTTCTCTCATGTATTCCATAATACAATTATGTTCAATGATTGGAGCAGCCATAATGTACCTGCTTACACCACTTATAGGGATTTTTTTTTTCGTTCTCTCATTTATATCACTTAGATATTCTGGGGGTCATTCAGACCCGGTCGTTAGCGGCGATGTGCTCGGTCCAGGTCGATGGCCCCTCACAGAGCATGTGCACGACGGCGCCGGCGCCGTCGTGCGTATGCATAAGACCCGCTACGACCGACAGCGCCGGTCGTAGCGGGTCTCGATCCAAAGGGGGCGAGCTGTCGATGTTGATTGACAGCTCGCCCCGTTTGGAAGGCGGGCCGGGGGAGTGGCAGCCCAAACGGGGGTGTTCCCATGGGAACGCCTGCCGTTTGGGGGCTGCCCCACTGACATCACTAGTGATGTCAGTGGAGAGCTTCCGGCTCAGACAGAGCCAGAAGCTCTCCGGGGCTTATGACAAGTGAGACCCTACCCTAGGGTCTCATCGTAAGCTCCGATGGTCGCGATGGTCTCTGACCATCGCGACCATCACCCGAGCGGTCGTTAGAGCTGTGGGTGTTAACCCACAGCCTAACGACCGCAACAGAGGCGGGCGGTCACAATGCAAGTGGCCGCCCAGTTTCTGAGCGACCGATTGCATCCTCCGACCGCCTCTGAATGAGGCCCTCTATCTTGTTGCCTGCTCCTGGAGAGCTATAGTGTTGTCCTCCACATAGCCCACAGCACGTTGGCTATAACTGGACACCTTTATTTAACATACTCTGCGGTATGTTTTTATTGTATTTGCCTGTTATATGTAATATGTCTGTTCAGTTTTCATATGTTGTTTAGTATTTTACTGGGCACAGTCACTTTTGAGCAGCCTGTCACTTTTGCATCCAGGGACGTGGTGCTGCTGTGCACCCGCTGTCCAGTTAGCACAGGCTGCCGCTTTGTATATTGGTTACCCTGCATTGCTATGGGCGAGTCGTGCCTCCGGTGACGTCACTGGTGGGTGTTGACATACGCCGGAAGTCACGGACGTTGATGACTGCTGAATAAACCGAAACGTTGCAAAGCTCTGCTTGTATTCATTATGCCCTTTCAAAGTCCTGGAGTGCCTCCTGTGAAGTCGGTGTGTTTATCTTATTGTGGTTGCGCACCTAGGCCAGTTCTGTGACTTTGTATATATATATATATATATATATATATATATACATACAGTCAGGTGCATAAATATTGGGACATTGACAGAATTTTCATATTTTGGCCTCTATTAACCACCACAATGGCTTTGAAATGAAACAAACAAGATGTGCTTTAACTGCAGACTTTCAGATTTAATTTGAGGATAATTACATCCAAATCCGGTGAACGGTGTAGGAATTACAGCGGTTTCTATATGTGCCTCCCACTTTTTAAGGGGCCAAAAGTAATGGGACTATCAACTCAAAAGCTATTTCATGGACAGGTGTGGGCTATTCCCTCGTTATTTCATTATCAATTAAGCAGGTAAAAGGTCTGAAGTTGAATCTAGGTGTGACATTTGCATTTGGAATCAGTTGACTCTCAATATGAGATCCAAAGAGCTGTCACTATCAGTGAAGCAAGCCATCATTAGGCTGAAAAATCTAAACAAACCCATCGGAGAGATAGAAAAAACATTAGGTGTGGCCAAATCAACTGTTTGGAACATTCTTAAAAAGAAAGAACGCACCGGAGAGCTCAGCAACACCAAAAGACAAGGAAGACCACGGAAAACAACTGTGGTGGATGACAGAGGAATTATTTCCCTGGTGAAGAAAAACCCCTTCACAACAGTTGGCCAAATCAAGAATACTCTCCAGGAGGTAGGTGTATATGTGTCAAAGTCAACAATCAAGAGAAGACTTCACAAGAGTGAATATAGAGGGTTCACCACAAGAAGTAAACCATTGGTGAGCTATAAAAACAGGAAGACCAGATTAGAGTTTGCCAAACAACATGTAAAAAAGCCATTACAGTTCTGGAACAACATCCTATTGACAGATGAGACAAAGATCAACTTGTACCAGAGTGATGGGAAGAGAAGAGTATGGAGAATGAAAGAAACTGCTCATGATCCAAAACATACCACCTCATCAGTGAAGCATGGTGGTGGTAGTGTCATGGCATGGGCATGTATGGCTGCCAGTGGAACTGGTTCCCTTGTATTTATTGATGATGTGACTGCTGACAAAAGCAGCAGAATGAATTCTGAAGTGTTTCAGGCAATATTATATGCTCATATTCAGTCAAATGCTTCAGAAATCATTGGACGGTGCTTTACAGTGCAGATGGAAAATGACCCGAAGCATACTGCAAAAGCAACCAAAGAGTTTTTTAAGGTTAAAAAGTGGAATGTTATTCAATGGCCAAGTCTATCCCCTGACCTGAATCCGATTGAGCATGCATTTCACTTGATGAAGACAAAACTGAAGGGAAAATGCCCCAAGAACAATCAGGAACTGAAGACATTTGCAGTAGAGGCCTGGCAGAGCATCACCAGGGATGAAACCCAGCGTCTGGTGATGTCTATGCATTCCAGACTTCAGGCTGTAAATGCCTGCAAAGGATTTGCAACAAAGTATTAAAAAGTGAAAGTTAGATTTAGGATTGTTTAGTTTGTCCCATTACTTTTGGCCCCTTAAAAAGTGGGAGGCACATATAGAAACCGTTGTAATTCCTACACCGTTCACCTGATTTGGATGTAATTACCCTCAAATTAAATCTGAAAGTCTGCAGTTAAAGCACATCTTGTTTGTTTCATTCCAAATCCATTGTGGTGGTGAATAGAGGCCAAAATCTGAAAATTCTGTCAATGTCCCAATATTTATGCACCTGACTATATATATATATATATATATATATATATATATATATATATATATATACACACACAGTATATATATATATATATATAGATAGATAGATAGATAGATAGATAGATAGATACAGCGGCGGCACTCATAGGACTTGAAAACAGATGAATCAACAGGTCAGTTAAACTCCAACGTTTCTGTCTCTTTATTACGAGCTTTTCCTCAGGGACCAACTTAATATATATATATATATCATACCAATGTCGGTGGCACTCGGTGCAATAAAGGCACTAATACAGCAGGACTGGTTTTCCAACGTTTCAATGCTTCCTTTAATCACATGTCACCAGGGTACCATAACTGATTTAATGAGCCAGTCGCAGTTTCAGTGTACTGGCCATATGTACGTACATGGCTTTATCTTTGAGACAAGCATATGCTATCTATTTATATATATATAGTCATTTTGGACTTGAGGAGCCTGTGCAAATGCCGATAAAAAATGTTTTGTCTCCATAGTTCATAAACAGTCCCTAAAAGTATATTTGTCACACAAAAATTATATTTATAGACATCTAGTCGGCCTGGGGAGCCTGCACACTGCACGCACCAATGTAGGATGTCAGAGCAGTAATGTATTAAACAGAGAGTCACCTGAGAGGTGTTACCATCACAAGCCCCCCACCCAGGCAGGCCCAGTACTGTCTGTAGCTCTAATTCACATGTGCGAGATCTTAATAGGAGTGAAGCGCGCTTGTGCAAGGATATCCAGAGGTGGCGTTTTCTGTAAGTAAGCAAAGCACCATCCCCAGTTGGCGATATGTGTAATTAGACAGCGTCAAACAGCTCAGCTTTTCTTCATTTAGTAATTGGCTGTCACACATTTTAAAAAGAATCCAAAGACACAGCTGGAGAAATCTCTGATCTCTCCACAGACTGCCTTTTAATACATTTTGGAGAAGCAGTGTAAAGCCCCTTTTTTTTTGCATTTTCACCGCTTGATATATCTGCTCCATTATCCCCAAGAAGTAGCAATAATCTTGTGTGCAGCCAGGGGCAGAACTATGGGAGACAATGGAGGCACCTGCCGCCGGGCTCCAGCTCTGAAGGGGCACCTCCTCCATTGTCCACAACATATTCACCCCACTTATGGATGTAACTTGTACCCGGAGTGTACTGTCACGGCCGCACAATACATAGCACCCCTTCCCGGCACCTGAGAAGCCACCATACACAAGTGGAGAGCTCCATGTCAGACCATCAGCTGCTGCCTTCGTCTATCTATAGCCTGTCTGCATGCAAATTGCTACATTACAGTGTCAACGGTTGTGACAGGGGGCCACCAAATTATAACTTGCCTCCTGGCGTCTTACGCCACTGTGTGCAGCTATCCGTGGCCTCTTCCCCCAGGGAAAGAAATTGCTGCCGGCACATACCTGGACTATTAGCAATACTCCTGCATTGTATTCTTTTGTGCCAGTGTCATATTTCTGGTGATTTACTACATAAATATGGCACCAGCACCATATTTCTAAGATAATGCCGGTCGGCAGGAGGTGCAGAAGGTAAGTAAAGCATTGCATGCATGCAGGGCCGGATTAAGGTCTGTGGGGCCCCTGGGGAGCCCCTATATAGCACCGTTTCTTGTCATCCTAGGAACAGTTTTTTTCTTTCTATTCACCTTAATGCCCCCAGTAGTAATGCCCACTGTAGTAGTGCCCCTTATGCAATGTCCCCAGTAGCTGTGCCCCTTATGCGATGCCCTCAGTAATGGTCCCCCATATGCTGTGCCCCCTGGGGTAATGCCCCTTACGCAGTGCCCCAAGTAGTGGTCCCCCATACAGTGCCCCTTATATAATCCCCGAGTAGTAGTCCCCCCTATACAGTGCCCACAGTAGTGCCCCTAATATAGTGCTCCCAGTAGTGGTCCCCCCCTATGCAGTTCCCCTAATATTGTACCCCCAGTAATAGTCGCCCCTATAACACAGCCACCGCAGGCTGGTTTGTCACTGTGTAGTGTGGCCGTGCTCACTGCAGTTTACACTACACTTGCGGCGGGTGCAGACAGCGGACCGCGGTGCAAGCCACCGGCTGCACCACTGCTAGCGGGGGCCCCTCCGTGTGTGGGGGCCCAGGGACGACCGCCCCTGTTGCCCCTCTCCCTTAATCCGGCCCAGGATGCATGGTGTGCGCCCCCCTGGATCTGCAGATATAGCTACAGATGATGGTCATTCATACACACTGAATGGCCATCATCTGCTTGTGCCCCGGGTCCTGGCGGCCGGGGGTGGGATCCAGCAGCTGGTGGGCATATCGGGGGCGTGTACCACCTCCCTCCCCGCAGCTGCCACTGTATGTCTGCAGACTTATCCACCGGCTGTGTAGCATAGCAAATGCAATATGTCTGTGAGTGACACAGTTCACAGACATATCGTGTGTAGTACACACTTGCCGATGGGCAGCAGATATATTGGCCGATCAATTGATCGGCCAATATATCTGTCAGTGTGTACCCAGGTTTTGAAACGCCATTCATTATGAGATAATATGGCCACAGCACCTTTGAGGCATCCTCCTCAACAACAAATGGTAGACTGGTAACAGGATGCTGCAAGCACCCTTCTTAGCCATGGCAGTGATGGGTGGAGAATAATTAATTTTCTAATAGTTAGACGATCCCTCAAATCTCTGTAGGGCCTTGATATAACAGGGTAATGTGCAGTTAATAATTGCTTTTACTTTACTGAATCTGTATAGAGGGCTTGATTCAGACCCGCTCGCGAGCGCATAGTGCCCGCAAGTGGGTCGATGGTCCCTCACTGCGTATGCGCAAGACCCGGCCAGCGACGGGCGCTTCGTCGCTACTGGTCTTGCACCAAAAGGGGGTGGCTGTCAATTTTGATTGACAGCTCTCCCCGGTTTCGAGGCGGGCAGGGGGGGTGGCTACACAAACGGAGGCGTTCCCGAAGGAACGCCTGCCGTTTGTGGGAGGCACCACTGACATCACCAGTGATGTCAGTGGAGAGCTTCCTGCTCTGTTAGAGCAATAAGCTCTCTGGGGCTTGCAACAGACGAGACCCTACCACAAGGGTCTCGTTGCAAGCCCCGATGGTCGCGACCATCACCTGGCTGCTCGCAGAAGCTGTGGGTGGTCAGACAAAGCTTAGTGAGTGGCCAGGAGGCCGCAACAAAAAAAAATGCCCTGATTCAGAGCGAGCGCTCTTAAAGAGCGTCTGGCTCTGAATCAGGCCCAGAGATACTATAACCCAGAAAAGCCCCCTTATCTATTTCAAATTCACATTTTTCAAGTTTAGCATACAACGGATTTTCTTAATTTCTTTAATATCATTTTGATCTACAAACATATTCATCAAGAGAGGAAAATATAAGTGTGTCAGCAAGACTGCCATTTGTGGGTGGTGACAGGGGGTGGTTGATGGAAACGGGGGGGTGGTGGTGCGAACGCAGGCATGTCTGTGCGTCTGAACGCCGTTACAGGGGCGTGCATAATTAAGATGCAGCGTAAGAATACACGTCACATGGCTGAATTACAAATTGCAGCACTCGCAGTGCTTGTGGTAGGGTATGGTCAACCACAAGTGGTGCGTATGGGTCCGATGTTACTCGATGTTACCGATTGTTTAATACACTTCCTGGAGATGACGTGTGTTACTAAGGGAAAGTGGGCATCTTATGACAGGCTGGTGGGCATCTAAATACATACCGCAATCGCACAATACATATTGGCCGTGCTAATGTCTTGCTAGCGATCGCAGGATTTGCATACTTTGGCAACTCTTAGCTGCGTGTGAACGCATCCTAGTGAACGGGTCTGAATAAGGCTCTAAGTTTTCTGTGTGTCTTTATTTTTAGATATCCATGGCAAGGGGGCATGATTGGTAATCAACCTGAATATTCACCCCAGAATGTAATACCTATGTGTTCCTAATTCCCACTTAATTGCCAATGCTAATTTTTTCATAGAGGCATTGTTTCTTTCATGTACATTTAATTTTCTACTTAAGAGGATGCTCTTTTTCCTTTTTGTTCTGAGACAGAACTGCACCTATCCCTACATCTGATGCATCTGTTTGCACCATAAATTCACGTTTAAAGTCAGGTTTCATCAAGACTGGATGGGTGCACAACGCTACCTTCAATGCCAGAAATGCTCTTTTTGCCTCAGAATTAGTGGCGTAACTAGGGTTTTCGGAGGCCAGGGCAAGATGAAGAACGGCACCCCTCCCCCCACACACATACATGTAAAAGTAAACGTGCACGCCGAAAGCGCGTGGCAAAAAATGGGCATGACCACATACCAGAATGGGCGTGGTCACTGAAAATGGGGCGTGCCTACATGACACGACCCATGAGTGACATTTCTCGTCACTCTGGCAACATTCCTTTCCATTCCATATGCTCCTTACCTATACAGTGGTTTCTCACAAGGTCATCATCATCATACAATATCAGTACAACCAGACTTGTGCTCCCTGTGTAACTTCCTGCCCCATGCATTTCTCAGCCACAGAATCTCCCCCCTGCATCTCTCAGCCATACCATCTCCCCTGTGTCTCTCAGCCACACCATCTCCCCCCTGCATCTCTCAGCCATACCATCTCCCCTGTGTCTCTCAGCCACACCACCTCCCCCCTACATCTCTCAGCCATACCATCTCCCCCCTGTGTCTCTCAACCACACCATCTCCCCCTTGCGTCTCTCAGCCACACCATCATCTCCCCCTTGCGGCTCTCTATCACACCATCATCTCCCCCTGCGTCATCTCTAAGCACACCATTACCTCCCAACTGCATCATCTCTCAGGACAACATCATCACCCCCCTGTGTTGTCCCTCAGCCACACCATCATATCCCTCCCTGCGCCCCCCCCTTCATTCTATATTTCTGTATGTCTCTCCCCCACCCCTTTATTCTATGTCTCTGTGTGTGTTTCTCCCCCCTTCATTCTATGTCTCTGTGTGTCTCTGGGGCTCATTTATTTGCAGCTTAATCTCTCCTAGATGTAAGGAGAGACCGCAGCAGGTATCTACCTGCTGTGATCCCTCTATTCCCACAGGCAGCCGCATCCCTTGTAGGTTTTGTTGAAGCCGGATAATTGGCTGAGACAGGATCGGTTTAAAAGTAAATCTGCACGATGCCAATTTGCGAATGGCAATGAGACGCCATTTTGCGACTGGCCGCCCAGCACCATTTTAGTGAATCTCGCCCATTATAAGTACATACGGCGATGCTATTATTTAACGTTGTGCGATTCCCACGCAATAGAAAGAAGTTAAAAGTCCTCATCATATAAATACAGACAGTTACTAAAACATATAAAATGATCACCCCCTGCAAAACACGTACCATGGTGTACTCCACAAACACGTAGCCGCACAATGATAACTAGCGTCTTTTCCCAAAACCCAAATACTTACACACTGCACACTTGCATAAAAAGGTTCCCTAGCATTAAAGTGTAATATTCAAGGTTTATTCAGTATTAATGTAATTTGATATCTAAGGTTTAGTACATGGTAAGCAGACAGTGTTTGGTGTTGTACTGATCCACTGTGTCTTTACAGATTTCCGGTATCATCGGTGAGAAGATCGCAACATGTGTTTGCAAACTATGGACCATAGAGAGCTAAACATTAAAATTAACTCTGTAATGTAGCCAGCTTAGATTTATTATGCAGCAGGAAAATGGACACAAAGAGCTGTTGAAGGCTGGATTGTGTCCATACGAATTGACCTATGAACTATACTAACAGAAGAACCAGGAAGAAGAACCAATGGAATCATGCCAAACTGTTCTATTGTATTACCCATCTCTGCTAGAGTATATATGTGGGCTCTCTAAACCTGGATGCCAGTGGAAAAAAATAACTTAATTAGCTCAAATAATATATATTCGAATGGTGTACATACAAAGACACAGCATGCTATCAGATAAAAGACTGGCAGCACATCAAATTTGAAACTGATGAAACTGAATTAGTCCCAGTAGTCACTTTATAAATCGACTGGTGTGATCAAGAGCACAGCTCAGGTGCCGGAGAATTACTTCTGACTCAACTTGAAAAAGTACACAGAGGTGTCCCAAATGCATTGCTGCTGTGTCTCTGGGAGATTCTGACCGACACTAAAGGCAAAATGTACTAAGCGTCTGGCTCTAAACCTCAGCGGTTTGGTGGCGGTTTGGCAGCGGCTCCTAAACCCCGGGGTTTTGTGGTGGTTTGGTGACGGTTTCTAAATGACAGCCCTGTTCTAAAATTAGTTTTGATGGTGGTTTTGCAGGGGTTGTAGCCTTAGTAAATATGCGGATAGCAAAACCGCCACCAAACCACCAGGGTTTAGAACCCTCCGCTTAGTAAATTTTGCCCTAAATCTCCAGGAACCTTAAGACCTACACTGCTGCACACCTCGGACCCATTATTGAGCTGGACATCACCACCGGTGGCACCTCTACACCATCGGGCTATGGAACAGTCAGGAGAGAGGTGCTATGATAGATTACCAGCGGGACCACAACATATAGCTTCATATTTAGATGAGAAGGCAGCAGTGGGCTGCCCTATACTTGACATATTTTCAAAACTATTATCATATTTACGCAGCTGCAGTCCGTGAAAAATCACAATTGCTGTCGCATTAGCGTTCATCGACGAATCAGGCCCTATGGGGTATATTTACTAAAGTGCGGGTTTATAGAAATGGAGGTGTTGCTCATAGCAACCAATCACATTCTAGCTATTGTCTTCTAGAAGGTGCTAGATAAATAAGTAAAATCTAATTGGTTGCTATGGGCAACAACTCCACTTCTAAAAACCCACACTTTAGTAAATATACCCCATAGTGAGTAATTTTCCGGCACTTGAGCTGATCACACCAGTTGATTTATAAAATGATTACTGGTATCTATAATAAACTGTGATCAGGACTAATTCAGATTTAATTTTCAAATCTGATGTGCTGCCAGTCTTTCATCTGGTATCATACTGTGACTTTGTATGTACAACAGTCGGATATATATTATTTGAGCTAATTAAGTTCTTTTTTTCCACTACGGAATTAAGCCTGGTCAACTGTTTGGGTATTGACAGACACACATACTGTTGCTCTATACTTGGAGATCCAATGAGCGTGTGGATACATCAGGGTTGGTGCTACCATTTGGCAGCTTTAGGCGGCTGCCTAGGGGCGCCAAGCACTGGAGGGTGCTGCTGAGTCCACAAAAAAAAAAAGGATGTCTCTTTCAGTCCCAGACAGGTTGGTTTAGCGTGGGTGGGGGTGAATTTATTGAATGCTGACATGGTTAGTGTATGTGTGTATGGGTATAATGAGTGCTGGTAGGGTGTGTGTATGTATGTGGAGGATAATGGGTACTGACATATATTGGAGCATAGATGTGTGGTATAAATATATTGGGGAATGAATGGTTGGCATACTGTATTGGGGGCACATGTGTGCCATGTTTGGGGCATTGTTTGGCATAATTCATGGCTTTGTGGCATACAATCACTTTCTTGCACAGCTGTGTGGCATATCTATTGGGGGCACAAATGTGTGGAATATTATGTATTTGGCATAAACATGTGACATATTATTTATTGTAAGCATTGATGTTTAGCATAATTATGAATTGGGGATAAAGATGTGTGGCATATAATGAATTGTGGAACATAACATATTATGAATTGGGGGCAGGGTTATGAGGCACAGTATGATTTTGGGGCTCTGCTATGTGACATATTATAAATTAGCATCACTAAATGTGGCATAGTATGAAATGGAGGGAGCAGGGGTGGTGGGTGAAATGTTGCCTAGGGCACCCAGACACCTTGCACCGGCCCTGGGATACATAGTGTCATTGTCTGAGAACTCACAGAATTGCTACTTGTCAACATATCTGGTACATCATATAGTGCAGGGATTCCCAACCACAGTCCTCAAGGCACACTAACAGTCCAGGTTTTAGGGATAGCCATACTTGAGCACAAGTGACTTAATTAGTACCTCAGTTATATTGATTTAACCATCTGTGCACAATTGTGGATATCACTAAAACCAGGACTGTTAGTGTGCTTTGAGGCCCGAGGTTGGGAATCACTGCTCTAGTGTGTACCCATGATATGCCCGCACCTGCGGGTTACTGATATTGCCCGTTGGCCCTACTGCATGGTTGCCTACACTCCTGAGACCTGCGGGAGACTCCCGGTTCAATGTGGAGTCTCCCGCTGCCCCGGAAAGTTAAATAAATACCCCGGATTCCCCAATGATTCCCCAGACGTGATGAGGCGGAGCCTGAATAATACATTGTCATGATGAACCCCGGCACAATCTGAGTCATCACCAGGTCCTCCCGGACTGTACAGTCTGTCCTGCCGGTAAGTGCACTGCTTTGTCGGTGGTGAGTGCAGGAGGGAGATGTGTGCTGCGCTTCACAACCACAGCGCATCATATACAATCCAGGGCTTCCAATAGGGGCTGGAGGGGAGCACCTGCACAGGTTTGCGGAGCTTCTGTCTCCCCCCACAGACACAGGGCTGAAGACAACTTCCCCAGCGGATCGGCAGGGAGTGCCTGAAAGGGATCGCGGCACAAGCGCCTCTCCACCCTGGGGCCAAACTGGTGGAGTGGCACGTCAGGCAGCAGCTCAGCAGCTGTCCGGGCTGGTAGAGCTGCTGTCCCGGCAGTGGAGAGCAGCGCTGGAAGAAAGAGTGACGGCGAGGAAGGCAGCTCGGAGGAGAGGGCAGAGGAGGATTGCCTGTTGTTTCCTGCGGTTAGTGTCTAAGGTTTAACCTGCAACAGCTCCATATGCTGGCACTGCCCCGTATGTGTGTGTGTGTGTGTGTGTGTATGCTGGCACTGCTGTGTGTGTGTATGCTGGCACTGCTGTGTGTGTGTGTATGCTGGCACTGCTGTGTGTGTGTGTGTGTGTGTGTGTGTGTGTGTGTGTATGCTGGCACTGCTGTGTTTGTGTGTGTGTGAACTGGCACGTGTGTGTGTCTCTGCAGGCTGGCTCTGAACCCTGTGTGTGTTTGTCTATAGGGTGTGTGTTTGTGTGTAGGATGGCACCGACACCTATGTTTTCACTGGCACAACTTAGAATTTTATATTAAACAGGCAGGTCAGAATATTCCACAAATATGCTTATGGAACATTAAAATATTAGCTGCGTCATATGTTTCTAATCCTAGAAACATATGATTTTGACAGTAGATAAGAAACTATTTACCAATCTAGTTTCCACTTTTGCCCAAAAGTGGAGGCTTAACAAATAATTTGTTAGAGGACTCATATTGGTTAAGTTAAGCCAGAGTCATATACTGGGGCTGATTCTGGCACGGATGCAATGCCAGTTATCATGTGAATGAGTGATATTTTCTGTCTGCACATGTCACCCATTCACAAACCCCACCTGGCTGCCTGCTGCACTTAGTAATTTTATTTTACCGGCCACTGCAGGACACACCGCTGAGCGGCATTCAATATGCTCATATGTGGAGCTAGACATTCCTTTTGGGCAGAGCATGACATGCCACCTAGGCCCCAGGTCGCACTTAGCGTTTATAGTCTCCCTGAAACTGGTTTTCAAAAGTAGGCAAGTATACCCTACTGCGGGTCCAATGGGAGATGTCACCAACGATGCCATACTGCAGACTACAGCATTATAGCACGACATGTAGCTCCCCCGGCATCTGCAAGAGCGTATGTTGTGCTGTGTACACATCATGCATGCGAGGTATTTTTACTTTTACTCTCAAATGTACATTTTATTTATTAGATGGTTGATAGGACATTTATGTATATATGTATTGGAATTTCATATTATGCAAGCTCGCTCCTCACCCACAAAAAAAAACATTTGAAAGGCGGTGTGCTTTATAGCAATAGGCTGCACGGTCCCTGCATTTCACAGAGGAGTAATGTGTGGTCTAAGTGGATGATTCAGTAGTGGACGGAATTGCAATGCTGCACACAAGCAGCTTTGCACATCTGTCCTTGCAACTATATTAATGCAGCAGGAGGCGTTATGTTTCCTGCATGCATTACTTGTCCAAGCTGTGTCCAAGGACGCATCATCAGATAATCTGCGATCACATCGGCTGGCTGAGTGACCCATGGGTAGGTTGGAGGGAGGGTGGAGCGGGCATCGGAACGATTTTATTGCCAACATAAAATCATTCCGACTCCCCTAGTCAACTGGCATTATGCACCCATTGCTGCACTAGTCACTTTCTGACTCCCCAACCATGCTTGCAAAAGGGAGAACTTCAGACTCTGGGAACAGTCCTTTGGTGTCAGTATCAGTATCAAACGGGTCTGGGTTATTTACTTCTGTAACAAGTTCGGTTTCCAGGGGTGGGAAAATCTTTTCCAAACAGTGGCGGAACTAGAGAGTGGTGGGCCCAGGTGCAAGGATATGCTTTAGGCCCCCCTATGCAGTGCTCCCAGTAGTGCCCCATATACAGTGCCCCCAGAAGTAGTCCCCTCTACGCAGTGCCCCCAGTAGTAGTACCCCCTATGCATTGCCTCCAGTAGTAGTCTCCCCTATGCAGTGTCCCCAGTAGTAGTCCCCCCTATGCATTTCCCCCAGTAGTAATCCCCGATATGCATTGCCCCCAGAAGTAGTCCCCTCTATGCAGTGCCCCAGAAGTATTCCCCCCTATGCATTACCCCCAGTAGTAATCCCCCCTATGCATTGCCCCCAGTAGTAGTCCCCCATATGCATTGCCCCCAGTAGTAGTCCTCCATATGCATTGCCCCCAGTAGTAATCCTCCCTATGCAGTGCCCCCAGTAGTAGTCCCCCCCGTATACAGTGCCCCCAGTAGTAGTCCCCCCCGTATACAGTGCCCCCAGTAGTAATCCCCCCTATGCATTGCCTCCAGTAGTAGTCCCTCCTATGCATTGCCCCCAGTAGTAGTCCCCCCTATACAGTGCTCCTAGTAGCGGCGCCCCCCCTATACAGTGCCCCTAGTAGCGGCCACCCCCCATATACAGTGCCCACAGTAGAGCCCCTCCTATGCTGTGCCAGTTCCCGTGCCCCCTTACACACACACAAAAAAACACAACTTACCTGAATACCTACTTCTGCCGCGACCGGTGGCTCCTCCCAGCCCGTTCTACTGCACTATGACGTCTCTCCCATCATCCGCTGCGGGTGGAGCTGGAAGGCGGAGCTCATGAGTGAGCTCCACCCGGCTCCCTGCATGGACGCAGCAGTCAATGACAGTCTGTCTGACTCTTATTGGCTGCTATAACAAACACACAGCTGCCGCTGGCGGCTTTGTGTTTGTTACTGTATAGTGCTGACTAGCGGTGGGTGCAGCAGCAGCTATTGGCACCTGCACCACAGCGGGCCACGGTGTAATCCACCAGCTGCACCGCCGCTAGTTCCGCCACTGCTCCCAAATACAAATATAGCATCAAACATCATTAAATAATGAACCAATCCCACAGTAACTACAGTGGGACCACATTGTGTTTCTGTGTTCACTTCAGCAGTATCATAATACCAAGTATTCCCATGGATCCAGGTTACACCAACAGTTTTCCCCTGGCAAGGATTCATAAATTTAGCTTTTACAAGGGTAACCAGGCTCAAATAACAAGTTTCAGAGAAATTTATGTATCTCGGCGCTCTCAGGGGATAGCTAATGATTATTTTATTATTAGAAAAACAAACTGTATCTAATTTTTGTATTCTAATTTACTTAGAGGATTAGTGAAATCATCAACACATATAATTTTGTTTCATTTCCCCATATTTAGAGTGCGCCGAGATACTCACCTTTTTCTGAACCTTCTTATTTGATACTGACCAGGGAGTCAGACTGCACCCCAATAATTCTAGCATCATATGCATCAGATGCGACTACACCAGACTGGGCTTTCCCTGACATGGTCCCATCTGATGCGACCAGTCAGAAATTCCCACTAGGCGTCTGCGGGAAGCTAATCTTCCCACAGCCGCCTATGTCAGAGGGACCTGCTGGTCCCTCTACACCAGTGGTTCCCCCTCCTTATGTCTCGATCACTGCTGGCCACAGTGATCAGGCCGGTGAAGCCTGGGTAATTTAGCGTGCATCTCCCCCTGTGTATACCCCGTTGGCCAAAGAGAGCAGCAGCTGCAGGGGAAGCTAGCATCATTCCCACCTTCATGTTTATACCCCGGTAGCTCCAGAGAGCTGAGCCACCAAGGAAGCCAAGCCTGCCCTCCCCCTCCATATTCCTGGAGGCTGCAGGGAGCAGTAGCCACCAGTGAAGCTGTCCCCCTCCCTGTTTATACCCCAGCGGATCCAGAGTGCCGAGCCACCGGGGAAGCAACCCTGCCCTCCCCCTGCATATACCCGGCTGCAGGGAGCAGCGGTCGCCGGTGAAGGCAGCACGGCTTCCCCCCCTGTACTATGGCAGCTCCAGAGAGCTGAGCTGCCAGAGGAAACCAGCGCTGGCCTCCCCCTGCATATACACTCAAGCCTGCCTCGTTCAACAAGGGGGGCTGATCAGTAGTCTCCCCTGACAAAGTAGGGATGGCCATCGATGGGTGAAACCTTCATGGTAATTGTTTCACATCAATGATGGTTAACCATCGATTGTTAACCCACCCATTGGCCATCCCTATGACAGAATCTCAGCTGTGCTCTGCATGTGGCTGCGGAGAGGGAGTGGGGAGGTATATGGTTCCAGGGAGTTAGGGAGTGGGAGAGGTGTATGTGGGTGTAAAGGAAGGGTAAAATTCGGATGGGAGGGGGGCTTAAAATAATAATAAAAAAAATGTACACAAGTGATGGGTGTGGAAAGTTATTTTATAATGGGGGGGCTATGGACACGAGGGTGGTGCAAGACACTCCCTACATATATTTATTTTTAATGAAATATCTAAAAACATTTTTAAAAATACTTTTTAAACTATATTAAATAAAAAATATTTCTGACCGGTTTTCCCGGTAAAAAAATCGTCAGTTTAGTGGTTAATAGATAAAATGATAAATGCAATACCAGCGTACCAATTATAATACTTTTTTTTTTATAGGGAAAAGGAATTGCAGATTGTCAATCAATAATAGGAATACTACAATGGTCCCTCTGTGCAGGATTACTGGTATTATTTTAAGGGCAATCTAATACCTCTTCTCCACCAAAAACCCGGGTCCGACCTGGGTTTTCACACATGGTTCCAACCCAGGTCGGACCCAGTTTACACAGCACCATCGATCTGGGTTATTCTCAGGTCAGCCCAATTCACACTGAACCTGGGTGTGCCCTACTAGACTTGTGAGGTCTTAAAAGTGGGAGTTGACTGCTCCACAACCACCAATCAGCTCATTTAGGCATGACCTGGGTTGCGCTGTGTACACTGCATCATTACCCAGGTCCATCCTGGGTCCAACCCTGGTAGCTACCTGGGTTGGATTGCCGGGTAACTTGACCCGGGTTATGTTTCAGGGACCGTTTTACACTGAGCTGCCACCTTGGTAGACCCAGCAATAACCCAGGTTTTTTCTCTGGTGTAAAAGGGGTATAACAGAGCCTCTACCCATGGGCCGTTTACCAGTGTTTATACACATTTGCTTACCTGTCGGTCTACAGTGCAGTGCTAGCTGAGCAAAGAAAGATACTCTGTAATTCATATAAGCAGTATCACATTACACAGGTTCAGAGGTAAGTGGACAATTAGAGCACGAGACGGGTTCCTACCTGGCACAGATGACAAATCTCCAGGTTTCAAGCCTACAATCTCAGGATGTTTACGGTCACTCCTCTGCTCAGCTCCCCTGAAACAATCTTACAGAACTTATCCCGGATCTTATGGGTTAATGCATGTTAGTGGGTAATTTAGCGTGCAAGGAAAAGGGACTGTAATTTAATAGCCCATAGCTACTACCCTTCTCCAGAGGAGGTATATTACCGCATCTAATTGAATCCGGCCTTATGAAACCACCATGGTCTTCACAGTATAATAGTCTTTTCCAATTGCAAAAAATGGGTGTCTGAAGGTATGTAGCAGTATAATTGAGGGAGATGCTATTGAGAATAATGGAATAGTTTATGCAGATTGGGTTGATTGTGAGGATGAAGGGTTAATAACCATAATGTAGTTAATTACTATAAAGGTTTATTTTTGATGAGAAAGGAGGAGGAATGTAGTTAATGGTGAGATTGAGGGACTGGGTCTTTTCAACATAACCTCCATAAACTATCCTACCCAATTACATCTCCTCTATACAGTCCCCATATGACATTACATATTTTCTCTTTCTCCATTTTCACATCCTCCTCACCCAACTTTACCGCCCACCAAGAATCTCTGTCTGGACTAATATGCAATACGTAGCACTTATCGTTGTGTAGTATCAATGCCTATTTCCCTATAGATTATAATCTTACGAGCAGGGTCCTCTTACCTCTTTGTCTGTCTGTTATTACCCAGTCTTGTTTTATAACTTTTTTGTTCCCAATTGTAAAGTGCAATGGAATATGCTGGTGATATATAAGTTAATAATAATAATAATAATAATAATAATAATAATAATAATAATAATAATAATACTAGGGGAGGTAATGAGGGAGTTATTGAATATGAATGAATTGATGATGTGGGGGTTAATTAATAATTGGGATGATTATTATAAAGTGGTAATGTTATTGAACGGGCTTATGATGCTGATTGTGTTAATGATCTTTAGGAGGGGTTTATTTAATGATGAGGGGGTGATAATCTGTTGCAGTCATAACATTCTCTCTGTGATCACTAAGATGCTTTCTATATTGAATTGTGGTCACTAGGCTTCTCTGTAGTGTATGGTGGTCACTTAGATGCTGTGTGTATTATATGACTATCAATGATGCTCTCTGTATTATAGAATGGTTCCTGATGCTATCTTAATTATTATAGGTGGTCACGGCTGCTCTCTGTATTATGTGGCAGTCACAGTGATGTTTTCTGTATTATATGGCATTAAAAATTCTGTATTATATGGCAATCATTGTGAGGGCTTGGGTATGGGATGCCGGCAGTCAGGATCCCGGCTGTCAGAATCCCAACACTGGCATCCCGACAGCGTTAGCATACCGACACTTGTTGTTCAGTATGCTAACCCTCCCCCTCTCCCTACCCTAACCCTCCCTCCTTGGTGCCTAACCCTAACTTCCCCCATTAGTGCCTGAACCTAACCTCCCCCTCACCACACTCTAAACCTAAACCTACCCTCTTAATACTCAACTCTAACCCTCCCCCCACCGATATACTTACCTTTGATATCCCGGCGGTCGGCATGCCGGCGTCGGTGGTGGGTGTGATGAGAGGTGGTGGGATTCCGGTGCGAGTAATATCAGCGCCGACATTGCGGCCGCCGGGATACTGACTGTATCCCTTTGTGAGGGAAGGGGGGGTCTTTGCCCCGGGTGACAGAAGGCGTAGCTTAACCCTGAGAATCAGCCTACCATAATGGGCCGTTGGCAGTTTGCATTGAATTTAATCTGCCTCATAGTGTGTTCTGATAGTGTAGAATGCCTAATAATTCTTAGTACAGGCAATTCTATTTAAATGCTAGTGGTTCCACCAAGCGTTGCCTGGGTGTTTTTCTTTTTGCACTGCCCTCAATGAGCATGCTCCAGAGTGCGCCTCCTCCCCATTGGCGTACTTGCTATTGCGTGCCCCTGTCCTCCTCTTAGTGTGCATGCCCCACAATCTGCCCTGGCTGGAGACACCAAGGGGCCTCTTCCTGAATCAGCCTGAGACATTAGGGGACTGAAGAGATTGGGATCCCATTGGGGACCCCAGTGTACTGTCGTCTGCTGCTCCTACAGCTGTGTGTCGGGAGTCCAGGTGAGAAACAGTGGCAGGCCCGCGCTGTGCACGTTATGTCCGAAATGTGATGACCTAATTTTTGTCAGCTTTGTTGTCTAAAGAAAATGTTTTTTATCTTTCTAAGCCTTTATATAAGCTAAATTAATATTGGTTTTAATATATATGGTTAAGCATGTACTGTGACTGATCTTTCATTTTATTCATTATGGGGCTGGTTCTGAGTTGGACACATCCATTGTCTGCATCTTTTACCACAGTTGCATCTGTGACTTTATGCTAATGCAGCCCTCTCCGAGTATACAGCCGGGCATTGGAATGTGCAAGGACTTAGACGCCCACTTGGAACGTCTTTAGACCTTTGGTTGCACCATCAAAACTTGCACCAGCCCTATGCTAGGTGCAGATTCTCCATCTGAGTATGGCCTCTAATGTGAGCGATGAAGCCTCTTTGTACGCAACCACTTTCAGCAACACACACACGACACTCCCATAACACTCAGCATCTCCATGTGTCTGATTAGCCACCCCACTGTCACCGCCCAGAGATGCCCAATCCACTTCAATCTGAGGGGCCTATTCATTAAACATAACAATTCAATGGAGATAATTAGCTTTAGAACTCTCATGGAGTTCTAGCTAATTATAGGTGGAATTCATCATTCCACCTCTCCATAAGTATCTATTCCAAAAAGCTGTCATTTTTGCGATGACAGCTTTTCGGGAAATAGATACTTTTCCCTCTACACTACCTTATCGCGTCTGGAAACAGTGCTGCGCATGCGCTGTTACATCTGTAAAACCAGCGCATGCGCAGCACTGCCTACAGATGATTAAGTTTCGTACCCCCCCGATCTAATGTATGGGGAGTGTGGAAATTAACGCAGGGGAACTTAGCAAGGAGATATCTGTGATATCTCCTGTGTTAAGTCTGTTCATGAATACCAAAATAACATTATTTAAGGAAAATTTCTTAAAAACGTTATTTTAGTGTTGATGAATAGGCCCCTGAATCAGTACTGGGACTCCGTGGGTGATTCAGTTTAGGATGGAATTGCAAAGCTGCACGCAGGCAGCTTTGCAATTCCATCCTTGCTAATATGCAAATGCTTATATATACAAAAAGAAAGAGGAATCAATTTTAATATGGGTGCACTCAATTCCTCCTAATAAATAAAATACTTTAAACTTTATTAGGTATACTTTAAAATTATTAATTGGGCTTGTCAAGTTACATGGGCTACGTGCAATTCCGCAGGACCTGTTCTGTACATTTGCAGAACGGGTCCTGCGCACGCACAGATTCCCGATAATCGTGAATCTGCGTTCAGCATTGGACTTACGTGCAATGCTGAATCAGGCCCTCTGTGCGCTAACAATGGGGACAGATGCGCAGTAGATAAATATGAATCCACAGAGTCCGACATCGGCTGCGTGTGCGGCTCAGAAACAGGCCCTAAATAATCATTTGTGAAGATAAATAGAAGTCTCTGCTAATAGTAAATACTGAGGCGGCACTGAGCTGTACAAATGGCAGACTCCCAGGAGATGAATCCCCACAAAAGTTTAAGATTGGTGCGCAAAAAACTAACTACAATATTGAAAACCCATTAAAGACTCCGATTACTCTACAAAAGCCGCAACGCCTCTCTGGTACTGATATTGAAATAGGCAGTTAAATATTTGGTATTGTATCTTCATTGTATTCATGCTAAATGACTGCATAGAGAGAGTTGTCTATTTGCATAACTACACAATGCATTGAATCTGGGTTTTTCATATTCTTTCATTTGCATTATAACATGACAAAGCACATAAACATAACAAATAAAAACTAAAGGTCACAAAGAGCAAGAACCAAAGCAGAGAACAGGGTGTAGACATATTTGATTCTGTATCTTGTACTTTGCATGAAAATTCTGTGTTGTATAAAATAGGATTATGTGACAACTTTCTTTATGACTGATTTTACTATATTAGGCACCTTTATCTTACACAACCTGTACAGGACTGGGAAACTGAAAAAAGATTGCCGAAACCCGGGATCGAACCAGGGACCTTTAGATCTTCAGTCTAACGCTCTCCCAACTGAGCTATTTCGGCTGGGTGCAAAAGGCTTTCAACAGATAATTGTCAGGCTACAGAAATGCTTTAGAGAAGAGAGCAGCACTATCACAGCTCCATGTGGAAAAATACAACATTTGTAAAATTTTGGAGGATTTTCCCTGATTGTCTGTCTCATTAAAGGGCCTATTTATTAAAGTATATTTGTGTCACATCCCCTGACAGGGCCGGATTAAGGCTTGTGGGGGCCCTGAAGCAACTATGTTGTGGGGGCCCCCACTAAGCCACACAGAGCCTACCCCCACCCCCCGATTACAAACACACACACGTAGCAAACGTATATTTTATATATAACATACACACTAACACACATACAGTATACAAACACATGAACACATACAAACATACTAACACTTATGCATACACAGTATACACACACTAACAAATATGTACACATTATCACTTAGTTTGACTGCATTTTGAATTTTGATTGTACCCTCCTTATTTGTGAAGCTTTCATATGATGATCTGTTGATTACAGGCTGATATTTAAATATGTGCAGATTATTTTATTAAATTGGCTGTTTTTGCGGATCGTTCAATAAAATAAGAATTTTTCATTAACTAGGTATATTGTGATTAACATTTCGCAAAACCTATATCTTTGGAGTGATGCTTTTCCTTTTGTTTAAAACCCTCCCAATATTTCCCACAGTTTAATAATATCTGCTGACCCCAAGTGGCCAATTGTAAAATGACAGTGTTCTATATTTGAAAGTAAACAGAGTAGGATCGTCTCTTTACAAAACTTCTCATAATACAAGAGCTAGGGCCAAATGTAATAGGGTGAGAGTTTCTGACACTTTTTAAACTTTACCAATGTAATAGAGTCCAAAAACAAAGTAACAGAGCGAACTTGTATTTTTTTTAGACTTAAAAAACTCTCACGATTTAAAATCTCATTCAGATATTTTCCCATTTTGAAGATAAAACTCAACCAATGTGAGATTTTACTGCTAAACTCTCACATTTTCTAAACTCTCACCCTATTACATTTGGCCCCTAGTCTCGGATCCAGGGGAGGGGGGTGGGGGGCGGGTACACTACCTAGATGTGCCTGGTGGAAGAGAGGCAGACAAAGGATCCTGCCCAGTAACTATGATTATGTTTTAAAGTTTAGTGGCTGGTATTTGTGATTGGAATCAATGTAGCTAGTCTTACCAAATTAGCACTAATAATGGTGATAGTGTCTCTCAGTAAAATGTATATTATGTGCTCAAAGTACTGTAGTACTAAGGATTGATATACCTGGGAGTAGGCTGTATTCGTGACCAGATCAGAAACCAAGGACATGGTGAACCAGGTAGTCAGAGCACAGACAGGAAATTTAGTAACGTCATAAGTTCCATTAGTAGAGATGACTGTAAATATAATATTTATATTCAGCACACATAGTTAATGGCATAGGTGCAAGAAAAATAAACTTAGGGTAACGGGTTGAACCAGGTTAGGAACAGACCAAAGTTATGGTACAGTACACTGGATAGCATCAAGGACAATCATCAACACTAGACACTGGTGACAGGCATTCAATCTGGCTAACTGGCTTTTATACCTCATCCTGTGCCATTGAGGACACCAGCATAGAGAGAACAAACAGACAAAAAGCTTTCCCTGCACCCAGGCACTGTTTGCATGTTGAAATCAAAAGAGGTAATTCTGACAAGCACCAACTCCGGGAACCCAAGTCTCCAGACCTCCTGCACTCTGGTCCACAAGTCAAATGTCAAAATGTACAGTAGGTGACATACATGGCAAGGTGAGGTAGTCAGCATCCCGTCAGACGGGATGGCGACTGTCCAAATACCGGTGCCGGAATCCCGGCAGCAGTCGGGATCTCAGCTCCAGAATCCCGACCCCCGGCATCCGGAGGTAAGTATCAGGCATTAGGGGGAGGGTATGGGTTAGGCACTAAGGAGGGATGGTTAGGGGGGGATTAGGCATAGGCACTAGTGGGGAGGTTAGGTACATGCATCAGGGAGGGAGGGGTAGGGTAAGGGTTAGCATTAGGGTGTTTATGTAATAGGCCTGGAGGGAAAAACACATGGCTACCTTTGCCTGGCCACTGTGCCAGGGTAACTGTGGTGTGTGACATATTTTATTGTAACTAAGGGGTCTATTCATTAAGATCTGCAATATAGAATTGTTACTTATCACTACAGATCTCATCACTTCGATACGATCTGTAGTTGTAATAAGTAGCAATTCTTGCTTCTACTGCTTCTGAGCATGCGTTGAACCTCAGCAGCAGCAGCGGTGGGGAGGGAGAGGGGGATGATCGGTAGGGGAAGAGTGCATGCGTAGTATGGAACTGATGACCTGGCATATGCCAGGGTCATCTACAATAGCGACAGCAGGAGACGTGGGATGCGGGACTCCGTATACAGATCGTCAACCAACTGTACTTAAAAGCAGCGGCAGGAGAAAAAACGGGGGCGTGGGACTCGAAGGCAGTGGGTAATCGAAACAGGGGACAACCCAGCCGGATCAAGTTTCAATAGGGACAGCAAGGGTAGGAACAGGGGGGGGCACAGTGGATCAGTGGGCGCAGCCTGCAGTCACTCAGCAGGAGGTGACCCGGCATATGCATATACCCAGGGCATCTCTGATTGGCTGCTGGCAGAAGAGGGGGCAGAGAGAACAGGGAGACAACAGTCTTCGCTGCTCTTCTCCCCTAACAGGACTGCTAATGCCATCCTCAGATGGCGAATGCGGTGCTAAGCAGAGGAACCCTTATGAATCGCACTCAAAATACAAGTGTATGGTGATGCGATACATATAGGAGCGGGTGCCCCACTGGAAAAGTAATAAGCTTGTCCAGCGTGTCGAAGTCGAATAATTGCATGCGACCGCAATTCAACTGTTATCGGACGATTTGGTCATCCGCTGTCTGATTTATATTGGTACAATCCACGACGCACCATTGCGTGCGCACGCACCCAGTGTGCGCACGTATCCACATAATCGCACAACACTAAATAGCGAATAATATACAACACTCTCACACTGACAAACACAATATTCATGCAGGGTTTAGTTAGTAATGAGAAACAGCTTCTGTATACATGTCTGAGAAAAGTAATTAAAAAATATATACACCATACTGTGAGTGTTTTACATATAAATTGAGAAGCCCCGCATACAGACAAGTATGGCTGTGGCAATTGAAATATAACCCAGACATTGAATTTGTCTGAATGAAGAGTCAGAAACAATGGTCGGAGGTTTGCTTAAGGCAGGGGTTCCCAACCACGGTCCTCAAGGCACACTAACAGTCCAGGTTTTAAGGATAGCCATAGTTGAGCACAGGTGACTTAATTAGTACCTTAGTTATTTTGATTTAACTATCTGGGCTTAAGCATTGATATCACTAAAACCAGGACTGTTAGTGTGCCTTGAGGACCGAGGTTGGGAATCACTGGCTTAAGAAGTACTGACAAGTGTATTCTAAATAGACAGAGGAAAACCTTTGAATTAGCTATAAGATGAAGTGGCAACGACAGTCAGCTGGGGGTCTCCACCCTGCTTGAAAGTGAACCTCGCTGCTTGTAACACCTTGCACTGTAGTTTTAAAATATGTTAGAAAGGGATACAAAAAAAAATATGAATCCATCATAAATACACTTAATTGCATAACACACACATTGGCCCTCATTCAGAGGCGGTCGGAGGATGCAAGCGGAAACTGGGCGGCCGCTTGCATCCTGACCGGCCGCCTCTGTTTCGGTCGTTAGGCTGTGGGTTTACACCCACAGCTCTAATGACCGCTAGGATAATGGTCGCGATGGTCATAGACTATCGTGACCATCGGGGCTTACGACGAGACCCTAGGGTAGGGTCTCACTTGTCGTAAGCCCCAGAGAGCTTCTGGCTCTGTCTGAGCCGGAAGCTCTCCAGTGACATCACTAGTGATGTCAGTGGGGCCTCCCCCAAACGGCAGGCGTTCCCATGGGAACGCCTCTGTTTGGGTTGCCACCCCCCCGGCCCGCCTTCCAAACGGGGCGAGCTGTCAATCAACATCGACAGCTCGCCCCCTTTGGAAAGAGACCCGCTATGACCGGCTCCCTCGTGTGCATGCGCACTGGACAAACATCGAGGCGGCCGTGCGGTCGTAGACTGTATGGCCGCCTCTGAATGAAGCCCATAGACTTTATCATAAGCACTCTGCACATAAACGCACCACGCATATTAGCAACTTTACGCAAGATTCTCTTACACTTACACAAATTTCCTATAAGGTTCCTTAGTATAAAGGCTAATATTAGGTTTATTCATTATTGTATAATGTTATAAAACGCATGTATTTGATATCTAAGGTTTAGTATGTAGTAGCCACATTGTGTTTGGTGCTATTCTAAACCACATTTTATTTGCAGATCTCTGGTTCCATCGGCAAGGAGATCGCAACATGCGTCTGCAAGTTATGGATTATAGAGAATTATGTGTTAGAATGTACTTTGTATGTAGTGTCTATTGATTAGTTAAAACACACACAAAGAGCCATTGGAGGGCTGAACTACCATTGTACCAACTGACCCATGACAGAAGAACCACAAAGAAGAACCAATAGGATTATGCCAACTCGTTTCTATTGTATTGTCTAATCTCTGCAACGGTTTATATGCAAGCACCCTGGATCTGTTAGTTAGTCATCATATTCTTTCTGTTGACGGAGGCTTCACCTTTGATGCCGGAAATCTGGATCCAGAGCACCTACGTAATGTATTGACTGTACCTTGTTTATGTATAATCTTTTGCGCTAATTGTATTTTAGATCAAGGTGTGTAACTATCTGCTTTTTGGTGAATAATATCTTTTTGTGCTTTGGAACCACAATCAAAGTCTGGAAAGCAATTATTTATTGTGGAACTTATAACGATAAATAGCGACATTTTGGGTATAAAGGTTATTAGGAATTGATAAGCGGTATCCTGCTCTATGAATAGCACGAAGTAGAGAAATACCCTGTTTTCAGATAAACTTCACTGATTCATGAATAGTCCCCTAAGGGGCATATTAAATTAGAAGCGAAAAGTCCCGTACTTTTCGCATGCCAGACTTTTCGCAGATATCGCTGGTTTTGCATGCGAAAAAGTATTGCGTGCGTCCCCACTTATCCCTATATCAATTCCAAAGGACACGAAAACGCATCCTGGCGAAACTCAAACAGTAGAAAAGTGCTGACAGATATGGGGAAATCAGCCTGACACCCCCAAAAGATGCACTGAGATATTTGGGGTGCTTAAATGCTCTCAACTGGTGCTATTTCGCATCTTTGCACAAGTGGAGAAGAACAGCATTTTGCAAAAAATAGTAGTCCCAGCAAATGTGGGGTACATGAAAATGTGTGCAAGCATGGTTAAAAATTGCCAGAATCAGTGTCGAAGGAAGCCCTGGAACCTTATCGTCATAATCTCTTCTCCTTTCTGATTCTGGATCTTGGAGAATGGAGAATACCCTCCCTTGGAAAGAGCTCACCGCGCCCTCCGGCCTAAACCAAGAGATAACGATCCTCCTCGAGATGTGATAATGCGCTTCCTTAGTTACAAGGACAAGAAACTTGTTCTGGCTCCAACCCGGGGTAAGCCCCATATCATCTTCAATTCTGTTAATCTCCAATTCTACCAAGATCTTTCTCCCGTGACGATTGCCAAACGGAGAGATTTTCGGGATTTAACCAGAGCTCTGCGTAACAGGAATATCCGGTATCGCTGGGGTTTCCCTTTCAAGCTCATTGTTGACCTGAATGGTAAATTGGTCCTCATCCGAGATCTTCGAGAGTGCAATGACTTATTAACCCACCTAGAGGAAGCTGGTCCCCCTCTTGGGAATGACTCCCCTGATTCGTGAGTGCTCTTCCTCTCTGAGGCTATACTCTGACTATGGCTTTGCTGTTATTGTTAATTGTCTCATGTTTCTGTCGCTTTTTCAAGGAACTGGTAATTTAATGTCTAAATTTACAGTTTATGATACTACTAGATGTTTATGGTCTAGTGTGCTCCAATTCGATTATCATTATGTTATTTAATGTTTATCATTTGTTTCTCTCACCCCCCCTTCCCACTTTTTTTTTCTTTCCTCTATTCCCTCCCCTTTAGTTTATTATATGTAATTGATATATTAGGATTATTCCCTATGGCAATGTTCTGATCATGCTTTTACTGTTTTTTTTCTTTTTTATGACATTCCATGTATATGTAATTTTTCTAAGAAACGGGTACTCTGTTAACTAGGATTTATGGTATTATTAGATTATGTCGATCTAGGCTGTTTCATTTAACATACCATTATCTTTCTCTATATATGTAATTCTACTACCCTTTCTTCATCTCCTTCTTCTTATTATTTTTCCCTTTATCTTCCCTCAGCACCCAGGGGATATTGCAGTCCCTCAAACATCTCTTTCCCTCTCTCTATAAACTATTAGGATTCCAGTTATTTTTAAGTAAACTATTGTTATTTATTTTCCCTAGAGGTGTCTCAGGCTATTTTGCCTGCACCTCTCTGGACGACTTTGTCCTAATCTCTGTGTACTTCACCCCACATTTTAAGTCGGTTTTACAAACTCAGACCTAGCTCCCTTCTTTGTCCCTATTTTTTATTTTCCTTTTCATTTCCGTCCCATTTTCTTTCTCTTTTCTCTTCTTTCCTCATCCCTTTTCTCCCCCTAGGCGAGCCGTGGATTCTGTCTAATTTTTCCTGCTTACTAAATTTTTATCTGATTTTCTTTCATCATGCCTTTCACCATTGCTTCCATGAATGGCCGAGGTCTCAATACCCCCCAGAAACGATCACATTTGTTCCACACCATTCGTAGTATTAAGGCTGACATCGTCCTTTTACAAGAAACCCACTTCCGATCCCCTGACCACCCATCTTTACTTTCTAAACAATTCTCCAATGTTTTTTACTCCTCCAGCACGACCAAACACAATGGAGTTGCGATCCTAATTAACAATAAACTGCCCTTCATACAAAGCTCTGTCTATACTGATTCAGACGGTCATTATATAATCTTAACTGGCAGACTGGGACATATAGACATCAGTATTGCTAATATCCTAATGTAGGCCACCAGCACTTTTTTAAGTCTTTTTTTTAGTTCACTGCATAAGCGACGTATTGGCTATCTGTTTCTTGGCGGAGACTTTAACTGTGTTCTGGACCCTGCTTTAGAAAAATCCTCCCACCAGGCCCATCCCTGGGTATGCCCTCTTTTCAGATCTCTCACTAAACATGTTATAGAAGCAGAGATCTCTGATACATGGCGCTCTCTCAACCCTTCTTCTAGAAACTACACCTTTTTTTCTGCTCCTCACCGTTCATACTCGAGAATCGATTTAATCCTCTGCAGTTTCCTAGTCTCCAAACACCTTATTAACTCCGCAATTGTCTCAAACTCTTGGTCCGACCACTCGATTGTCACCTCTTCTTTTGACCTTTTGGACACCCCAATCACCTGGCCCTCTTGGAGACTCAATGAGATGCTATTAAAAATCCCTCACTTCCGAACAAAGATCACAGATGTTTTGAAGGACTATTTCTCCCTTAACGTGCCTGATTCTGGCTGTTCTCCAATGATCTGGGAAGCTCATAAATACGTCCTCTGGGGCCATATTATCAGCTATGCCTCACACAGGAATAAGGAACATAAACAACTCCTCAAGTCCCTTACGGAACAGGTATATCAGTTGGAATCTCTTGATAAACATACCCCTACGGACAGGGCTGCCATCAGAAATTGTGGGGCCCGGGACTGGCAATAAAGGCAGAGCCCCCCCCCCCATGTTTCTGCAACTCCTGCCATACAGTGTCTTTCCAGATTCAGTGAGCCACTCTTCTGTCTCTCAAGCCAGCGCCCCTTCTCTGTCTCCATCCTGGCCCCCTTTTGCTGCCTCTCCAGCCCCAGGCAGCCCCAACACTTACCTTGGTCTTGTTGCTCTAAGACCTACTCCTCATGCGACACACTCCTCCCTTTCAGAGGCGCGGTGTGAAGGGTGGGGATGTGGACAGGTAGCAAAGTGGGCAGGAAGTGGGTTTGCAGGGGCAAATGCAGGATTTACAAGAGGGGATTTCCGATTTAGATATTTTTACTTTATTTATATATGCATATATATAAGCAATAACTTGGCTGTATGAATGTATATGTATATATATATATATATATATATATATATAAAAATGACAGGCTCAATCCACGGCACTCGACCATCTGGGGTGCCCTTGGTATGTGACCGCACCATCTACATAAAAAATATCATACAAACTCGGCAACCACATGCTTTTCAAATTGCAACTCCTTTGAACATAGGGAATGTTGGTTCCAAAATATTGCAATAATTTGTTAAGCTGGCCACCGCTTCACGGTCATTCCCATCTAGCCAGTCCCTACACTGATTCTCAGATAAATGAACTTGATCTGCCATCTTGGGCTCAAGCTTGCATACATATTAAACATGAAACTGGGTCCTGCCTTAAAGAGACAGGACCGCATCCAGGGCTATCAGTTAATAAGCACCTGGAAAAAGAAAAAAGTTTGTCTTACATTTGAAAAACAGGGTGCCCTAGCAATATTTTGGAACCAACATTCCCTATGTTCAAAGGAGTTGCAGTTTGAAAAGCATGTGAGTGCTGAGTTTGTATGATATTTTTTTTATATATATATATATTTATATATATATATATATATATATATATTGTGACACAGTCAGATTAGGAGGTCCCTCTCCTGGGTAGGGGACTCCTTCCTTACACACACACACAGCAGCAGGGAAGCAGCACACCAGTCTGGATGCGAGTACAAGCTGGTCGGCGCCAGTCTTTATTGTACAATGTCAGAAATAACATAAAGAAAACATAAACATAAATCCTAGCCCTGTCGGGGCACTAACTTCACAGGTGGTTCCCTCACTACCAGAACCTGGCAGGGCCTAATGCCCTCACCAGCAACAAAGGCACAGCACAACACTCACAGTTAGGTTTTCAATTGTCTCTGAGCAAACTCCCTGTCTGCTCTCCCAGGTGAGACACTCAGCCCTAAACACACTAGGCTTATATTGGCCACTCTCAGGTGGTAACCCTAACAAGCCTGTTACCAGGCTGCGAGAACCAAAACCTGGAGTGGCCGTGGGTGGAGCCCTCCCTCTCCTCTCACCCACAACCCCCAGGTCCCAAACCGGCTTTTCAAAAAGCCGAGACTCAAGCCTGCTGCACTGCAGACTTGGGGGTTGAAAACACATAATGACAGGAATCTGGGACAAATGTCCCTGTCACAGACCACTTTACCAGTGATCCTATCACATATCCCCCCTTTGTTTCGACCTATGGGGCGGAACAACTGAAGCCCCCAAACAATGAACGCGTGACAACGCGTCTGCATTAAACAACAGGCCCCCTGTTCAGTGTTCCACTGAAAATTGAAAAGTTTGTAACGCCAAGAACCATCTCGTAATTCTCGCATTACTGTCCTTATTTCCGGACATCCACTTCAAAGGGCATGGTCAGTGATCAATTTGAACTTTCTTCCAACCAAGTAGTACCTGAGAGCCTCTAACGCCCACTTTATGGCCAACGCCTCCTTCTCCACTGTGGCGTCGGGTAGGCATCGAATTTTGAAACACTGTTCAACTTTCGTAAGTCATTGCAGAAACGCACACTCCCGTCGGGCTTTGGAATCAACACAATGGGACTTAACCATTCACTATGTGATTCTTCAATAACCCCTAACTCTAGCATATTTTTAATTTCTTTCTACACCGATTCTCTTTGTGCTACTGGTAACCTATAGGGCTTTAGATTTACTGGAGGGGCTCGGTCGGCCGACAGTACCGTTCTATCTTTCCAGGGCTTTAACAGATTTTTATGGTATATCTGTTCCGGCTTTCTTTTCCCCGGCTGGTAAACTTTGTAATTGACCTGTCCCACTCTTTCTAAGATTTCAAAGGGCCCTTGCCATTTAGCCAAAAGTTTATTTTCCACAGTGGGAACCAACACTAACACTCTGTCCCCAGGAGCAAAGCTGCGTAACAGAACATTGCGGTTGTATACCCTCTGCTGTGCTTGTTGAGCCTGTTTCAGGTGCTCTCTCACTATCAGCACCTCTATAATAGGCAATAGAACTAGTGGTCCCTTAAAACGTGGTCTGGGAGCATGATACTGACACTCAGGGCAGGATGCGCAAAAGTCAGATACCTCTTTATGAAGCCCGGGCCAGAAAAACCTCTGCATTATTCGCTCAGTGGTTTTCTCTACCCCTAGATGACCTGCCGTTATACGACCATGGGCCAGATCCAACACTGTTCTTCTGTAGGCTTTGGGAACTATTAGTTGTTCCACAACATCTTCCCCCTTCTTAGTCACCTGATATAAGCAAACCTGACACATTGCCATGTGGGGATAGGAAAAGGACTATCAGGGTCTATGGGTTTACCATCAACTACTTTTACATTCTCCCTGGCTTTTACCAAAGTAGGGTCATTCAACTGCTCCACGGCAAAGACCTCTCTTCTGACCTCTAAATCAGGCAGACGATCCACTGGCCCAACAACACTTCCCACCTCAGTGGGAGGCACATCAGTTGGCAGGCCACCGTCACGCTCCGCATTCTCTAGTTCGCCAATCATAGTAGAAAAAGGGAATAACTCTGACTCAGAAGAAACTCCCTCCTCCACTACATCGACAACCTTCTCAAATGGATCGGGGTTGTTCACTTCTGGAACAAAACGGCTTTCCCACAACTTCCAGAAGTGAGCAAAGTCTCTCCCCAATATTGCATCGTACATCAGACCATGCACCAAACCCACAGAAACTATAGCAGAACCACATGGTGTCTCGATGTTCACCTCGGCAGTAACATAATATCGAGTATCCCCATGTATGCAGGTCACACCAACAGTTTTCCCCTTATGCCTCAAGGGGTTCACCAGCTCAGCTTTCATAAGTGTCACCAAGCTACCAGAGTCTAACAGTGCCTCTACTCGGTTGCCATCTACAGTGAGTACACACATGTGCTTATCAGTCTCAGTCTGCCGGTCAGCCGTACAGGCTGTCTGTGCAAAGAAAGACGCCCTGCGGTAGACATGAGCAGTATCACATTGCATAGGTTCAGTTGTAAGGGAACAATTAGCGGAAATATGGCCGAAGTGACCACACCGGAAACACTGAATCATATTAATGTCTAGTCGTTTACGGGGCAAGAACCTTCCCGGCCTGGCAGGCCTGTCTCCAGGTTCTACACCCTCAGTCTTAGGTACATTCCACCGCCCAGCACCCTTCTCCCCTGGAACAGTCTTACCAGTGTCTGTGGGAGTTTGCCGGTGCGCCATCGGGGCTCGGTGGGGCATACTCATCAGCTCCTCAGCCGCCACGTACCTCTCCACCAGCTCGACCAACTGGTCCGCGGACTTAGGGTCTGCATGGCTCACCCACTTGCGCAGAGTCACAGGTAATGATTGCAGGTACCGGTCCATCACGACCCTTTCCACGATCTGTGGACCCGTCAGCGTCTCGGGCTGTAGCCATTTTGAGGACAGATGGACGAGGTCATGCATCTGTGAACGTGGAGGCTTGTCCTTATGGAACTCCCAGCGGTGGACCCGTTGGGCACGAACAAAGGTGGTGACTCCCAAGCAAGTTAGGATCTCCTGTTTTAGTTTTTTATAGTCCTTGGCATCAGCCAGGCATAAGTCGAAATAGGCCTTTTGTGGCTCCCCAGACAAAAAAGGTGCCACCAGACTTGCCCACTGCTCCTTGGGCCAACTCTCCCTTTCGGCCGTTCTTTCAAATGCGGTGAGGTAGGCCTCCACATCATTGCCCGAAGTCATCTTTTGGAGGAAGTGACTGGCTCGTATGGAGTGAGTGGTGGTGGGAGGACCAGTAGTAACATCTCTGGGCTGGGCGACCAGGTGCTGTACCACCTCTTTTATGGCCTGGCTGTTTTCCGCTAAGGCCTGGCTGTTTTCCGCTAAGGCCTGGCGGGTTTCCTCGATGGCGACCCGTTGTTGCCTCTGGGCTGTCTCCAAGGCCAACAGTTGCACCCTGGTGGATTCCTGCTGAGCCCAGGTAGATTCCTGCTGAAGTTTGTTCGTCTCCTGCTGAGCTCTGGTAAATTCCTGCTGAAGTTTGTTTGTCTCCTGCTGAGCTGCTGTAGCTTGGAGCAAGGCCTTAATAATGTCCTCCATTTTGTCCTGGGGTGTAGGTTTGAAGCTGAACCTTGCCTCTCTGAGCATTGGCTGACGCCTCCTCTATGGGACTCCAAGGACACAGTGTTATTTCCACACTTACAAATTGGGTGTCTGTCCCTTTAATTTTTAAATGGAAAGTTTTCCTCTCGCTGCAACTTCAGTGTGTGTGGGTGCCCGCATTCTCCACCATATTGTGACACAGTCAGATTAGGAGGTCCCTCTCCTGGGTAGGGGACTCCTTCCTTACACACACACACAGCAGCAGGGAAGCAGCACACCAGTCTGGATGCGAGTACAAGCTGGTCGGCGCCAGTCTTTATTGTACAATGTCAAAAATAACATAAAGAAAACATAAACATAAATCCTAGCCCTGTCGGGGCACTAACTTCACAGGTGGTTCCCTCACTACCAGAACCTGGCAGGGCCTAATGCCCTCACCAGCAACAAAGGCACAGCACAACACTCAGGTTTTCAAGTGTCTCTGAGCAAACTCCCTGTCTGCTCTCCCAGGTGAGACACTCAGCCCTAAACACACTAGGCTTATATTGGCCACTCTCAGGTGGAAACCCTAACAAGCCTGTTACCAGGCTGCGAGAACCAAAACCTGGAGTGGCCGTGGGTGGAGCCCTCCCTCTCCTCTCACCCACAACCCCCAGGTCCCAAACCGGCTTTTCAAAAAGCCGAGACTCAAGCCTGCTGCACTGCAGACTTTCTCCTGGGGGTTTAAAACACATAATGACAGGAATCTGGCACAAATGTCCCTGTCACAGACCACTTTACCAGTGATCCTATCACAATATATATATATATATATATAGTGTGTGTGCGCATATATATATGCATACAGTATTGGACAAACTGCATCACTCATGGGTATTTTCAGACAAAACTTCAAATGACAAACAGTGCCTTTGTCCAAAGTTTCAGTCCAGCTATGTTCTTAATAAATATCTGGATGGACTGCAGTGGTGATAGTACCTGTGAATGACACCGTAGAGATATACTGTATATATATATATATATATATACTGTATGTATATATATATATATATTTATATACATACACATACTGCCTAGATATTGTCAGATATATACTGTATATATATATATATGTATATATATACACACACACATACTGTGTGCATATTTTATATATATATATATATATATATATTTATATACATAGTATAGTGTGTGTGTATAATATGTATATATATATATATATATATATATATATACACACACACACACACACACAGTATACACACGCATGCTGCCCAGTTATTATTTCTGAAGATTACCCCATGTAGCACACAGCCCAATCTCCCAATGGAAGGTGTAGCAGGTGCCCTACCTGCAGCTAAAGGAGTACAGTAGCCAAGGAAGAAATGACCGTGCGAGCTGCCTATCAGGAGCAGCTATGTGCCGCCGCTTCAGCTCCCCACACTCTTGCAATATCAGCTCTGTGGCATCCTCGTCGAGGAGCTGACGCGCATGCGCGGTGGCTCCCTTCACTGACAAGCAGCCTGTTCGGAACTCCAGTGAGACTGAGACAAGAATCTCTGTCTCACAGAAAACAAAAACCGCTCGTTTATCAGCGGCAATGGATTGGCAGGCGGAGGGGGGGAGGGACTGGCATTGCAGGCGGGTACACCAGTCCCGGCAGTCCCCCACTGATAGCGGCCCTGCCTACGGATGCCATTTATAGGCATTTGGTTGTAGCGAAATCTGTACTTAACGCTATTATCTCAGAGAAGATTGAGAAATCCCTTAGTGGGTTAAACCAGCGCTTCTATGAAAAAAGCAATAAGGCAGACACTTTACTAGCCAATCGCCTTAAGGCTCGCAAATCTCTTCTAGCAATACCGCCACTCAAGGATCTCTCTGGAGCTCCCCAATATAATCCCCTCAAAATCAACTCTATCTTTAGGGACTATTATACTCACCTCTACAATCTAAAAAATCATGACTCTCCTCAACCCGCCCCATCTATTCCCACTTTTGAATATGTCTTTGAGGGGAACTTCTTTCCTTCAGACACCTCTAGAGCAAAAATCATGGTCATCCCAAAGCCAGGTAAGGACCCCCAACTTGTGACTAATTATCGCCCAATATCCCTTTTGAAAACCGACCTCAAGCTTTTCGCTAAAATTCTAGCAAACAGATTAAACCCTATCCTCCCTTCTCTCATCCACCCAGATCAGGTGGGCTTTGTGCCTACCCGCCAAGCACTTGATAATACCAGAAGAACAGTAGACTTAATCCATCACGCCAATACCCTTAAGCTCCCCTCTCTCCTTCTTGCCCTTGATGCCGAGAAGGCCTTTGATAGGGTCTCTTGACCTTTTATGACTGATACTCTACTTGGCTACGGCTTCAAGGGCAATTTTCTGCAAGCCATTAGAGCTCTATACCTCAACCCTTCCACTTCTGTTTTAGCAGGAGGCCTTCTTTCAGACCCCTTCCCTATCTGAAATGGAACCAGACAGGGCTGCCCACTCTCCCCACTTATCTATGCTTTGACTATAGAGCCCCTAGCCTGTAGGATTCAAGCAAATACTGACATCTCTGGTATCTCTATTGGCAATTCTTCATGAAAACTCTCTCTTTTTGCCGATGATGTCCTCCTCACCCTCACCAACCCTTTGATCTCTCTTCCAGGAACTATCTCTATATGGTCATTTGTCTGGTAAGGTAAACCACGATAAATCTGAAGCCCTGCCCATTCATATTCCTTGTGCATCCCTGGACCTCCTTGTCTTAATTTTACCTCTGCCTGCAGGACAGAAGGCCTGATTCAGACCCACTCGCAAGTGCTTGAGCACTCGCAAGTGGGTCGATGGTGCACGCGCAGCGGCCGGACTGCGCATGTGCAAGTCCCGGAGCGAGAGAGAAAATTTCTCGCTCCGTGGCTCATTACAAAAGGGGCGGCTTTCGATGTTGATTGACAGCTCGCCCCATTTTGTAGGCGTGGCGGGGGGAGGGTTTCACAAACGGAGGCGTTCCCAAGCGAATGCCTGCCATTTGTGGGCGGCCCCACTGACATCACCAGTGCTTGCGGCCACGAGACCCTACCACAAGGGTCTCATCGCAAGCCCGATGGTCCCGATGGTCGCAATGGTCATCCTGGCCACTTGCAATAGCTGTGGGTGGTCACCCACAGCTATGCGAGTGGCCAGAAGGCCGCACAAAAAAAAAACGCCCAGATTCAGAGCGAGCGCTCTTTCAGATCGTCCATCTCTGAATCAGGGCCAGATTCCATTAAATACCTTGGAATCTATCTCACAAAATCTTACCACAGTTTGTACAAAGCAAATTATACTCCCTTATTCCGTGCAATTGAGCAAGATATTTCCCGTTGGCGTACTCTTTTCATCTCCTGGATAGGACACATAAAAAGCAGTAAAAATTAATGTTCTTCCCAAACTATTATATCTCTTTCAGATCCTCCCCGTTCCTGTACCTCCCCATATTCTGTCTTCTCCTCAATCACTCTACAGTAAGTTCATTTGGAAAAACAAAAAACCCTGTCTCCACAGGGAGACTCTTTTCAAAAGTTCGGTAATAGGGGGTCTCGGCCTTCCATCACTATCTAAATATTATCAAGCCACCAGGCTCAGCCAATTGGCAGCTTGGCACTCCCCCAAAGGCACCAAACTATGGGTTGACCTGGAGTCTGAACTTTGTAAAGTCACCTCCGTTTCCGATCTCCCCTGGCCTCTACGCAAACACAGGCCCCCCTCAGCCCTCTCAGTTCCTTCAGTCGTTCTCACTCTGTCTACTTGGGACTCTCTTCTAAATTTGCTCTGTCTACCTACCCTTCTCCCCAAACCCCTCTATGGAATCATCCCTTTTTTCCCCCTAGCAACTCTCCCCACATGGTTACTACCTGGTCAGAGATTGGCATTACCCGTTTCCGTCATATCATTGGTAATTTTGCTCCGCAAACATTCGCCGACATCCAAGAGAAATATTCATTCCTGCAAACCTGTTTTTATCAGTATCTCCAACTCTGGAACTTCGTTACCTCATCCCTTCCATCCTCTCATTCTCTACGCAACACCACGGTGATGAAACGCTTTTGTATTTACAGCCCTGCTGATAAAGGCCTAATTTCTCGTATCTATCATACTATCCTTATCCAGGAACACTCACCTCTGGCGGCCCATGAACTTTCTTGGGAACGGGACCTAGGTATCTCTCTGGGGGAAGAAACTTGGGAGGTCATCCGACTCAATATATCAAAATGCTCTATCAGACTTTCCATTAAGGAAAACTCATATAAAGTGTACACTCGATGGTATCTTGTGCCGGAATGTCTTAATCAAATATATCCCGCTACTTCCAACATGTGTTGGCGAAACTGCGGTCAAGTAGGCTCCTTTTTACATATTTGGTGGGCGTGTTCAATCACTTATGTCTTCTATAGTTCCACTATGTCCCCCCCTCTACCCGACCTTGTTGCTCCTGTGTGCCCCGGTCTGCCAGCTGTCCAAGTTTAACAACAAATTGATTATGCACATTTCTTGCACGGCTAAATATCAGATCGCTAGGGCCTGCAAAAACCCTTTCCCTCCAACTCAACAGAAGCTCCTCAATCGTGTTTGGTTTGTGTCCAAAATGGAGTACATTACTAGTCTTCAAAACAATAATGTAGACAAGTTTCACAAAATGTTGTCCTTGTGGTACACGTTTAACAATACGACCCTTCCTGGTCTATCTTAAACAATTGTTCTCTATCCTGATTTTAGTCTAATATAATTATTTACTTATTTTTTTATTTTCTCTCTTCTGCCGCCACTCTACCCCCCCCTTATTCTATATTTAGTTATTTTTTTCTCTCCCTTTCCACAGTTCGCTTCCCATTTTTTCCAACTTTTCTGCCCCCCTCAATCCTCCTTGTCCCCAATTTTTGTCCATTAATGTTTTTCTGACAAGTTTTTGTAGCTCTATTATTAAATTTCAAATTTGTTTTTAGGATTCAAGATAACAATTTGACACATTTCTCACGATAACTGCAGTTTTTTTGGCTCCCATAATCAATACCTTGATGTTTTATAATATTAATAATTATTCATATTTTAGGTATTAAGTTTATTGCACTGCATCCATTTCTATATGTTAAACATATAGAAGGAAAGAGAGAAGGAAAAAAAAAATATAACATAGAAATCTGATTTGAAGAAGTTTATTTGTATTTTTTCTGATGCAAGTTGTAACAATCGATTATCTCTTTTTCTGCTTTTTGCTGATTCAGGATGTATATGTCTGTTTTTGATTTATATTTTTGTCTCATATTATGATAAATAAAAAGATCTTAAAAAAAAATATTGCTAAACTGAGGTCTTAAAAAGCGTTAAAAGCGCACCTTCAGCATGCACCTGCAATCAAAAATACACCTCCACCATACTTGCAGACCCCCCAAAGTCTATTTCGCTAGTTTTTAAGTGTGCACCCCAACTTTGAACTTTTTTGCACCCTTTTTCAATGTCAATTTTTGGGGTGTTCTTTAATTTTTGGGGGGATTTTTTTTACACCGTTTACCTTTGGGGACCTGTCCTAAGAGTGCAGGGTGGTTTCCCCACCTTGCACCCCAAAACCGCATTTCTGCACTTTTTACCGCCAGCTATTCATAGGTGAAACTTTTCCGCCGGGTACATTGCATTGCGTTTTCGCACCGGCGAAAAGTCACAACAATTGAATACTGGGATAAGTTTCCACTGGCAAAATTATGTCACCGGCGAAACTTGTTTGCAAAAAATGGATTTTCGCTGCTAATTGAATATGGCCCATAGTGTTAGAACTAGTTCTGTTGTGTTGTGACCTCTGCTAGACTTTGGTTATTGCTTGCTTCCCTGACTTTTACTATTGTCTTTGACCAGACTATTGCCTCATCCTTTATATGTTTACTGCTTGTTATTTAATATCTATTTTACCATCTTATCATATCTGTTGTTGATTGCCAGGTGGATATCTGGAGCTGTGCATCTTGCTGGTTATCTGCATTCTGTTTATTATACACTTTACAGGGGAATTATATCTCAGGTGTTTTTTTTTTTTTTTCTTATACCTTGTCTTGTTAGTTGTCCTCTTTTTACTTCCAGCATATCTGCCATAATAGACTTTAAATAACCTCACTGAAGTCCTAGGGTCATCTGAGTACCGGTAATTGTATTATGCCTTAAGGGAAAAGCAACAGCTATAGGTGATGCCATTTGTCCTGGTTCAGAAAGCTTATCACATGTAAGAACACAGTTAATGACACTGAGCCTGAACAACTGTGAAAATGCCAAAGTACTTTTAATTGCACAGGAGGGCTGATCTCCTCCCAAAAATAAAAGGTTGATGTTGTTCTCTACAATTCATATATCACATGTTGATTCTCCAGGAAGTGCATTTTAAGAACTCCTATCACTCTTCATTATCTTCAAAAAGGCCCTTTGAGCCTCTCAATCAGTGAAACGCAATGGAGTACCAATGGCATATTAACAATAGGTGCAGAGTGTGCAGTGTACACACTCCCCCAAGCCATTGGTCGCATCTCAGCATCATAAGTGCGCCATTCAGCACATCATCATCAGAGACTTTACAGCCCAAAGGCTGCATCTTGTCCTCAGCCCACAGGCCACAACCAGCCAAGACATACCAGCCCTCAAGGCTGCCACACAGCCCAAAGGCTGCATCTTGCCCTTGGCCCACAGGCCACAGCAAGCCAAGGTATTCCAGCCCTCAAGGCTGCCACACTGCCCAAAGGCTGTATCTTGTTTATGGTTACAGGCCGCTACATGCCAAGAGTTCGACCCTCACGGTAGCTACATGGCTCAAAAGCTGCACTGTGCTTAGACCTTTTAGGCAGTGTCAGCCAAGAGCTGCTTAAGACTGTTCAGCCTAAATCTGCCTGACTAACCCTCTAATCCTAACATTACCACCGGCCCAAAAAATTATAGGGGTGTAGTCATGGAACCTGGACAGAATCCGGCACAAAATCTGGCAGACCAGATTCATGTGCTAACCCAGAAAGTGCAGGAACTTTCCATTAAGGTTGAGGAGATGCAGGCTGCACCTGTCCATCCAACAGTTCGCAAGCCCAAACTGAATATGCCTGACCGTTTTTCAGGGATATGCAAGGACTTTGGCAATTTCAAAGAAAGCTGTAAACTTTACTTTAGGCTCAGGCCACAGTCCTCAGGTTCCGAGGTCCAGCAAGTTGGGATTGTGATGTTCCTCCTGCAAGGGGACCCGCAGACTTCCGGTCTCCCCTCCACTTCAAAGGCACTTCAGACCGTGGATTCTTTTTTCTCGGCTCTAGGGTTACTTTATGATGACCCAGACAAGGCAACCATGGCAGAGGCTAGCCTTCAGTCCCTGAAACAGGAGAACTGGGCAGTGGATGATTACTGTACAGAGTTCCAGAAGTGGGCCGTGGACTCTGGATGGAATGATCCTGCTCTGTGGAATCAGTTCCGATGCGGATCAGATCAAGGACATCCTGGTTCGACATCCCTCTGCAGACACACTAGATGACCTCATGAGTTTGACCATCCGCATGGACCGACATCTCCAGGAGCGCAGGCTGGAAAAGAATCTGCCATCTCAAGCTCCTCGTTCCCATCTTTGGGTCCCTTCTGTGGAACAGGAAGAACCTATGCAGCTGGGAGCTTTCCATCTTCCTGCAGAACAAAAACGGAGGAGGAGCACACTGGGACTGTGCATGTATTGAACATATGGCCCAACTTTGTCCCGTCAAGTCGGGAAATGGCAAGGTCTAGGCCTTGCATCCATCTCTCCAAGAAATTCAGTCCTTTTCCCCACTTTGCTCAAGTCTTCGTATGGCCAGGTCTCAGTCTCTGCCTTTATTGATAGTGGGGCGTGGAGAATTTTATGGACCAGGCATTCTTCGAGACATTGGGACTTTCTTCTGAACATCTGGGTAGCCCAGTCACAGTCGTTGGTCTGGATGGTAGGAATCTTTCTTCAATTCCCATTTCTTTCTGGACATTACCTATTCAGTTGACCGTTGTTGCTCTTCATCAAAAAGAGCTTTCATTTCTTCTTCTCCAGTGTCCATTGGCTCCCATTGTACTGGGTCTGCCATGGCTAAAGAACCATAACCCAGTTATCCAGTGGCAGACTGGGGAGATTCTACAGTGGGATTCCTCCCGTTTTGTTCATTGTTTGTCTCGTCCAGTTCATCTTGCAGCAGTCATTTCAGCAGAAACTCCTGTGATTCCCACCCCGTATCATGATCTGCCGGAAGTTTTCTCTAAATAGAAAGCCGATGTTTTACCACCTCATCGACCCTTCGATTGTGCCATCGATCTTTTGCCTGACGCCAGACTTCCCAAAGGTAGGCTTTACGCCTTCTCAGCTCATGAAAGTAAAGCAATGCAGGATTACATCCAGGACGCCCTTAAGAAAGGATTCCTTAAGCCACATAAGTCCCTGGTAGGTGCTGGCTTCTTTTTCGCCCAGAAAAAAGATGGATCTCTTCAACCCTGCATTGACTTTCGGGGACTAAATAAGATTACAGTGACAAACGCCTATCCTTTGCCATTGATCTCTGTCCTGTTTGACCAATTATGGGAAGCATCAATCTTTTCTAAAATTGACTTGCGTGGTGCCAACAACCTGATTCGCATCCGCAAAGGAGATGAGTGGAAGACGGCTTTCAACACCCACTCTGGGCATTTCGAGTATTTAGTTATGCCGTTCGGTCTGTCCAATGCCCCAGCCGTCTTTCAGGACTTTATTAATGAGATCTTGAGGGATTTTCTGGGGGTCTTCGCCATTGTTTGTTTGGATGACATTTTTATCATCTCCAAGTCCATGGAACATCATCAAAAACACGTGAGACTGGTGTTACGAAGACTCCTGGATAATAACTTGTATGCCAATTGGAGAAGTGCGAATTCAAAGTGGAAGAGATCTCCTTCTTGGGTTACATAATTTCATCCAGGGGATTCTCCATGGTGACGGCTGTTTTAGATTGGGAACAACCCACGACCTTAAATGCCATTCAGCGGTTTCCTGGATTCTCAAATTATTACCGCCAATTCATCAAGTCCTTCTCCACAATAGTCTTGCCTATCGTGGATTTGACCAGCTGCGTGGAAGCCCGGCTGGAGACGTGGTGCCGGTGGTGCGGTGGGGCCTGGCGCGTACCTTCACCCTGCTGTGACAGTGACACACAGTGACTGTGTTCACACGGGGCGGGTGGGCGAGCGGATGCTGGCCCTGGACTGGACCACTCAGCGCTCGCCACTTCACAGGGCGGGTGTGCGGGCGGACTGCCGGCACTGGACTGGACCACTCAGCGCCGGCCACTTCACAGGGCGGGTGTGCAGCCGGACTGCCGGCCCTGAACTCAGTCAGTGGACTGGACCTCGGCTCTCACTGAATCAGCGTCAGCGCAGCGGCGGGTAGGAGACGGTAAGTGAAATTCACTTATTTTTTAAAAAGGTCAGATGTAAGAGTTGGTAAGGAAAGGGATTTGTGGAGGAAACTGGGAGCCAGTACAGGCAGCAGATTTGGGGCAGCAATAGAGGAAGGATGGATTGTAGAGGGATAAGAAGTGTGAAGTGAGGTAGTGAGGTAGGATGGAAAGTCTGCATTACAGAATGCTGATGATGATGGAACATGGCAGCCTTATATTGTATTACTAATAAAACTGTTACACTCACTAGGATTTGGAATATGCTTTAGCGGCCATTTTGCAAAAGTGTCACCCATGTTTAATGAAGTATGTGTACTGCCATCTATATACTGTAGTATGCAGAGCGAGAATAGATGCTGTGCGCCTGCGCACACCATCTATTCACAGTACGGGGGAAGCCCGGGGGCAGCCCAGCATCTCGGAGATGCTGGCCACGCCCCTCACTGATGTAAACGGGGCATGCCGATGCGTCTCTGTGTGGGCCACTCCCCTTTTCAGGGACGCGTGCCCCACCGGCGCGCTGATGTCCCGAATGGACCTCCTCAAATGCTGGGAGGTATGTTATTGTAAGGTAAAATATAAAATATAGATGTTACCCACGTTACCCACCCAGGTCACATCTATATTTCACATTAAAATATGCCTCATGATCAGCATAGAATTCATACATTTGAATTTGGAGGACAATGTGTGTTTTATTTTCCTGCATAAATGTGTTTTTTGTTTTTTAACCTGTTGTCCAATGTGTATTTTTATTTATTTTTTGTCCTGGTAGCGTTCATTTTTTAAAATTATGTAGGGGCCTATGTTTGTCTAAAAATTGTATACATTTTTTTATTTTACTTTACTGCAGTGTTGAAGCTTTTTCAGTGTGCCTAATCAGAACCAATTGCATGAAATGCTAACCTTTTTTTTTTTTTTTTTTGCAGTGCCATCGATTTCTTGCTGGCTATTACAGAACCAAAGCAGAGGCAGGAAGGTTGCCCAGGGGATGTACATGAATCAAGAGGGGGAGGGGGACCTGCGCTCAATTAATATGGGCTAAAATATGTGGTAGGTGCCTGCTGCTGACCTTTATGGGATTACCCAAACCATATATTAGATATATCAACTAATAGTGGAGGTCAGCGCTACACCTGATGAATATTAAACCAAAGGGAATCAAATGATTTATGTTATAACTCTATTTATTAGAATACACATATATAAAGGGTTACAGTGCCCCTGCAAAACAATAGGAGGAAATGGGGTGAATGGGTGGAAATGGGGATGCCTATTGAAGTATATATGCCAATACTGATTATAAATAAGTGCTGGCAGAGTCAAAAATAAAGAATGATTAAAAAATGAGGGTGAACAAAGTAGCCAGCACTGTGGTGCTAATAGGTCTCTTGATGTGTTATATCAATAGTACACAGTGGTGTGGTGATGGCAGGGTAGATTACGCGGGGTGTATAAGTTGTGTCTGGCGGGGCGGCGTCCCGTATCCCCCAGGTGCACAGACTTACCCTCGGCGTCCTTTGACGGTCACCTCCAGGTGACCGTGGTCCTCTTCTCCGTCCTCGTCACGGGTCCTGGTCTCCTGGTCTTCCGCTCCGCTATACCTGACAGCGCGTGGTGATAGTCGCGTGCTGTCTGGGACGCAGAGACCGCAGCGGTACCCTGCGAGACTTCCGGGTAGCTATGCTCTCGCGAGATGGCACAGTTCTCCGGGCTCAAACAGGTATGACGCAGTGGCTCGACTTGGCACCGCGAGGAGACTTAGGAGGTGGGATGCAGCAATGTAGGTAGTGGAGATGGTAGGTCTGTTGTGTCTCCAACGTGTATCGGCTATTAAGCCTTCCTCAGGGATTGGTGAATGCCGTATTCTGTGTGGCTATTTATAGTCTCTGGTGGTCGCCATCTTGGTTGAGGTCTCAGGAGGGTCATATAACTGCGGTGGCCATCTTTAATGTGGGCCTGTAGATGGAATACACAGTGTTGCCCAGTGTTATTTTCCGTGTGGCTCATATTAGAGTTCCTAACGGTCGCCATCTTGGTAGGGGTCTCAGTGATTCATGCCTCTGCGATGGCCATCTTTGATAGGGGCATATAGATTGAAAGATAAATGGTATTGCCCTATATATTATAAGCATACTGAAATGTATAAATGCTAGGAAATTGGGGGGGAACAGAGTAGCATGTATACTTAACTGTCTGACCATGTGTGATTATCGATTGTATAAACATAGACAGTCTCAATCGTAATCAAAAGGGCTGGTCTCCGCCCATGTGTAACGGGGGAAAAAATGAGGGCATCCTTATTGGAATAAAAATCTCATAGGGTGTAGCTAAGATGATATAACTGATTTCACCTCATTATCCACGTTAAGGGGGTCATTCAGACCCGGTCGTTAGAGCTGATGCGCTCGGACCAGGTCGATGGCCCCCCACAGAGCATGCGCACGACGGCGCCGGCACCGTCGTGCGCGTGCGTGAGACCCGCTACGACCGACAGCGCCGGTCGTAGTGGGTCTCGATCCAAAGGGGGTGAGCTGTCGATGTTGATTGACAGCTCGCCCCGTTTGGAAGGTGGGCCGGGGGGGTGGCTGCCCAAACGGAGGCATTCCCATGGGAACGCCTACCGTTTGGTGGCGGCCCCATTGACATCACTAGTGATGTCAGTGGAGAGCTTCCGACTCAGACAGAGCCAGAAGCTCTCCGGGGCTTAAGACAAGGGAGACCCAACCCACAGCCTAACGACCGCTACAGAGGCGGCCGGTCAGGATGCAAGTGGCCGCCCAGTTTCTGAGCGACCGCTTGAATCCTCCGACCGCCTCTGAATGAGGCCCTAAGTCCCTGTGGTTGGAATGTTTTGAGGGTGTATATCCATTTCAATTCTTCCCTATTTAGTATACCCTCAAAATTGCCTCCTCTCCAATTTTTTTCCATATGAACAATCCCTATATATTTCATCCCTTTGAGGTCTTGATTATGTTTCTCTTTGAAGTGTAAGGATAGGTTGTGAGTTTCCAGTCCTTTCCAATGTTACAACGGTGTTCCGATATACGTTTCTTCAAACTGCGTTTGGTACGTCCAACGTACTGTAAACCACAGGGGCATACAATCAAATATATGACCCCTGTGCTGTTACAGTTGATGTGTTGTTGTATATTGTACGTCGTCTTAGTGGTGTTTGACGTAAAGTTCTCTATTCTCTTTGTGATGTTGTGTCCCTCTCTGTAGTTTTTACATGATCCACAAAAATAGAACCCTTTTTTAACTGCCACAGTACCTAGCGTGGTTTGTCTCAAGGATTTGGTTTTTATATGATTTTTTACCAGTTTCTGTTTCAAATCAGGAGCTTTTTCATATATTATCTGTGGTCTGACTGGTAGAAGGTCTGACAGAGTGTCATCTTCTTTAAGGATGTGCCAGTGTCTATTCAAAATTTTCTGGAGTTGACGAGTATCATTACTGAATCTGGTAATAAATGCGGTTTTAATTGGGTTACTTTCATCTGCGCTTTTATTTCTATATGAAAGTAACATCTGTCTCTCCGTATTCTCTATTTTTTTATATGCATCCTCCACTATTCGTGCATCATATTGTTTTGTAAGGAATTGTACCTTCAAGTTCTGACTTTGTATCCTATAGTCCTGTATTTTAGTGCAGTTGCATCTAATTCTGGTGAATTGGCTAATAGGAATACTCTTAAGCCAATTCTGATGGTGTCTGCTACTGGAGAGAATATAGCTATTCACATCTACTGGTTTATTGTATGTTTTTGTGTACAGCAGGTGGTTTTCTATATATATTGTTATGTCCAGGAAATTAACGCTACTCTGACTATAGTTGGTTGTGAATATCAAATTGTTTGTGTTATTGTTAATGTGTTCCAGAAATTTCATAAGTGAGTCTTCATCACCTTCCCAGATGAAAAAGACATCGTCTATGTAGCGTCGCCACAAATCCAGGCCCGCGCCGAAGTCAAGCCCAGACCAGATGTTATAGTCTTCCCAAAAGCTCATAAAGAGGTTGGCATAACTCGATGCGAACCTGGTTCCCATGGCCGTCCCTGTTTTCTGACAATAATATTTCCCCCCAAACCAAAAATAATTGTGGTGAAGAATGTAGTCAATCGCATCAATAATAAAGTGGGTCTGTTCTGCTTGTAGGGTGCAATCTTGTGTCAGGTAGTGTTTTATCGCTTCTAGTCCTTGTGTATGGTCTATGACTGTGTACAGCGACGTAACGTCACTTGTGCACAGCCATAGACCATCTCTCCACTCCACCTCCTGTAGAGACTTTAGTATATCTGTAGTGTCTCTAATGAAAGATCGTTGTTGTTTAACGTAAGGTTGTAAATACGCGTCGATATATCTGGACAAATTTGCAGAAATAGAATCAATTCCAGATATAATGGGGCGTCCTGGCGGTTTGTCTGTTTTTAAGTAAAAGATCGGTGTCACTGGGTGTGTTATGTCTAGGTATTCATGTTCTTTTTTTGTCAGGATCCCTGTGTCGTGACCAACCTTAAGTAGATCCCTTAGGGTTTTCTGGAATTGTGTTGTGGGGTCCCTATCTAATAATTCGTAAGTGGATCTGTCACCAAGGATTCTGAGTGATTCCTGATTGTAATCTAAGGTATTCATTACCACTATGCTCCCACCTTTATCCGCAGGCTTAATGATGAGGTTTTTGTTGTCGCTAAGTTCTTGTAAGGCTGCCTTTTCTGCCTTGGTAATGTTCATGGATCTGCCTTTGCAGTTACTCTGTATGTTGTCAATATCTTTTGTAACTAGGGCCTCAAAACTGTTGGTAAAGTGACCTTTAAGATGTTGTGGGTAAAATTTAGACTTGGGTCTCAAGTCTGTGTGTTTGTACTTATCCTGTATGTGTTGATTCTGTGTGTATGTATTGTTGGAGTAATATTTTGCCAGTGTCAGTTTCCTTGTAAATTTATGGAGATCAAGATAAGTCTGGAATTTATTTAGTTTGACTGTAGGGGTGAACTTCAGTCCTTTACTAAGAAGATTCATCTGAGTGTGTGTTAAATCTGTATTACTCAGATTTATTATTCCACTAGTGGTGGAGGTAGGTTGGATCTTTTTGTCGGTTTGTTTCTTAGTATTCCTTCCTCCTCTATGTCCCCTTCTAGTGTGTCTAATTTTCTTTTGTGTGTTTTGTCTGCTGTTATGCAGGGACTTTGTCCCGTCTCTTGCTCTAAAAAAATATTTCCCCATGTTTGATCTACCTTATTGGTGGTATCCAATTCTGATGGTATGATCCTAAATCCTTGTTCTAGGGAATGTCTCGCTAATGTGTCATACTCCTCATTCTTGTCCAGACGATATGTTGAAAAGGATGTGTTTATTGTGGATACTGAGTCTAATTCTTGTACTCCTGTCGTCTGTTCAGATTGATTTGCGATACCTCTTTTTGTCGATATAGTTTGTGTATGTAGCTTGGTCATGTACTGCTGGTAAGTCAGCTGTAATTTCTTGTATATTGGTGTTTGTGGATGATTCTCTCTCTTATGTATCCCATACTTAATGTTCTTATCCTTATGTGGGGATTTTGTTAGTCGTTTCTTCCCACTAGTTCTCACCTTGTTCTTATTTAATTTGTCTCTGATGATTTTGGATTTTTTTGTGGCTAGAATGTTGGCCTCATGTTTCTTGAGTCTATTCTGGGCAATATGTTCTAGTGCCTGAAACTCTTTGTCTTCTCTGAATTTATCCAGTGAGGAGTTTAATGTTGCTATTTCTTTATCTACTATTGTTAGTTCAGCTGTATGTGTTTCAATAATCAATGTGATAAGATTCATAGAGCATTCTTGGAGTATCGCATTCCATTTGGACATGAATAGTGTACACAGCAAAATCTGCGTCGGCATCCCATTCTTCTGCAGGCAGTGCAGCCCAGTGAGCCAGGTATGTGCCAAATCTGACTTTGTATATTTTATAGGGACAAGGTGGCCTATTTCTGGATTAGGGCATGTAGAATGAAGCTGTAATGTGTGCATAAATTATTGTATGAAATTCTAACCTTTTTTTGTTTTTTTTTGCAGTGCTATCGATTTCTTTTGCTGGCTATTACAGAACCAAAGCAGAGGCAGGAAGGTTGCCCATCTATACTGGTTGCGAACATAAGGCATCTTCAGATTTCCCTAAATACGGTAAAATCTTGTTTTATTTTAAATGGTTTGACTGTTACATCCTGATTGGATCTTGCCATGTCGCAAATTTTTTTTTTTTTTTCAAAAATGTTTTTATTGAAGTCAACAAATACACTCTGGTACACAAGTAAATATGACAAGAAACAATGACATAATTACAATTTATAGCATACAGTTCACTTGTGGTTTGAGGTAATAGACTTGCCACAATTTTCTCTTTTTACCGATCAATTGAAAATTAAACAGTAATATATTATAATGACTTCAACCATAATAGAAGAAATGAAGGGGGAAGAAAGTAGATGGGTGATGGGGGGGTGGGGGGGGTGGATAAGTATAAGAAGAGAGAGATGAAAAAAAAGGGAGAAAATAAATAAATAAATAATAAATTAAAAAAAAAAAACAGAGAAGAAGAGGAAATAAAGTGGGATGGGGGTTATGAGCCATGCACTCCCAGGGTCAATCCCCTACTACTCTTCTTTTATTTATGTAGGTTTTTTTTTTTTTTTCTCTTAAGCGTAAGTTATTGGGGGGTCTTGTAGCAGTATTCTAGTTTCATACCATTGTGTTGATTTGAAACACTGTTGTATTTGTCTTTTAATCTCAGGATTTAAAGCCTCAATAAAGCTTTCCCAAATTAAGAAGAATTGTTCTGCTTTCTTTTCCTTGTTGATAGAAGAGTTGACCCAATCCATTTTGAAAATATAAAATAATTTCTCTTTGAACATGGTTAATGAAGAGGGGTAGGAGCAATCCATTGTTGCAGGATACATTTTTTTAGCTACAGCCGAAATAATTAATAATAATTTTTTTACAACCCTTGGAAACTCTAGTTATTCCTGGAATATAACCCAATATTGCCCATTCTGGTGTTAATGGAAGATAATTGATTAGGTCAGCTAGCACATATTGTTTCACTTCCATCCAAAATTTTTTGATGACCCTACAGTCCCATAGGCAGTGGTATAAAGATGCCTCTAAATGGGCGCATTTTGGACACGCAGAGGAGGTTGCAATACCAATCAAGTGACAACGTTTGGGAGAAAGATAGCTCCTATAGAATAATCTGTAGAACATTTCTCTGTAAGTTGTAGCTGTCAATGTTTGGAGGGAATACTGTAGCGTGCGCAAAATATTAGTTTCTGTTAGATTTGGAAAGCAAGTCTGCCACTTAGTGATACCAGTGGAGAATGTTCCCGTAAAGTAAGGAATTCTTAGTAGGTGGTAAAACAGGGATATAGCCCTATATGGATAGCCAGCCGACAAGAAGGCAGTGTCTAACCTATTATCCCAATCCAAGGGAGATAAAAAAGATAATATTTTACTGGTGTAGTGTTGTGCCTGTAGGAAGGCCAAGTTACAAGAATGAAGAAAATCGTATTGTGTATGTGCCTGTTCAAACGTTAATGGGCGTTTAAGTGAAGAATTAGTGAAATGTCTAACTGTACGAAGGCCCAGTGAATCCCACCTTCGGAAAGGGTGTGTTGCAGACCCATTCTGAAAGTCATTGTTTCCCAGCAGAGGGAGATGTAGTGAGTAGGAAGCATGAATTTTAAATTTGTTACGTATCGAGTGCCATGTTGAACATGTTGACATCAGGAGTGGGTTATCAAGCAAGTGCGGTGGTATATCGTGTTTAGGCATATGTAAGAAGTAAACCAAGTCCAAACCAGACAGGAACTATCTCTCTAATTCATAGTGGGCGAAATGATTTCTATGTAGAATCCAGTCATGAATGTATCTACATATTGCAGCTTGGTTATAAAGGAGAGTATGGGGAAAGTTAATTCCCCCCTCTTCCTTAGTGCGTTGAAGAATTTTCAAACTAAGTTTTGGTTTTTTGTTATTCCAGATAAATTTCCGAAAAGCGGCATCTATCTTTTTAATATCAGTTAAAGTGAGAAGTATCAGGAGGACTTGTAGAGGGTATAGCAGTTTAGGGAAAATTATCATTTTTATTAGATTGGCCCTTCCTAGGTAAGAAAGCTGAAAATGTTGCCAGCTGTCCATTTCTGCACAAATTTTATTTATTATTGAGGTAACATTTAAAGAATATAGGTTGTTAATATTCTTGGGTAATTGTATACCCAGGTAAGGTATGCTGGAAGATGCCCATTTTAAGCCTCCTAAATTGTCTCTAGGTCTAAAAGGTCTATTACCCAAAGCTAGTGCCGTAGATTTAGTAAAGTTAATAGTAAATCCAGAAATGTGACCAAATCGTTCCAATTTTTCGAACAAGGGGGTCAAACTAACCTCTGGATTAGATATGAAAAGCATGAGATCATCCGCAAAAGCTATAAGCTTTAATTCGTAATCTTCAATGGAAGCACCGCGCAACAGCGACCAATCTTGAAGAGAACGGATTAGCGGGTCAAGTGCTAAATTGAATAAAAGGGGTGAGAGCGGACACCCCTGTCTCGTACCTCTAAACATATGTAATGTGTTGCCGAGAAGGCCATTGACAAGTAACTTAGTACATGGATTCAAATAAAGATATTTGATCATATTAATAAAAGACGTACCAAATTCCCTGGCATCGAGAACTAGGAACAAATATTCCCATAGAATTTTGTCAAAGGCCTTCTCAGCGTCCAAACTCAACAGAATAGTGGAAGATCTCTGATCCGCTGGGGAGGAGGCCAGGCCAGAACTGCAACTGCCGAGCGAATGCCCAACACCGATTGGCGGCCTTTTGTGAATCCTAGTTGATGTGGGGTAAGGATTGTCGGCATCATATTATGTAATCTAATCGATAAGATCTTTGCCAAGATTTTATAATCCTGGTTAAGCAAAGTAATGGGTCTATATGAAGACAGCAAAGAGGTATCCCTATCTGGTTTGGGAATCAGGATTGTTGTTGCCTCGTTAAATGAGGGATATGCAATGTTATTCGAGTAGATTTGTTGCAGTAAATTGGTAAGTGTAGGTGTAATGTCGTCTTTTAGGATATTATAGTAATTTGCTGTAAAGCCGTCAGGGCCAGGTGATTTATTCAATTTGAGCGATTTAATAGCCATGAGAACTTCCTCCTCTGTGATATTATCTTCTAAACATTCCCTCTGCTGGGTGGATAGTTTTGGTAGAATTGTCTCATTAAGAAAAGTGCCTGCATTTGCTAAGTTAGACGTTTCAGCTGCATATAAATTTTGGAAATATACTTCCAAAAGTTTTGTTATATCAGATTGAGATGTAATGGTCTCTCCCGTTATAGGATCGCAAAGACTAGTGATGTAATGTCTTTTCTTTTGTCGATTGGCCATAAATGCTAGAAGTCGACCTGTTTTGCCCCCCCAACGAAAATATTGATTTTTTGTGTAATCTGTTTTAAGTTTAGCCTCTTGCAATAGAAAAGCCTCCAATACTTGTTTATTTTGAAGGTAGAGGGATTTATTTTCAGCTGTTGTAAAAGACAAATAACGTTTATAAGAGGTTTGTAATCTAAAAGGCGTAACTTTTCCTTGTGGTCTCTATTACGTTTTGCCAAGTAAGATATGACATGACCCCTCATAACTGCCTTTGACGCTTCCCAGAATAGTACTGGGTCATCCCAGTGTTCAATGTTATCATCCAAGTATTCATGCCACTTAGCTTTTAGGTATATTTGAAAATCTTCATTTTGAGAGAGGAAGGAAGGGAAGCGCCAAAGGCAGGAAGTATTCAGAGGAGTACGTCGCGTTAAATCCAAAACAATAGGGGCGTGGTCAGAAATAATGATGTTATCAATATAAGTTTGGGCAATGCGGGAGAATAGTGTTTCTGCAATTAGAAAGTAGTCGATTCTGGTGAAAGAGTCATGTACTCGAGAGTGAAATGTGAATTCACGACTAGAAGCACTCTGGAGTCTCCAAGCATCGATCAGAGCATGGTGAGAACAAAGGAGGGAAATGCCTTCCCGTGGATTGACAGAAGATCTATTCAGTGGATTGGAATGGTCCAGAGTACTGTCATGAAGCGAATTAAAATCTCCGCCAATTATAAGGTTAGGTGTATCGTGTCTCATAAGTATATTAGAAATAGTCCTATAGAAGGAGAAATTAGGGAAATTTGGAGCATATATGTTGAGCAATGTGAAACGCTCACCTTGGATTGTGACATGAATCAAAAGGAATCTGCCCTCAGGGTCCGCCAGCGTCTCCGAAATAGAATAAACTAAATTCCTGTTATATAATATAGCTACCCCACGTTTTTTCTTACAATATGAGGCAGATACACATTCCTGTATCCAAGGGCTTTTTAAAGTAGAGTTAGCATTTTTTAACCAATGGGTTTCCTGAAGCATTATGATGTCAGGGCGAAAACGTTTGAGGTGACATAAGACCTTACGTCTTTTAATAATTGAATTTAGCCCTGCAACATTCCATGACATACATCTGAAGGAAGTAGAGTTGAGTTGTATATTAGTTGGTGAGGAGGATTGCAATGACATTAACCTACCCCAGTTCTACAGTGAGACCAGCCAAGAAACTGCGATGGAGTGTCCTCCGTCTCATCCCAGCGAGCAAGACGAAAGAGGATTCTAGGAAAGTCAAACGACCAGACCCCAGGAGTGCACATCCCAAGAAGGAAAGGGAGGAGGAAAAGAGGGGAAAACAAAAAGGAAAGGAGAAAAACAAAGAGGAACAAAAACATGTAGTATATCAAGAACAGTAATAGCAATGATCGCTCCACGGTGTGGAGGTAATCATTAATAGACATACCATACATAAAAAATATCAATTTGCAAATCGCGTGCTATTCACGCTTACTCAATATGGAATTTGTTGTGTATTAGCGCTAAGATAAAGTATTCATCCATTAGGGGGTGGATTGGTGGAAGATGTGTTCTGTGAGATTTTAAAGTGATTTCTGGCCAAAAGAGGGTCCTCAAAAAGAATGGGTTTACCATCAGCCATGACCCTAAGCTTTGCTGGGTATAGCAGAGCAAAGCGAATGTTATTTTCAAACAAATGTTTGCAGATAGGGGTGAATTCTCTACGCTTCTGGGTGACAGAGACCGAAAAGTCCTGAAATATCAAGACCTTAAAGTCACGTATCATGAGTGTGCGCTGTTTCCTGTATGCTGTCAGGATGTTCTCTTTATCTCGATAATTCAAAAATTTTCCAATGACTGGTCTAAAATTTGCATTACGAGTTTCCCGTTCTGGCCCAATGCGATGTGCTCTTTCTATAATCACCGCACCAGAAGTGGTAGGAACATTAAGTGTATTGACAACATCTGTACAGAGGAGGTCAAACAGGTCAGATCCTTTAATTTGTTCCGGAATACCAATGAACCTCAGGTTATTTCGTCTGTGACGATTTTCTAAGTCATCTAACTTGGATTCCATAGTCGCTATGTATTGGGCCTGTTCCTCAACAGTGTTTTGAAGTGCCAAAATGGCGTCTTCATTATCACTTGTACGTTGTTCAACCTCAACAAGCCGTTTGGTATTAGACTCAAGGTGGGTTAGGATTGCATTAATGGATGATTGAATAGCATCCAATTTTTTATCAATTTGTGAAGCCTGTGTTGAGGAGAGTACCTGAGAGGATTCAGGGATATCATGTAAAGGTGGGCTTTCAGGGGGCGTAGTTGTAGGGGACACAGACCCTGGAATTGATGAATTAGATACTGGTGAAACCCTGGTAGGAGCAGATTTACTGAGTTGCTTTTGTGGTTTCCCCATTTTAGGTGTTTGAATCTTAGTGAAGTATCTGTCCATACCATGGAGAGAAATGCAGGCCAGAAAGATGATATTATCCCCCCCAGATGATACACAACGATTACATATTTATACTAGAACAATAGAATGTTATGAAACAAATTACCTTGTTTTGTTTAACAAATATTTGTCAGAATGATACTGAATATAACTGTATTAATAATAGTTTGCCACTAGGTGGCGGTCCTGCACAAGGTAACTTTCAGAACGAAGGTAATGGTATCAAGATAATCAGTATTCTGTGAAAATGTAACCCAGCAAAGCTATGTGAGTTAAACATAAATCAGCATGTAATTAAAACCAACAAGAATTAGCATATAATTAGAAGCCAATAAAAATTAGCATACAATTAGAAGCCTTGTCTTCTGTGAAGTGAAATCACCATTGTCACAAATGTAAAATGTATTAGAATGGGACGGGAGGGGGAGGGAGGGGTATGTTTTATCAAAGGAGAGGCAAAGGTGAAACAAATGGAAAAAATCAGCGTGATTTATAGTACCAGACTGCCGGGAGTGAAGAGTCCCCGTCTAGCAGTAATTCCCACAGAGTAGCCGTCTCTTAAATCACTTCTCGTACATCAGCAGTGCAACAGACATGTACCGTAGGAGTTCATCTGTTTCTGGTTAACTGTTTCACTGCAGAGGTTAAGACACTGTGGGGACACGGTCTGTCAGTTTCCAGAAAGCTCCTCAATTAGCGATGTCCTGTGTTCAGGTATGGTAGGGGTTAAGTCCACTCTCGCAGCACTACCAGGTAATATTAACTGCCTAGATGAATGGCAGGCTCAACGCGACCCCAGCCCTCAGATTGCAGCAACCGGCAGACGGGAGCCAGGGGGTGAGAGAGTGAGCCGCTAAAGGAGATCCGATTTACTGCCGTGTCAGATCCTATCAGTTGCTCGATATGCAACAGCCCCGGCAAACTCCACCGGCCTCCCGTGTTACCGGCACTATCTCTTGAAACTGATGCACCCGCAGAGTATGAAGGGTGCCCCTTACGACCCGGAGAGTCAGCAGGTGTACTCCCGCGAATATGCAAGGAAGAGTTAGCTGGCGAGCTCCGCAGATCCACTCACAGGCAGCCGGACAGCAGACAAGCAAGATCCCACAGAGGTCATTCGTGTGTCCACACTCAGCAGTCCATCCCAACAGCAGCCCGTAGACACCGCAGGTTTACCCACAGACAGCAACAGCAGGTAAGTACAATAAGTGGATGCTCACCAGGAGGCAGTCTGCGGCGTTCACAGAGGGCTGAAGTCACACTCTGACATCCATTTCAGCCGTTTCCACGGCAGCAGGCAAATGCTGTATTCCACTCACAGGCGGAACCTCCGTCCAGCCGGTCTTCAGTGGCACCTGCCGTCCCAGCCCGGCGCCGGGGTGAGACAGCAGATAGAGGGACCTGCAGCCGGGTTTTCACAGTAGGTCTATTAAGTCTGCGATGTAGTGTAGGCAGGCCACGATAGAACGCCGCAGCTGTGGATGAAGGGATCAATGTTGGGAAGGATGTTTGCCTCGTGGCGCCAACGGCTCACAGCATCCGCATGCCTCTGGGCCCTAATACTTTCAGGGTGAACTCCGGTGGTAATATGCCTCCGTATAATAAAAGATTTATATTGTCAGATTTATCTGACCCTCCACTGCCAGCAAATCTCCTTCACGTGTTGAAGGGACCGAGGGAAGCTTTAGATGCAGTTAGATTAGGCAGGAGGGTGACGGAGCTTCAGTAAAACGCGGCCATCACGATGCTCCGCCCATCGGAAGTTCCATGTCGCAAATTTTTAATGATTTAGGATGTTTTTTTTTTTTTACATATTGTATTTAAAAAGTGTACTTATTTTATTTGGTAGAAGTCAAGGAGTGGTACTCAATTATGCCTTATTTTCTTGAGTTATGTGGAATCTGGGCCTGATATAGAGATTAGTTAAGTTAGATTTGGTTAAGTTCATTTTAAGTGTTTATTGGGTTCATAAAACTGACACTTGGCAGCAGCATTTCCAGATCACAAATACTGTGATATTATTGTGAAATATTTTTATTTAGAAGACAGACAATTTTTAGGCAGTGTTTTTACAAAGTAATTTTAACCCCACATATTAGAGTTGGTTATGGAGTGGTCTGAAAAACGCAGGTGTGAGACCATATGACTCCTGTTACATGGGCGTGCATAAATTAGCCCTTGTGATCTACGCAGTAATGCAGCTTTGTGTGTCAGGAGAGCTGGCAAGGCTGCGGCGGGCAGGTCAGACTTGCTGCAAGATGGCCACTGATGTGAGTCGTTGTTACAGATATTTACGCAGGTATGCATATCACACGCAGGTATGAAGGCAGCAGTGGGCATCTTTATGCTTGGGTAATCCTTGTAAATATTAGCATATTTTTGATCTGTGTTGTGTAGGAAATCACAGCTGCGATTACATTAGTGTCCCTCAGAGTCATGCCCTCTGCACTGCTATAATATGAATTTAGCTGAAATATGTATGGATTTTGGTTAAAGTAGATTATATTGCTGCCAAAACTGTGTGTAACTGAAAATCTGCAATTTTAATGAGATTTTAAAGGTTTTTGACATGGCGAAATAGTATAATGTGCATAAAATCAGCTATTTGCTTTAAGATATTTTTTCCATTGTTGGCCTTTAAGTATTATATATATTTTTTTTTTATTTGGTTTGCTTAAAAATAAATATTTTTTTTTCAGATTTAAATATAATCTGAAAAATGACAACCACTGTTAAAAAGAAACCATCTGGTGCAGAATATAGGAGAAGGGCAGAAAAGAAGCTGATTTTCAGGAAAGTAGAATGAAATTGATGAACCTGCAAGAAAATTGTAATCAAGAGCTACCAACTTCTGTAATAACTACATTATGTGACTCAAATAACAATGGTGGTGATATTCTAGAGGAAAACGAACCAGATTTGTTGTCTAATAGATCAGAAGTGGTTGATATTGATGTGAACATATCTGCAACACCTCTTCTGAATCTATCAGACCCATTTTTATGGCCTAAAACTCTTAATAGTAAAATTATAGATCAGTTGGTTGTTCAAGGTCCACAGCAAGTTCAGCTCAAACAATACCCGCATGATGCAAAAGGTCGTCATTTTTCAAATAATCATTATAGTCGCATACTTGCCAATGGTGAATGTATACCACGTAGATGGTTAATGTATTCTGAAACCAAAGATCATATATTTTGTTTCTGCTGTGTATGTTTTGATCGAAGCTCAAAATCAAGTTAAGGTAGTGTAGGCATAAATGATTGGAGTCATGTCTCTGCAATCCTCAAATCGCACGAAAATTGTTTAAAACACATGGTATGTTATCAGTCATGGATAGAAACTGAAGCTAGACTTAAATCAGGAAATACAATTGATAGACTGGAGCAAATGTTAATGCAGAAAGAATCTGAGCGTTGGAGAAATGTCCTGAATAGATTGACGAGTATAGTTCTGTATCTTGCAGAAAATAACATGGCATTTCATGGTTCATCTGATAAATTGCATACAAAAAACAATGGAAAATACTTGGGTTTAATTGAGTTATTGGCAAAATTTGATCCGGTTATGCAAGAACATGTTGGTCGCATTTTGAAAGATGAATTGACTGTTCATTACTGTGGAAAGAATATTTTAAATGAACTTATTCAACTAATGGCTGAAGTTCATACTAAAATAATCTCATCCATACAAAATGCTAAATATTTTTCAATAATAGCCTACTGTACACCAGACATAAGTCATGTTGAACAATTGTCTTTGACTATAAGGTTTGTTGACTTGGCAAATGACAATGTGGAAATATGTGAACGATTCTTAGGATTTACTCCAATAGTTGACTCCACCGGTAAAGGTCTTTCAGAAGTTCTCATGAAATTGTTAGAAAAAAATAAAATCAACTTAAAACATTGTAGAGGTCAAGGTTATGACAACGGAGCAAACATGAGAGGGAAAAATAGTGGAGTCCAAAAGAGAATCTTGGATCAGAATCCTTTGGCATTTTTTATGCCTTGCGGATGCCACAACTTGAACCTTGTGCTGTGCGATGCAGCAAAATCTTCTATGAAATCTTTGTCTTTATTTGGAATTGTTGGGCGATTATACTCTCTTTTTGCTGCCTCCGTTAATCGTTGGCAGATTTTGATTGAACATGTCAATTCTTTCACTCTAAAAAGACTTAGCGAAACACGTTGGGAGGCTAAAATCTCCAGTGTGAAAGCTCTTCGCTATCAGATTGCTGATATTCATGATGCACTCATTTCTCTTTCTGAGAGAGAGAAAAAACATGATCCTGAAACTGCACATGAAGCAATTACTTTATCTTATCAACTGAAAGATTTTAATTTTCTGGTTTCATTAGTCATTTGGTACGATATACTGTTCCAAGTAAATGTTATCAGTAAATCGATACAGACTCAGAGTATGGATGTAAGCACAACTGTTGAATTAACAAGGGGTTGTATCAATTTTTTGGAAGAATATAAAGAGAGTGGTTTTGAGAGGGCTATTTCAAGTGCCAAAGACCTTGCTAACCTTCTTCAAGTTGAGCCTGAATTTCAACCAACAAAAAGAATACATTATGCGAAAAGGCATTTCGATTATGAGAGTAGAGATGATGAACCAATTGCTACACCTAAGAAGCAATTTGAAATAGAGTATTTAATACATTGCTTGACATGGCCATCATGTCCGTTCGAGAAAGATTTAAGCAACTTAATCAGCATGCAGAAACATGGGGTTCCTTTACAAAATAACTGAACTACCAAAGACAGAGGAGCTTAAAAAGCACTGCTGCAATCTCCAGCTGACTCTGACTACTGGTGAGGATTCGGATATCGAAGGAGGTCCGCTATGTGATGAACTGATAAGTATCCAGAAGTTTGTTGAAAGCATGGCAATGCCAACTCCACTTAACATTTTGAATTTTATAAAAAATACAAAACTAGAAGATCTATATCCAAATATATGGGTTTAATTGAGAATCTTATTAACTACACCAGTTTCTGTGGCTAGCGAAGAGAGAAGCTTCTCAAAATTAAAGTTAATTAAAACTTATCTGCGATCCTCTATGTCTCAAGAAATGTTAAGTTCATTAGCCAGCTTATCGATTGAAAATGATGTAGCTCAAAACATTGATTTCTCAGAAGTAATTAAAAATTTTGCTAGTAAAAAAGCTAGAAAAGTAGTTTTATCTTCATACATGTTTTTTTTTTGTTTAAAGCCAATGTTAAAATTATAGTTTTCCTCTGCTCACACTTTTATATTCTTGAGTAATTGAGTCTTTAATGGATCAATAACAGTATTTTTTTTATCTACTAGTTCTGTTGTATTCTTCTTTATTAATGGATCAATAACAGTATTTTCTTTGTCTACTAGTGCTATTGTATTCTTCTTTATTAATGGATCAATAACATTATTTTCTTTGTCTACTAGTGCTGTTGTATTCTTCTTTATTAATGGATCAATAACAGTATTTTCTTTGTCTACTAGTGCTGTTGTATTCTTCTTTATTAATGGATCAATAACAGTATTTTCTTTGTCTACTAGTGCTGTTGTATTCTTCTTTATTAATGGATCAATAACAGTATTTTCTTTGTCTACTAGTGCTGTTGTATTCTTCTTTATTAATGGATCAGTAACAGTATTTTCTTTGTCTACTAGTGCTGTTGTATTCTTCTTTATTAATGGATCAGTAACAGTATTTTCTTTGTCTACTAGTGCTGTTGTATTCTTCTTTATTAATGGATCAATAACAGTATTTTCTTTGTCTACTAATGCTGTTGTATTCTTCTTTATTAATGGATCAATAACAGTATTTTCTTTGTCTACTAGTGCTGTTGTATTCTTCTTTATTAATGGATCAATAACAGTATTTTCTTTGTCTACTAGTGCTGTTGTATTCTTCTTTATTAATGGATCAATAACAGTATTTTCTTTGTCTACTAATGATGTTGTATTCTTCTTTATTAATGGATCAATAACAGTATTTTCTTTGTCTACTAGTGCTGTTGTATTCTTCTTTATTAATGGATCAGTAACAGTATTTTCTTTGTCTACTAGTGCTGTTGTATTCTTCTTTATTAATGGATCAATAACAGTATTTTCTTTGTCTACTAGTGCTGTTGTATTCTTCTTTATTAATGGATCAATAACAGTATTTTCTTTGTCTACTAGTGCTGTTGTATTCTTCTTTATTAATGGATCAATAACATTATTTTCTTTGTCTACTAATGCTGTTGCATTCTTCTTTATTAATGGATCAATAACAGTATTTTCTTTGTCTACTAGTGCTGTTGTATTCTTCTTTATTAATGGATCAATAACAGTATTTTCTTTGTCTACTAGTGCTGTTGTATTCTTTATTAATGGATCAATAACAGTATTTTCTTTGTCTACTAGTGCTGTTGTATTCTTCTTTATTAATGGATCAATAACAGTATTTTCTTTGTCTACTAGTGCTGTTGTATTCTTCTATATTAATGGATCAATAACATTATTTTCTTTGTCTACTAGTGCTGTTGTATTCTTCTTTATTAATGGATCAGTAACAGTATTTTCTTTGTCTACTAGTCAGTGGCGTAACTAGGAGGGGTTGAGCAGGGTGCGTGCCCTGGGCGCCGTGGGACCGGCGGCGCCACCGGCCACGGTCCGGCCTGCCCTAGTTAGCCAGTGTAGTGCCGACCGCAGTCAGCGCTACACATTTACACAGGACCGGCGCTAGGCTTCCCGCTCCGGTCCTGTGCTGCACAGCTGAGCCTGTTCCCTCCCCCTGAGCGCTTGCCCAATAGCGCCAGGAGGCGGGCTCAGGCTGTGCATAACACACGCATCGCCGCCAGCACTGGCGGCGATGCGTGTGTTAAACAGCAGCCAATGAGAGTCAGATAGACTCTCATTGACTGCCGCAGCACCCACTGCAAGAGCCGGACTTCCGTCTGGCTCCTGCAGTGGGTAATGGGACAGACGTCATGACATCATGACGTCTCCCCCATAATGCTGAGCACGCCAGCCCAGGAGTACTGGCGGGCGGCGGAGGCGGCGTCGCGGTCCGGAGCAGCAGCATGGATTCAGGTAAGAATATTTTTATATATATTTTTTTAAAACCTGTTTGCACTACTGGGGGCACAACGGTGGAGGGGGGTGGCTACTACTGGGGGGACCCCTACTAGGAGTGGGGGCACAACAGGGGAGGGGGGGTGGCTACTACTGGGGCACCATTATTGGGAGGACCTCTACTGGGGGGGGCTATTACTGTGGGCACTTAATAGGGAGGGGGGACCTCCACTGGGGACCACTACATGGGGGGGAACTACTACTGGGGGCATTATAAAAGGGGCCTACTACTAGGGGCACTGCACTGGGGGGACCACAACTGGGGGCAATAATAGGAAGGACCACTATAGGGGGCACTGGGTAGGGGGGGATCACTACTGGGGGTGCATCAGGGGGACCACTACTGGGGGCACTGCATGGGGGGGGGACTACTGCTAGGGGCACTGCACTGGGGGGACCACTACAGGGGGTACTAGACAGGGGGGATCACTACTGGGAAAACTGCATGGGGGGGGACTACTGCTGGGGGCACTATATAAAGGGCACTGCATAAGAAGATGCCACTACTGGGCGCACTGCATTGTGGGGACTGCTACTGGGGGCACTGCATAAGGGGGAACACTACATGGGGCACTGCATTTGGGGGGACCACTACTGGGGGCACTGAGTAAGGGGAACTAATTGGGGGTTGTATAAGGGGCACTACTATGGGCCTGCATAAGAGGGACCACAACTGCATACTAGGGGGTACTGTATAAGGGGTACTACTGGGGTTAAGGTGCATATGGATAGGAATGTTCAGCGTGAAAATAAAGGGGTGTGTCATGTTGACACGCCCCATTTTTAAGTGACCACGACCATTTTTTTGCCACGCACGCACATATCTGGGTGGTGGTGGTGGGCTCCTTTTTCAAATTTGCCCTGGGCTCCAAATACCCTAGTTACGCCACTGCTACTACTGCTGTTGTATTCTTCTTTATTAATGGATCAATAACAGTATTTTCTTTGTCTACTAGTGCTGTTGTATTCTTTATTAATGGATCAATAACAGCATTTTCTTGGTCTACTCACACTTGTATTCTTGAGTTATGGATTCTTTAATCAATAGTCAATAACATCAACAAATTCTATAGCTGTGGATGAAAATTGTAATCAAGAGCTACCAACTTCTGTAATAACTACTGTACATTGTGTGACAAAAAAAAAAACAATGCTGGGGATTTTTCCAGAGGAAGGCAAACCAGATTTGCTATCTGATAGATCAGAAGTGGTTGATATTGATGTGGAAATATCTGCAAAACCTCTTCTGAATCTATCAGACCAATTTTTATGGCCTAAAAGTCTTATTAGTAAAATTATAGATCAATAGATTGTTCTAGGTCCACAGCAAGTTCAGCTTAGACAATACCCGAATGATGCTAATGGTCGTCAGTTTTCAAATCTTCATTATAGTCTCATACTTGTCAATGGTGAATGTATACCATGTGGAGGCTTAATGTATTCTGAATCCAAAGATCATATATTTTGTCTCTGCTGTGTATGATTTGTTCGAAGCTCAAAATCAATCATTTATGCCTACACTACCTAAACTTGGAGTCATGTATCAGCAATCCTCTAATCCTGGGGCGATTCAAATTTTTGCAGCCTACGTTTATCATTGGCAGATTTTGATTGAACATGACAATTCTTTCACTCTAAAAAGACCTAGCGACACACGTTGGGAGGCTAAAATCTCCAGTGTGAAAGCTGTTTGCTATCAGATTGCTGATATTCATGATGCACTAATTTCTCTTTCTGAGAGAGAAAAAAACATGATCCAGAAATGGTACATGAAGCATTTACTTTAATGCATGGATCAACAGTGTTTTAATTGTCTACTAATGCTGTTGTATTCTTGATCAATGGAGTGTAATGGATCAATAACAGTATTCTCTTTGTCTGCTCACTGTTCTATTCTTGATTATTGGAGTCTTTAATAGGTGGATCAAGAATAGTATTATTTGTCTACTAATGCTGTTGTATTGTTGATTAATGGATGGATCAATAACAGTATTCTTTGTCTACTAATGCTGTTGTATTCTTGATCAATTGACTCTTTAATGTATCAATGCCCAGAACACAGAGCACTATTTACTTATTACTCTTTTTGTTGTATTCTTGACAAACAAAGTATGTAATTTAATAGATCAATAAATGGCATTTTAAAGTTTTGTTAAATTGACTCCTCCATGTGTTTGGTTTCCTGTGGATTAATTTATATACCAAAATAAATGTCCTATCTTTTAGGTTAACAAAATATTTTGAGGGGCCGGGGCTCCAAACATTTCTCGCACAGGGTGCTGGAACACCTGGAGCTGGCCCTGGCTCAGGTACTACTGGAGAAGAGTGAGAGGGGAAGCCTGCGCACTGAGATTGATTCTGGTTCTAGTGAGCTGCAGTATAAGGGGTAAATTTACTAAAGTGAGAATATTTAGAAGAAGTGAGTTTTAAAAGTGATGTTGCCCATAGCAACCAATCAGATTCTAGCTATTATCTTCTAGAAGGTGCTAGTTAAATGTCAAGTAGAATCTGATTGGTTGCTATGGGCAACATCACTTCTAAAAACACTCACTTTAGTAAATTTACCCCTAAAAATTAATAGCTGACTCCTAGGGATTGCCGTGAGTCTGCAGAATCAAGAGTAATTGAGTTTGAAGGGGAGTATTGTAAATGAGATGATGGTGATATCAGCGGTGTCCCGCTGTTGAAATGTAATAGTATGCGTGTAGCGCTAGTAGCCTGGGGAAATACTTCTTGAGGAAGAGAGTACACCCTCAGTTGCCGGCCCTACCCGTACTCCCTTCCTCAAGAAGATTTCCCCTGGCTACTAGTGCTACACGCATACTATTTTCAACAGCGGGACGCCGCTGATATCACCATAAGACCATAATGAAAGGTGTAGTTAAATTTTTCATCACTGTGAAAAGAAGAAAAAAATGCAACAATAACAAAAATGCAACAATAACCTTCAAATGAAGTCCAAAATCTGGTGAATGCCCTTAAAACTATAGTCAACTAAAATCTATAGGCACTTCATGAAGCAGAGAAGCAAGCTAAACATCTTACAAACTGAGCAAATGATTGAAAGTTATTGTGCCTTAATCAGAAATGTTATGAAACGAGTAACAAAACAGATCCCCTACTAGCTAACCAATTAAAAACAAAGAGAGCCTTTCAAACAAATCCAGGGGGCTTATGTAATAGTCTGCGATGCAGGCTATACCGAGATTCCGACGAGTCAGTCTGTGGAGCTCATTAAGAGTCAGTCGTGAGCGCTGAGCGCTCAGGCCCAACTCGATGTTGCCCCACAGCGCATGTGCACGACGGAGCTGGCTCCGTCATGTGCATGCGTGAGACCCGGCTAACGACGGGTGATCCATCGTTAGGGGTCTCGTCGTAGACGGGGCGAGCTGTCGATGTTGAGTGACAGCTCGCCCCATTTTCTGGGCGGGCCGGGGGTGTGCCTGGCCAAACGGAGGCGTTCCAGTGGAACGCTTGCCATTTGGGTGATGTCAGTGAGGAGCTTCCTGCTCGATCAGAGCAGGAAGCTCCCTGGGGCTTGAGGTTGACGGGACCCTACCTTAGGGTCTCGTCGTAAGCCCCGATGGTCGCGATGGTCTTGACCATCGCGACCATCACCCTTGTCGGTCGTTAGAGCTGTGGGTGTTAACCCACAGCCTAACGACCATCATGGAGGCGGCCGTTCAGGATACAAGCGGCCGCCCTGTTTCAGAACGACCGCTTGCATCCTACGACCAACTCTGAGTGAGGCCCTGTATGTTTAAAGCGGCAATCATGTAAAAGGAAACACCAACCTGGTTTTACCTTTAAAATGATTGCTGCTTTAAAAATATAGTTAGACTCACTGGAATCTGCAAGAGCCTACATCTTGCAGGCTATTATATAAGCCCCCAAGTCTTAAAAACCATGAATGGAAGTGCAATCTATGATGCTAATGCAAATATAGAATTTTACAAATCCCTTTTGTAATATTCAGAATAAACCCACAGATGGTAGGGATATAAAACCGTCCATCTAGAAATTTCTGAAATTGTGGGGTCAGTAGCTACCAGGAAGCGCTGGTCCTCCTAGTGCCATTTTGGAGGCTTTTGAGGTTCACCTTGATAACTAAATAAATTGGCCCATATATCTGAGATGGTTTGCCCAGGGGCATATCAATAATGGGTGCAGGATGTGCAATGCACAAGGGCCCCCGGGTCCAAGGGGGGCCTGCACCGAAAAACTCCGCACCCATATCTAAAATTTACCTCTTCGAGGTCCCGCATTGGGTGTCTCAGCACTGCTCAAAACACCGGAAAAAGGCCACCATAGCCATTTTTCAGGCATTTTGTGCATGTGCAGTGAAGAAATCGCAGGGGAAATGGCGGCCGGGCCATTTCCATGGCTATCTGCACGTGCATGTAGTGTCCAGAATCTACTGATACCGCGGTGGCCAGTCAGCCATGTCAGTCGGCTGCCAGCCACCGGCGAGAGAGGAGGGACCCGGATGGGGAATGCACACGGGCCCCCACCTCTCTTAAGATGCCCCTGGGCTTTCCCCAATTCCCCGTCCTGCCAACTCCGGGGAAATTCAACATGTTGAACAATCTCGATTCCCTGATCCTAATCCAAAAATGGTCACAATCGGACAGGCAGGGATTTAAATATGTTAAAATTCCCAATTCACCTACGGATCGCCAATCGGCAAATCGGAAGATTTGATCAGCAGAACGGGGAATCGGGGCCATAGATGTATGGCCAAATTAGCTTTCGGTCTTAAAACTAATGAAGCTTTAGGGCGGAATTCAATTGTTTTCACGGCCCGCATCTCCCGTCTAAAGTGACAGGAGTTCGCGGACCGCTATGCAATTGTTCCAGATTTTCGTGCTGATCGCGCCCAAAGTGGTCGGGTTTAGCCTCGTAAAGCAGCTAAACCCGAGCAAAGTGCTGGGCGAGAAAGCAAAAAGTAATGTTTGGGCGCCCAAACATGTCACTTTTCGCACATTTCAGCTCTCACCCCCCTGGGGCTGTGAGCTGAAATGTAGCTTTGTCAGCTGATCGTGCCCGACAGGAGCAAGAATTGAATAGCTCCGTCGGGCGCGATGGGGGCAGGAATCAATTGTGTTAGCAGGGACTGGCTGGCAAATGTTATCCTTGGACATAACTAGGTGTAATTATCTCATCACCCTTACTATATTATACTTGCTAATTCAGTGTATCGGGAGATTATTACCCAATTTTTTGGGTTCTGAAATGACCTGGTAGCAGAGCTAGTATTGTGGAAGATCATACCACATAGAATTATGAGAGTATTTTGATTCTACTTATACATTTACATATGCTAACAATAATGTCACATATTTAACAGCAAGAATTATTTATAGTGCAGATTGTGAACATTGGGCCTGATTCATTACGGATCGCAACTGCGATTACGCACGCAGCCCCGCTGTGAAAATATGCTAATGAATGCTATTGAAATGCCGTTGAACAGCCAGCGCTGAGAGACGCCCACTACCGCTATCTCTTGTCCGTAATACCTTGCAGTCCTGCGTATATATTGGGAACATCGAGTAACATTACTCACAAATACAGCAGGTCTGACCTTACTCAGAAATTGCTAACCTTGTCGCATGCAGTGAGTACAAAAGCTGCGTATGCCATTGCAGTGGCTATTGTATGCACGCCCACGCAACGGCGTTCAAACGGACAGACACGCCTGCATTTCTCCAACCACTCCCCCGTCACCACCCCCAAACGATCGTAGCCTGTCACTCACTCTGCGATGGATTCCTATCTGCGTAGGTGATTGCAGTGCGATCGCAATAGTAACTCACGCAGGCGCAGTACACACCACCGGCCGATCTGCGTACGCTGTTGCAGTTCTGATCAGTAATGAATCAGGCCCATAGTCACTAATAAACATACTCATTACTATTGGTACGACATATCAAGATTTTAAGAAAGAAAAATAAAGACACACATTTTTGTTCTTTCAACATTTTAATACTCACATTATTTTATTTATTATTTATTTCACCACTTCTTTATTTTAATATTTCACTGATTTGTCCATATTTTACATGTTACAATTTTAACTGTATGAAATAAAAGGTACATTTGAATATTTGTGCTCCCACCAGAGATACCCTCTTCTTCCCTTTCTACTAGAATTACTATGTCCTAAGGTATCCACGGTAGCACCGCCGTCAGAGATCTGTACATTACTTAGAATTATAGGGGCTGATCTATATAAGTTCAGAATTTAACACACATTTCATCAATGCAGCCATTGGATTCACACTGTAGTTGGCAGTGACACCTGGATAACAGTGGTACAATGGAATCGGTACCCCATCATCATACAGGACAAATCAGAGTTGTCATGGCCCTTCCCCATGAGACCACGCCCCTTTTTTGGGCACACGTCTTATGTCCCTATTTGAGGGGACACAATTACTCTTTCTTGCCCAAGGCACCTAAAGGTCTAGTTACGGCTCTGACTATACCAATACAATAGAATCCCTCTCTTTTTTCTTGATACTTCTAAATTAATCAGATTAGATAAGTGAGAGATCATTGGTGTATATTTACTAAAGTGCAGGTTTTTAGAAATGGAGATGTTGCCCATAGCAACCAGATTCCGATCGGATCTTTCACATCACCCCCCCTAGGTACATGCCGTGGCAATCAACCGCGATATGTACCCGCAGAGGGGTTGGATGTACCACATCGCGGAAGCGATGCTTAGTACATTCCATCCTTAGTAGGAATATTAATATGTAACACTTCATATTTTGAGGTATTCAACTTGAGGCATCACTAACTTTATCTAGGATGGTATGAAAGGCTGGTATGGAGATAGACGATTAAATGACAAAAAAGTAATCTGCAAAAAAGCAAAGAACTTATGAGCACCAGGGCGATATTAAAAAAATTTTTTTTGTGCTAGTGGCTCCATAGCTAAAAGACATTTTTACAAATCAGGGAGGCAAGGGGATAGCCCTGTCTAGTCCCATTAAAGATTGGGAATGCATTGGACAGAAAACCTTTACAAAACACCCTCACACAGGGGCCCTTGTACAAAGCTAATATAGAGATTTAGAATAATATCCTGAAAGCCAAACAGAGATAAAATGTGTCATGTACCCATCAAAAGCCTTTTCTGCATCTAACCAGAGCAACAAAAACTGCTCTTTAGAATGGGACACCAGTTCAACAATGTTAAGGACTCTATGAGTATTGTCAGAGGCCTGTCTGTCCTGGACAAACCCCACTTGGTCAGGATGTATAAATCTGGGAAGCAAGGTGGACATACGGATAAGAAGGAGTTTTTCATACAATTTGACATCTCTATAAAGAAGCGATATATGTCTATAATACCTCCAATCAGAGGGATCTTTACCCAGTTTAGGGATCATAACTATCCGGGCCCTCTAAAAGTTCTGCTGGGGGTAACCCAATTTCGCTGCTTCATTAAAGAGATCTACCAAAATGGGTGCTAGTCTATTACAAAAGACTATGTAGAAATTGTCAATAAAACCATCAGGGCGAGATGCCTTGCCCTTAGAGAGCTGTTTGATGACACATTCAACTTTCTCTACAGACCATGGGGCTTTAAGTGCATTCAAATAAATAAATTTGAATTTAGGAGGTGGCAAAATAAGTCTGGACAGAAAGGAGGAGACAGTGGCAGCAGAAGGCTATAGTGTAGCTATAGGGCTCAGGTGCCTCCTACCAAGTTACCAAAATTGTCTACTAAGAAATTGGGTCCTGCCATTTGCCCGGGTCATCAGTAACTATTTCTGTCTCTCCCTCTCAATGAAGCATCACACTAAAATGATACATCTCATGCTCACAGATACAGCTGCGCTAATCAGTAAGCCAAGCACTACCTGAGAGCAGACTTCATGTCTCCAGCCTTTTTGAAGCTTGGGGGTGGGAATTAAACTCCAAGATTAGGACTAGGGTGGCCAATCTCAGGATCGGCAGGATCCCAGAATTTTAGACCAAAAACGCAGTGATTTGAATCCTGGGATGGGCGCTTCCAATCCTGGGATTCACAGGATTGAACTGTAGCTGGGCAGCGCTGAGCACTTAGACTCAGAGCGCGCTGTCCCGGCTGGAAGGCAGGCTGTGCGGTGTGCTTAACAGGTTGTGCGGCTGAGCAGGCACGACGTCGGTGGCCACGCTGCGCAGCCCCATGCCAGCCCGCCCCTTCAACAGCCGTGCCTGCCAGCCCACTGCCCACAGAGGTGAGGAGGACCAGCAAGTGTGTGCAAGTAGCTTGTGGAAGCTCCTCCGACCAAAGTGAAGACGAGTGGTAGACATGGATAGCTGGTCTAAGGTATGCTCCTGGCAGGTAAGTGCCCCAGCAGAGCTGCTCTGTGATATGGGGTAGAGATGGGCTGTTTGCTGGATTGTAGCCCGGGTCACTCCTGGATGGAATTAACTAGTACACTACAATTGGGTATAAAATGAACTAGGGCGCTAATACTGCATGAAGCAAAAATGAACTAAAGCAATATTATGCAGCATAAAATGAACAAGCACCTGTGGAGAGAAGTGTCTCTCTAGAAGGATCAGGTAGGGACCACTTCAAAATGTTGCTATGGTGCCCACATGGTTCTGGCTATGGCCCTGGTCAGAAGATAGATTGTAAAGTTGGGCATAATAGGTACCAAACATGTTAGTAAAATCTAAGGGTTTAAAAACCTTCCTATTTTGAGGATCGATGAGGCATTCATTTTATTACGGGCATATTGCCACCTTAATTTAAGAGCGACCAATCTACCTTCCTTATTGCCAAATATATGATGGCATAGTCAAGGCAGATTGCATCCTAGTCAGTGAGAGCTGCTGGAGCTGGGGTCTAACTGCTGCAATCTCTTTTTCCAAAATTCTGTAGCAGCTCTGTCAGTTCTGAGAATCTAAAGCCGCAAGTTTCACTTCTAAATCTCATTGCAGTTTGAGATATTGCTTTCTAAGGTGGGACCCTTTCTGAATAGCTGTACCACAAAGTACGGCTTTGACAGTGAATCTGAAATTTAACATAGAGTTGTCACAGAGGGAATTAGTAGAGGTGTAGAAAGACAAATCAGTCAAGACTTGCACCACTTCAGGCGACGGAGGTGTTCAGGAAGTCTCCAGGGCCTCGTGGGGGGGCGTTATGGGGGGAGGGATTCCACAGCCAGAATGGGAATGGGGCTTGGTCAGACAAGGTCAAATTTTAATACATTTAGTAAACTGGAGCGCCCCCTTATCTGATAATACAAGGTCAATGCGGGAGTAGGTATTGTGAACACTAGGGAAAAAAAAAGTGTAGTCTTTCACCTCTGTAAATATAATAAGTCATACATCACAGAGATCAAATGCAGGTAAGTCTTGGGACATTTCTAACACTGTATATGTACTTTTAAAACTCAATCCCTGTTTGAAGGGTATTTTCTGTTAATACTGTTGAATAAACAGTTGATATATTATTTGATACGTAGTCATCCTTACAGCATAGCCTCCCCACTCACACCCAGCGATTGTGGACACAGACTGGCACAGGACCAGCAAACTTCATGGTTAGGCAAGTCAATATTCCTAGCTAAAGTAACTGTATCCTAGTGTACTTGTCAGTCTGATACTACGTTCCTCTCCTGAGGTGGTGAGAGAAATGGAGGAGAAGGAGGCTGCGTTCACAATTATCCAGACCACAGTTCATTTATATGCAACAACCTGCCTACAGTTTTTGCCGACTCATTTCTAACACGACAAAGTACTGCATCTGCGAACACTCTGCCAACAGTTATTGTTCATCTGGGTTATATATATTATTTGCCGGTGATCAGTTTTGAACATCCAGCCTCAAGTTTTCCCCTACCAGTGTGTTAATAAGAATAGACGGTGTCACAGTTATTGGGATAGACATACATAATTTTAGCATTATTTGGGATATTCTACTTCGCAACCAGATTCTCATAATGAAGGCGCTCCAGTCCTGAATACTCAGCCTCAAGTTTTGCCTACCAGTGCATCACTAAGACTGAGACATTATTAGTTTGACTAATAATATATATAGACAAACTCAGACAAAACTCTAGGGTGATATTTGTTTTATATTGGATTTCAAAACCACAGAGCGCTTGATCTTTTTTGTTATATTGGTTTAAGGAAGTGGGGATATTTCCTGAGAGAGCAGCTAGTGGTCATACACCCTTCTCCCTCCCTATGAGCGCCGACTGCTCTCATTTAATCAAGTCTTTTGAAAGCAATCGTCAAGCCCAATTCACGAGAGGGTACCAGATCCACCAGACCTATTCAACCCGGAATCGGGGGCTAGATTGAAATCATCCGTTATAAGATAGCCTTTTTTAACCTTATGAATTTCCTCCCAATCCTCACGAAGAAAGGGGATCTGATGGGATTTAGTGGCATAAACAGAAAAGAAAGTCTCTCATTTTAATGCCTACTAAAAGAGGAAGAGCACACCAGAGGGTAAATTTATTAAGATTCGAGTTTGGTCGAAATTGCAATCTCGGGTGAGTTTAGGCATGTTTTTCATCTCACTAATTTACTAAAGGCAAACTCGGGTGAGTTTGGGAGAGATTTCTCAGTTTTCACTGAAAAACTCAGGTGAGATAGCAAACTCGATAAACTCACCATCGGCCAAACTCTGAAGTACTGTTCATGAAAAAGTTGGAACTCGGGAATTTACTAAGAAACGGGATTACAATCTCAGGTGTAATTGTAGCAAGCTCTCAGATAATTAGAAGTTTCAAATAGACCACCTCCTGAGCTACGAGTTTGCCAGAAACATACACAGATCAGTGTGATTTGTGTATGTTTCTGCATATAAACCTCTAAAGTGTTAATTAAAATAAAAAAATTACGTAGGACCCCCCCCAACCCAAAAAGCATAACCAGCAGCGGGCTGCTCAGCCAGTCCTGGTTCCTAAAAATATGGGGTAAAAAACTAGTAAGGTTACCCCGTATTTTAGGAACCAGCACTAGGCTGTTAAGCCTGTCCTAGTTTTAAAAATAGAGGGAAAAAAATTGCATAGGGGTCCACCTATATTTAAAACCAGCAACAGGCTCAAATCCAGCTGGGGAGTAATGTCACAGCCAGGGGACCCTATCACCGGGTCACCCCAGCCAAAGCATTATCAGCCCAAGCCAGGGATCTCGGGTGAGGTGGGGACCCCCAAATAAAGGGGTTCCCCCTCTCTCAAGCACCCCAGGCTTAGTCTGAAGCACGGGGCTTTTCCCTTCCTGTGGGTACAGGGGTAATAGTATTGTAAATAGTAAACTATTGTTTTTTACCATGGAACTACAGGTGCCAGCATGCCTGCCCTTTGGCACTTGTGGAACTATAAGTGCCAGCAGGCGGCCGGTACACGTACTCCCACCGTAAAAAAAAAAAAATAGTTAAAAAAAAAAACAGTACTCACACCATAAAAAGTACAACTTTATTACATACACCTACCTCACTTACCTGTTGCCCGTCGCTCGGTCTGCTTCTCGAAGTAGAAATCCACTGGAAGTACCTGAAAAAAAACAACAAAAAAACAATACTCACCTCCATTCTGGGGCCAGTCTCCGTAGCATTCCCGTATCTTGGCAAATAAACAAAGCGGCACCCGAACCAGATACTTACATTAGCGATGTATGTGTGTGACCACATACACTGCTAACCGGCTCCTGACCGCTCAGCACAAGTGTGAACTGTCAGGAGCCGGCAGCCAATCAGCGGCAGCTAACTGTAGAGCGGCCGGTGATTGGCTCTGGCTCCTGGCAGTTCCCACATGGGCTGGTCAGTCAGTGAGGAGCCGAAGTCAATCAGCACCCACTCTATGTTCAAGAACATAGGAAATTCTTATTAGATATAACCAGGGCCGGTTCTAGACATTGTGGAGCTCAGGGCGAAAGTTCACAGTTGCCGCCCCCCCCCCCCCCCCCCCAAAAAAAAAAAAAAAAAAACGAACAACTTTTGGTAGATTACGTTCCTCTGCACGCGCTTCCGGAAAGGGGGCGTGTCCTTGTGGAACACCCCCAATTCATCAAACTGTGGGGCGTGCCCAGCACTTATGAAGGTGCTGGGCTTCCCCCAAGTTCTCCCCTCGTGGCGAATAATTGCCATGTGCAGTAATGCGCCTTACACAGTAATGCCCTTTATAAATACATTATGCCACATGCAGTAATGCCCTTTATAAACAAATTATGCCACACGCAGTAATGCCCTGTATAACACATTATGCCACATGCAGTAATGCCCTGTATAACACAATATGCCACACACAGTAATGCCCTGTATAACACATTATGCCACACGCAGTAATGCCCTGTATAACACATTATGCCACATGCAGTAATGCCCTGTATAACACATTATGCCACATGCAGTAAAGGCCTGTATAACACATTATGCCACATGCAGTAATGCCCTGTATAACACATTATGTCACATGCAGTAATGCCCTGTATAGCACATTATGCCACATGCAGTAATTCTCTTTATAATACAATATCCCCTATTCAAATTGCGTCACACCTCTGTCCCTTATTCATGTTGTGACACACAGTGGTGCCCCTTTTACACAATGCCCAAATTAGTGCCCCTTATACACAAGGCCCACAGTACTTAGTAGTGCCCCTAATACAATGCCCACAGTAGTAGTGCCCCCTATAGTAGTGCCCACATTAGTGCCCCAGTAATAATGCCCCCTATAGTAGTGCCCACAGTAGGAATGCCCCCTATAGTAGTGCCCAAAGTTGGAATGCCTTCTATAGTAGTGCCCCCTATAGAAGTGCCCCCAGTAGGAATGCCCCCTTATAGACATGTCCCCAGTAGTAATGCCCCCCTATAGACATGCCCCCAGTAGTAATGCCCCTTATAGTAAAGGAGGTGGGGTAGGAATATTATTCTCCCAATCTTTCACATTCACAGTTCTCCCACAGGTACCTTCACTCACATTTACATCATTTGAAGTACATTCTATCAGGACTTTCACCCCTTTCTCTCTGCGAGTTGCTGCTATCTATCACCGGCCTGGGCCACCGCAACAATTTCTGGAACATTTTTCAGCCTGGCTCCCTCACTTCCTATCCTCAGACATCTCCATCATCATTATGGGTGATTTCAATATTCCCATTGACAGTCGACAATCTCCTCATGCCTCCAAACTACTCTCTCTAACCTCCTCTCTTGGCCTCTCCCAATGGACTGATTCCTCTACTCATCAGGAGGGCCACTGCCTTGATTTTGTATTTACCAGACTATGCTCAGTTTCTGATTTCACTAATGCTCCTTTCCCTCTCTCAGATCACACTTATCACCTGCACACTTTCCTCCATTACATCAACCTCAATGTCAGTGAAATCAACCAAACCTCCTAAAACCCGCAGAAATATTAATGTGATTAACTTTCAACAACTATCTACCTCTCTACAACAACGACTCTCACCAATTTCTGCACTCACTTCTCCTGAGACTGCTACATCACACCTAAACCAGATTCTAGTAAAAGCCATCAATGAAGTAGCTCCAGCTACCCATCACACTCCACGTAGACTTAGACGTCAACCGTGGCATTCTAACTTAACAAGACATCTACAAAAACTCTCACGTAAAGTAGAACGTCAGTGGCGAAAGTCTCGCACTCCAAGTGACTTCCTCACATATAAGTCTATCTACAACTCTTATCGTACTGCTCTGGACACTGCCAAGCAAACATATTTCCAATCTCTTATCTCTGCTCAAGCCTCTAACCCCAAGCGACTTTTTAATACATTTAAACTGCTTCTTACCCCTCCCTCACCCAAGCCACCTGCTACTATCTGTGCACAAGATCTTGCTTCCTATTTCAAGGACAAGATTGATAATATCCGAAATGAAATGTTATTCTCTTTCTCAGCTAATGACCTACTCAATTCCCTACCTGAACCCTCTGACACATTCTCTTCATTTGACCCCACAAATGAAGATGAATTATCTACACTCTTCTCATCCTCCTACTCTATAACCTCTCCTCTAGATCCTATACCCTCACAAATTAGTAAAGCTCTGTCTCCTGTGCTCATCCCAACCCTAACTAAAATCTGTAATCTCTCTCTTTCTACTGGCATCTTTCCATCACTGTTCAAGCATGCAGTGATTACTCCCATTCTGAAAAAAAATTACTCTCTCTAATTACCGTCCTATCTCCCAGCTCCCATGCCCCTCCAAGCTACTGGAGAGACTTGTCTACACCCGCCTCACACACTTTCTTAACCCCCACAACTTATTGGACCCACTTCAGTCTGGCTTCCGTTCCCAGCACTCCACAGAGACAGCACTGACTAAGGTAGTAAATGATTTGGTCACTGCCAAGGCTAAAGGGCATTACTCACTCTTAATTCTTCTAGATCTCTCTGCTGCTTTTGACACTGTTGACCACTCTTTGTACAAACATTACAATCCCTAGGTCTTAAGGACACAGCTCTTTCTTGGTTCTCTTCCTACCTATCTGATCGCTCTTTTTCTGTTCGTTTTTCTGATTCTGCCTCCTCTTCGCTACCTCTATCAGTTGGAGTACCGCAAGGCTCTGTCTTAGGTCCTTTGCTATTCTCAATCTATACCACCTCTCTTGGCAAACTAATCCGCTCTTTTGGATTTCAGTACCATCTGTATGCGGATGATACTCAAATCTACCTATCCTCTCCAGATTTATCACCATCTGTATTGGTCCGTGTCACTGAATGTATTTCTGCCATTTCATCTTGGATGTCATCTCGCTACCTGAAACTTAATATTTCTAAAACAGAATTAATTATATTTCCACCGGCCAATAACAGTTACCAATCTGATCTCTTTATCACTGTTGATAACTCAACAATCCACCCCACCCCACAAGCTCGCTGCCTTGGTGTCATCCTTGATTCTGAACTGTCCTTTGTTCCCCACATTCAATCTGTCTCAAAATCATGTTACATACATCTAAAAAACATATACAAAATTCGACCATATCTCACACAAGACACTGCAAAAACTCTAATCCATGCACTCATTATTTCCCGCATTGACTATTGCAATAGTCTCCTTACTGGTCTTCCCAAAAACAGGCTATCGCCATTACAATCCATTATGAATGCAGCTGCGAGGCTTATCTTCCTTGCCAAACGTTCATCATCTGCTGCCCCACTCTGTCAGTCCCTCCATTGGTTGCCGGTTTTCTACCGTATTCAATACAAAATACTGTTACTTACACATAAGGCCATTAACCGAATTACACCAACATACATCTCTTCACTCATCTCAAAATCTCTCCCAACCCAACCTCTCCGCTCAGCACAAGATCTGCGTCTCTCATCCCCGCGCATTACTTGCTCCCATTTACGGTTACAGGACTTTCTTCGGGCTGCACCCACTCTATGGAATGCCTTACCACACACAATAAGACTTACCTCTACTCTTCAATCCTTCAAGCGTTCCCTGAAAACTCACCTCTTCAGACAAGCTTATCAGATTCCAGAACTGACCACATAACCTTCATAGCTTCCATGTCTTATTACATCCCCTCTCACAGTCCACACATAACCTCACATATTGTCTTTCTTTCACATACTCCTGACATTTTGCCGACATTCCTGTGTGACTGGATCATGCAGCCCACCAAGAAACTCTGCATTCTGGCCGGACCAAATTGCAATATATAGCACCTATCCCTGTGTATCAATGCCTATTTCCCTATAGATTGTAAGCTTGCAAGCAGGGCCCTCTTACCTCTATGTCTGTCTATTACCCTGTTTTGTTCTATCAATGTGTCCAATTGTAAAGCGCAACGGAATATGCTGCGCTATATAAGAAACTTAATAAATAAATATAGACATGCCCCCAGTTGTAATGCCTCCTTATAGACATGCCCCCAGTAGTAATGCCCCTGTATAGACATGCTCCCAGTAGTAATGCCCCCTATAGACATGCCCCCAGTAGTAATGCCACTTATAAACATGCCCCCTGTAGTAATGCCCCTTATAGACATGCCCCCAGTAGTAATGCCCCCTTATAGACATGCCCCAGTAGTAATGCCCCCTTATAGACATGCCCCCAGTAGTAATGCCCCCCCTTATAGACATGCCCCTAGTAGTAATGCCCCCATGCCTCCCTTCTGAAAAATAAAAAATACAAACACAATACTTACCTTAGGACCCGCTCCTGCGTCCGCTGCCGTCTGGTCCGACCACGGCTCCACCACGTATCTATGGGAGAGACGTCATGATTTCATGATGTCCCTCCCATAGTGCTCTATGCGGGAGCCGGAGCTCTGGTGTGAGCTTCGGCTGCCTTTGCAGGGAGGGAGCCGGGTGCCCGGTGGGGACCGGCGCTATTTTTTGTTTTTATTATGGGAATTTTTTTTTTTTTTACCGCCACTGGATATGACCATGTTCCTCAACAAACTTAGATGTTTGGAACAGATTCCAGAGGAAAGTTGGATGGCTTGTGTGAACGTAACTAGCCTTTATATGGTGATCCCATACCATGAAGTTTTGAAAGCTGTTAAACCACTGTTAACGAATAGTGGGTTACGTGATGAAAAATTTGTGGATTTTTGCCTTTTGCTGTTGTAATTTGTCTTAACAACGAATTTTTTTCTGTTCAATAGATGTTACTATTTACAACTAACCGGGTGTGCCATGGGCTCGGCAATGGCCCCGGCTTATGCCAACACTTATATGTTCAACATTGAACAGGAAATCTTCTTTAATGATAGCGACATTTCTTCCAAGATCAATTTTTACACTAGGTCAAGGATGGGGAACCTCAGGCCCGGGGGCCGTATAAGGCACCCGGAATCATTTGATCTGGCCCTCTGAGCTTCTTTCTGCTAGCCTCATTTGGCTAGCAGGGTGCCTAGAATAGCACCCTGCAGCCAAAATCTATGCAGCAGTGCCACCAGGAGCATCCTTAGGATGCTTCAGACTGTCACACCGCTGCCCCTACAGCTCCCGGAGCATCCTGCGGATGCTCCGGGCATTGCTGTAATCACTGGTGAGTGTGCCCTGCCCCTGTGTGACATCACATGGAGGGGGTGTGGCCTGCACCAGGCCCGCTAATAACGTCATATATCAAAATGGCCCTCGGCAGAAAAAAGGTTCCACACCACTGCACTAGGTTTATAGAACATACAGTAATGGTGCGTACACACTGGGCGATTAAAGTGGACGACTGAACGATAACGATATCGTTATCGTTCAGTCGTCCACTTTATCGTCCATTTTTAACACAAAAAAGATGAACGATGACGACGACGCGCGTTCCCGCGGGTCGTTCGTCATCCTCGTTCATCGGGCTGACATGCAGGCCAACCTGACGACCTCGTCAGGTTGCTGCATGTCAGGGAATGGGTGAGAGAGCCCGGCGCTGAACGATATCGCTAATGATATAGTTCAGCGGCTGTGCTCAATGTCATGAACGACATTGAGCACAGCCTGCCGGGGACACACTAGACGATATCGCTCAGGGAGCATATCGTCTAGTGTGTATGCACCTTAAGGCAACAGATTCTCCTTTTAAGCTAACTGTTAGAGTAGATAAGAATGTGATAGATTTTCTGGATGTAAAAGTCCAGAAATTGAATAAGGAGTTGATTACTACTGTCCATTTCAAATCCACTGATCGAAATACATTACTACATATGCATAGTTGTCACCCTAGGAGCTCAAAAGTGGGCCTACCATACTCACAAATGGTAAGGATACTACGCATTAATAGTGTAAAAAAAGTAGCAATCACTCATATTGATGAACTGATTTTAAAGTTTCTACAGAGGGTATATTCCTCCCAAGTCCCCTGGGAGGCTAAAGAACGTGCACTGAGATTAGATCGTAATGATCTTCTGAGAAAAAGTAATAGAGAATCTTAGAGAAAAGTCTTACCGTGGGTTAATCGATATAATATACTATCGCCCAATATTAAAAAAGTTGCAAAAAAACATTGGCACTTTATTAAATCTGACAAAACATTGCCGTTATCTGATATGGATCTAATGCCCAGTTACTCTCGTGGGAGAAACTTACATGAGTTCCTGGTAATAGCAGACATTACCAAAAGCCTAATGATATGACTCCCTTACATTTTTTGTCTACAAAGAGAAAGGGATGCTTGCAAATGCTCATGCATCACATGTAGATATTTATTGATTGGAGATATTTTTTTATCACCCCCACTCTGGAAAAAAGTACCACATTAAACATTCCCATAATTGTAATAGTACATTTGTAGTCTATCAGATTATATGCCCATGTGAGCTTTCTTATATAGGGAAAACGCAGTGTAGGAGTGTATGGCGATGCATCGCTCTAGTATAAGAACTGCTTTAATAAATGGTACCAGCGAACACCCAGTTGCATGTTATTTTGTAGAACAGGGACATAATCTAGCCATTTTACGTTATCGGATGACTGACCACATCCCCCAGCCCCTGAGAGTAGGTGATCGGGGACGTTGGCTTCTCCAATGTGAAGCACATTGTATTGTTTATAATATGTCATTATATAATTTTTGTTCCACCTCTTTGGGGAATACACCACCATTGTATTCTGGTTATTCTTGTTACTACTCCATATTCTTCTGTCACCCTGTATACTCTGCCAGTGTCTATTGACTCTCTGCTGCCCACCCTTCCTACTGCAGGTGAAGGCGCACCATGTGAGTTTGGCCCACAAGATCACTGAGGGCATCAGAAGAATCAATGTTCAGCTGAGACTCGTCCTCCAGGTATACTTGTACCATGTAATTAAAAGTTTGAGGTGTGTGTTTATCATAGTTGTGGACTAACAATTTGCATCACGGCTTATAGCAGTAATACACTTTCTAGCTGCCCCACAAGTACCATGCTGGGACGATTGCAGGTGTGTACATATGCTGATCTTTTCAGTTGTCCAATATTTTATCTATGGTACTATTCTTCATTTTGTGAACAGAAAAATAAATAAAAAACCTCAGTGTTAAGGGGTACTAGAAAAATTAGAGTTATGGTAGACTTACCTTGATAACTCTTTTTCTTTGAGGTCCATAGGGATACCATGGGGTAATGTGGTTGGAGAGATCCAGGCACCAAAAAGAAAGCTTTCAGCTCCCACAATGCACTGGGTCCTCCTCCATATATACCCCACCCCTAGCCACAGGCCTTTCAGTTGCATAACCAAGCCTTAAGGCAGGAGAAGGAAAGAGGAGAAGGAAAAACAATCGTACACCAGAAACACTCTCAGACAAGAGGAGAGAATCCGTGACCAAATGAAAAAATAACCCAATGAAGCCAGGTGCGTCAGAGTGAGTGCCCTGTGGATCCTATGGCCCTCAAAGAAAAAGAGTTATCGAGGTAAGTCTACCATAACTAATTTTCTTGTTCGGGGTCCGTAGGGATCACAGGGATACCATGGGGATGTCCTCAAGCAGTTCCCCTAGGATGGGGGACCCTCCTGAGCAGGAAAGAAAACTCGTTGCCCAAAGGAAGCATCCTGGGAGGCAAAAGTATCAAAGGCATAGAACGGTGTGGACAGAAGACCACGAGGCCGCCTTGCACAATTGCCCAGTAGAGCCACCACGGCTAAATGCCCATGATGGCCCTACAACCGAGTAGGATGTGCTGTCACCGTGCTTGGGACAGGGAGATCAGCCTGTGTGTACACCTGAGAGATAGTCATGCGTAGCCATCTCGCCAGAGTCTGCTTATTAGCTGGCCATCATCGTTTGTGAAAACCATATAATACAAAAAGAGCATCTGATTTTCTGACAGAGTTTGTTCACTCCACATAGATACAGAGATCACAAACTACATCCAGGGAGGCTTCACCTACTGAAAGGTCTGGAGCCTGAAAAGCTGGAACAACAATTTCTTAATTGACATGAAAACGGGACACTACCTTAGGAAGGTAACCCTCCCTTGTACGAAGAACAGCTTTATCCTGGTGAAAAATAAAAAATGGGGAGCGACAAGAGAGCGCTGCCAAATCAAAGACTCTGCAAGCAGAAGAAATAGCAAGAAGAAAAAGTGCTGTTAACCACTTCAAATCCACAGTCCAAATGGGAAAGTTTGTAGTCCCTTAAGAACCAAAGACAAAACCCACGGTGCTACCAGTGGAACAAAAGAGGGCTGAACACGCAAAACTCCAGACTGACAGTGCAGAAACCTGTACTCTCAAAAATACAGGTTTCTGGTGTGCTAATAACTGACTGCCTCACTATAAAACATATGTCCGATGGTCTAGCCACATGATATAAGGTTGTAGGGACCTTTATTGTTGAAGGGAAATTCAGTATGTCACGGAGCTATAGTACATGACAATGTGCTCTGTGTAAAAGGTCTAGAGCTTGACGGTAATAAACCTAACAAGCCTGATGTGTTAACAACCGACTATCTCACCACAAAATATCAAAGGAATATTCGGAGCACTACACCATGTGCAGTCAGTGTGTGCTTGAAACAGAAAATCGCTCTAATGAGTTAAATCCAATGGTGCATGTCAATTAATGCAACAGTACAATGGAGTATTTATGAACAAGGCGGAAGCCGAAACGCGTTGGAGGACATTACACACACCAAGTCAGGCACGTGTCTCCAGCTGTTTGCCCACACCAGTGAGACCTGCTTTTCCAGCATATGACGAGGCTCCATCCGTGTCCTGTGACGCGGGTGGGCAGCTGGCTCACCCGGCCTGCACGCCCGCGCCCACATACACGGCAAGCCGACAGTCACGTCCAGGACCCAGCCCCCAGAGTGTGTAGCCGTACTCCCTCTCCGGGAAGACACCCCCGGGGCACCTACCTGTAAATCATCAACCAGCGGGACTCCGCTGCTACGTTTTTTGAGACTTTGGAACTAACATTCAACAATTACTGCTTGGTCCCCTTTTTGCCTCATCCCCAATCCCTCTACACCTGTGACCCACCGTGATCACTATCCATACAGCTGATCATCATCAGTACATCTGACCTATGTTATGTCATTCATGATTTGTGATTTATTATTTTGTTTGCACCACAATACCACATACTCACTATCGATACTGCATCAGTGAGGTCTTTCTGTGGTTTCATGACACTAGTGCTGGAATATTTTTCCTAATTTTTGATACAGTAAACATTGACATGTTCATAAATACTCCATTGTACTGTTGCATTAATTGACATGCACCATTGGATTTAACTCATTAGAGCGATTTTCTGTTTCAAGCACACACTGACTGCACATGGTGTAGCGCTCCGAATTTTCCTTTGTTATTTACCTTTTGGGAGACAGGACATCCCCATTTCTTCGAAGCAGCTCCCCTGTGTAATACACGCTTATCTTGAAGCGCAAGGTCCTCTCTTTCTTTTAATCACCACAAAATATATTGTTGGTAAACATAGGATAATCTGTTAATAAATAAGACTGTCGGAACACTGATCCTAGCAACAGTTATTTGCAAGCAAGGCAGCTGTGCACGGACACTAATGTAAAGATTATTATAAAGATCATAATTCTTCACAAATTGTAATATCCATCTGTGCATTTTTTGCCAAATAACATACTGCTGGCCAATACAGGGAAGACTATCAGTAAGACTTGTTGAAATACTGAATCCAGCAATAGCTACTTACAAACACGGCAGATGTGAATGGATACTATTGTAACACATCATAAATGTTACAATTCCTTATATTAAATTGCAACATTGTATCCACGAATTTTGAGAGATGCTGGTACATTCATACTGTTTATAGAGTAATTGGACACAATGATGAGTGTTAATTCAATTTATTAAAATAACACCTACATAATAAAGAATGTCTGGTTAAATTTATAAACTCGAGTTGATAAAAACTACAACCCCTACATCCATAGGATAATCTAACGCTTTGCATAAGGAATATATAGTATTTGTGCACTCAACTGAGCAGTAATTACCAAATATATAACTTAAGGGGGGCATCCACTACACGATTTTAGCAGACGATTGAACGATAACGACGTCGTTATCGTTCAATTGTTTATAAATCATGCAGTGTTTGGTAGTTAACGATCAACGATGCGCGCTCCCGCTGGTCGTTTGATCGTCTCGTCAGTCAACTGAACATGCAGGTCAATATCACTTGATCTATTAAAGATAGTTTGCAAATCGTTCAGACTGAAAGATAAAATTTCAAGGGAAAAAATCAAGGGAAAATCATTTAGAGATTGGACAGGGAGTAGATCGTCTAGTGGATGTGCCCCTTAAGACAGTACACAATTTACTATTCCTTTTTCATTTGTTGTAACACATGTGGGCTAATTGATTCTAAAATAGGAGCCAGCGGGACGTTCTGTTTTTATACACTTAATTTTCATTTTCTGCACTCTATTACTAATTTTATATTTTGCTATTCATGACTACTGAATGTTTTAATATCAATAAAAAAGTTACATTTTAGTTTATTTGTGCGCCAATCATAGGTTTCTTTTCTCTCCTTGGTCCTCTGAGACCTTATCAGATGATGCAGTCCGTTCTGCCTGGAGAGAATCAATCTTTGTAGAGTCCTGGAATGGAACTGAGCATACCCCACCATGTCGAAGGTGGATACCATTGATCCCAGGACCTGCATTGCTAACAGAATGTATACCCTTCACTTGCGTGTTCGCAATGATAGATCCGCAATCTTGTCCTCTGTCAGAAACACCCTTTGTGCCAGAGAATCCAAAACTGCTCCCAGATGTACCCTCTGTTGTGTTGGAGAAAGTGACGATTTCTTCCAATTGATTATCCAGCCGTGCCTTAGTAGGCAGGCTATGGTCATAAGAAGATGGTTTTGTAACATAACCGGAGTCTGCGCCAATATCAGAAGGTCACACAGATAGGGCAGAATTCTGACCCCCTGACGCCTGAGATAGGCCGTCATGACTACCATTATTTTGGTAAATACCCGGGGAGCTGTTGATAGACCAAAGGGTAGATCCTGAAATTGGTAATGTTGCCAAACCGTAAGAATTGTTGGTGGGATGGTATAATAGGAACATGCAGATATGCGTCCGGAATGTCCAGGGAAGCCATGTAAACCCCCGGCTCCATTGCCAAAATAATTGACTGGAGAGTTTCCATATGAAACTTGGATACATGGATAAACCTGTTGAGGGTTTTTAGATTTAGTATAGGGCGATAACCCCCATTCGGTTTCTGAACAAGAAACAGATTGGAATAATAACCCCTTCCTTGTTGAGACATAGGAATTGGGACTATTACCCCTGCCTGTAGCCATGTCCGCATTTGATGGGAGATCTCCCAAAAAAAAACTTCTGGGGAGGATGCCTCCTGAAAGTGAGGGCATACCCCTGAGAGACCACTTCTTGTACCCAGGCATCTGTTGTTTGATGCCAACAATCTGCAAACTGTAGAAGTCATCCCCCCACCCTGGGATCCACCAGGAGGCCCGCTCCATCAGGCTGAGGGCTTGTTTTTCCAGCTTAGAAGCTGGACATCTTAGCGGGCCAGACCTCTTAGTTTGTCACTTAGACTTGTGAAAACTAGTTAGCCTAGAGGAAGACTGTTCCTTTGATCGTCCCTGAGGATGGAAAAACTGAAAAGAAACATACCTACATTTAGTATTTGACTTAGATGGCAGACCTGTAGATTCTGAAGCCGACAGAGTAGAGATTATCCAACTCTGCTCCAAAAAGTACCTGTCCATAGAAAGGTAAGACTTCCAGTGCACTCTTTGATCCTGTATCAGCTTTCCAAGATCTTAACCAAAGAGCCCTACGTGCCACTATTGATGCTGCTGATGCCCTAGAAGCTAAAATTCCAGTATCCACTGCAGACCCTGCCAGATAGGTAGCTGCTTCCCGTATGTGGGAGATGTACATTACATCATCTGCTCTCTGGTAGTATTTGGTAGTGACTCTTCCAATGCCCTTATCCATTCTTCAACAGCTTTGGATGAGCAACCGCTCCAGATGATGAAAATATTGCTTTAAAATTGGTTTCAATCTTTATCTCTGGAATTCTTCAGCGAAGACGCTGATGGAATAGGCAATGTAGCATTTCTGATTAAGCCCGTATTCAATGAGAAGCAAAAAGCAGAGATTCGCGAAAAAGTATCGCCGATTGCGACTATTTGCCAGGCGGAAACTTATCTCAGTATTCAATTCCATAAGCTTTTCACGTACGCGGAAACGCAATGCAATGTAATAGGCGAAAAAGATTTGCCTCTGAATAGCAGGAGAAAAGAAGTGCAACATTTTTATTTCGGGGTGCAAAGATGAAGAAACCACACAGAACCCTTGGAACAGGCCTCCAAAGGATAACTGCGTCAAAAAATCCTTAAAAAAAGTAAGGAACACCCCTAAAATGTAGTTTGAATTTGTGGGCAAAAAAGTACAAAGTGGGGGTACAAACATAAAAAGTAGCGAAATAGACTTTTTGGGGGTCTGCAAGTATGGGTGAGGTGTATTTTTGATTGCAGGTGTTTACTTAAGGTGCATTTTTTTAAGTTTTTTTTATAACTTCACTTTAGCGACTTTTAAATATACTTGCACCCATTTTCAAGTACCCCAAATTTGACAGGACTACTTATTTTTTCCAAAAAATATGAGATATGGTAAGAACTTACCTTTGTTATCTCTATTTCTACGAAGTCCAAAGGGTTCCACAGGATACCTTGGGGTATAGGTGATTACGTCAGGCATCGGGCACCATAGAGTTAAGTTTTCAGCCTCCTAGGATGCACTAGGGTCCCCCTCCTATACCCCGCACCCGAGCCAAGGCATCTCAGTTACGTAACAAGCCATAGGCCGGAGGAGGAGAAGGAAGAGAGAGAAAAAAGATCTGGACACACACAAGAATCACATTCTCACTAGAGGGAGACGGAAAAACCGGTGACCAGAGTAAAGCACATCTGCAGCACAGGTGCGACAGGGCGGGAGTCCTGTGGAACCCTATGGACTTCGTAGAAATAAAGATAACAAAGGTAAGTTCTTACCATATCTCATATTTTCTACATCAGGGTCCACAGGATATCCACAGGATACCTTGGGGATGTCCCAAAGCAGTATCCTTTAAGGATGAGGACGCTCCTGTGCTGAAAGGAGAATCCGCCGCCCGAAGGAAGCATCCTGAGAGGCAAAGGTGTCAAACGCGTAATACCTCACAAAGGTATGGACAGAGGACCATGTGGCAGCCTTGCAGATCTGGACTGCAGAGGCACCACGTCGAGCTGCCCACGAAGGACCCATAGACCTAGTGGAATGAGCCCTCACAGAGGATGGAACCAGAAAGCCTTCATGAAGATAAGCTTCTGAAATTGCCATACGAATCCAACCTGACAAAGTTTGCTTTGAAGCAGGCCAACCCTTTTTACAGAAGCCATAGAGGACAAACAAGGTGTCCGACTTCCTAAACGAAGAAGTGCTGTCAACATAAATCCTTAAGGCCCGCACAACGTCCAAAGTGGCCTCACCCACTGAAAGATCAGGTGAGTTAAAAGCCGGCACAACGATTTCCTCATTGATATGGAAACGTGAAACAACTTTGGGAAGAAATTCAGGATGAGTGCGCAGCACCGCCCTGTTTCTATGAAAAATCAGGAAAGGGGGTCTACGGGAGAGAGCCCCTAAGTCAGAAACACGTCTGGCCGAAGCAATGGCCAGAAGGAAAATTGTTTTAGCTGTCAGCCATTTAAGGTCCACTGAGCCCAGTGGTTCAAACGGCAGTCCCTGGAGAGCCCTCAGGACCACAGCCAAATCCCAAGGTGCCACCGGTGGAACAAAAGGCGGCTGAATTCTAAGAACACCTTGCATAAAGGTGCACACATCAGGGATTGCAGCAATCCTACGATGGAACCAGACAGACAGGGCCGACACCTGCACCTTCAGAGAAGCAAGGCGAAGCCCATGGTCTAGTCCCACCTGTAGGAAAGCTAACACCCTAGACAGACGGAACTCCCAAGGGGCATAACCTCTTGGTCGACATCACTGGAAGAACGTATGCCACACACGATGGTATATCCTTGCAGAAGATGGTTTCCTAGCTCTTAGCATAGTTTGTGCTACAGAGCACAAAAAAAACCCCTGGACCTTAACATGGCCGTCTCAACAGCCACGCCGTCAAAGACAGCAGAGTCAGGTCCGGGTGAAGACAAGGACCCTGTGACAGCAGGTTCGGTCATAGCGGCAACCGCAGAGGAATGTCCACGGACAGACCCTGAAGGTCTGAGAACCAGTGCCGCCTGGGCCACGCGGGAGCTATCAACAGGAGCGTCCCTCCTTCCTGTTTGAATTTCCGGATTACCCGTGGAAGGGAAAACGGAGGAAAGAGATAAGCAAACCGGAACGTCCACTGGACGGACAGAGCATCCACCAGAGACGCCTTTTCGTCTCTTGTTCGAGACCCGTACACCGGCAACTTGTTGTTGTGCCGTGACGCCATGAGGTCTATCTCTGGAAGACCCCACCTGTCCACCAGAAGTTGAAAGACGTCCTGGTGCAGAGACCACTCCCCCGGATGAATGTCCTAGCGACTGAGAAAGTCCGCCTCCCATTTGAGGACTTCAGGGATGAATACTGCTGATATGGCCGGGAGATTGCGCTCTGCCCAGACCAGGATGCGGGACACCTCTACTAGAGCCGCCCGACTTCGGGTTCCTCCTTGCCGATTTATGTAGGCCACGGTGGTGGCGTTGTCCGACTGAACCTGCACTGGGTGACCTTGGAGAACCCGATGTGCCTGCTGGAGAGCATTGAAAACCGCGCGGAGTTCCAAGATGTTTATTGGAAGCTCCTTTTCCGCCTGAGTCCATCTGCCCTGGAACAAGTGTGGACCCGTGACAGCTCCCCAGCCCCGAAGGCTGGCGTCCGTTGTTAACAGGACCCAGTTCGCCACCCAAAATGGATGAATACATGTCACCATGTCGAATACTGACACCATGGAGCCCAGTAACCTCATCGACGAGTGCAGAGACACTCGGCGACTCTGCAGACAACTGTGCACCCTCAACTGTAAGGCAGAGATGTTTTCCCCCGTCACAAAGATCCTCTGCTGTCTGAAGTCCAATAAGGCTCCGAGGTGCAAAATCCTCTGAGACGGGATCAGGGTGGACTTTTGCCAGTTTATTAACCAGCCGTGATGTTGCAGTACTGCAATCGTCAAGTCCAAGTGGCGTAGAAGGAGCTCTGGAGATCCTGCTACCAACAGAAGGTCGTCTAGGTACGGCAACATGCGGACTCCCTGCAGCCGCAGGTAAGCCGCCATGACCTTGGTGAACACTCGCGGTGCTGTCGCCAGGCCAAAAGGTAACGCCCGGAACTGGAAGTGATCGTTGCGGATTGCAAACTTGAGGAACTGTTGATGGCGTAAAAGAATAGGGAAATGCAGGTAAGCGTCCTATATGTCCAACGACACCATGTAATCCCCAGGTTCCAGCGCAAAAATGATGGACCGTAGCATCTCCATCCAAAACCGTGGCACCCGCAAGGACTTGTTGAGGGCCTTGAGGTTGAGAATCAGACGGTACGACCCATTGGGTTTCTGCACCAAAAATAGATTGGAATAGAAACCCTGGCCCCTCTGGGAGAATGGAACAGGCACTATAACTCCAGCCTGGAGCATAGTGTGCAAAACCTTCCGCAGTTCCACGGCTTTGTTCCGGCCTAATGGAAGGTCCGTGTTGAAGAATCGGGATGGGGGCCTGTGCCGTAAGGAGAGGGCATACCAGTGAGAAACCACCTCGTGAACCCAATTGTCTGTCGTGGTTATAGACCAACACTGGGTGAACTGCAGCAGACGGCCTCCCACTTTGGGATCCCCCAAAAGTAGGCCCGGACCGTCAGGACGCAGGTTTGTCATCTGACTTAGGGGCCGGACGTCTGGTACTCCAGGCCTGTTTCCTGGGCTTGGCCGATTTTTTGGGGCCAGCCTGTCGGGGAAAAGACTGCTTTAGGCCTACCCTGGGCCCTGTAAGGCCGAACGGTCGACATACCCGATCTGGAAGGGACCGCAGCAGACGGGAGACATGCAGATTTAGCTGCCGCCAGCGTGGCCACAATTTTGTCCAGATCCGGACCAAATAGGACTTCTCCATTAACCACTTGCCTGGCATGGTCGTATCAGATACGACCATACCATACTGGGCATTCCCCAACATGGTCGTATCTGATACGACCAGTCAGTAAAGCTCTGTGGGCAGCTGCTGGAAAATAAGTTTCTAGCAGCCGCCAATCACAGAGGGACCTCCTGGTCCCTCTGCACACTGTCCCACCCCGTGGGCCGGCCGATCACTTCTAGCAGTGATCGGACAGCCCAGAGCCGACACACCCACCCCCAACAGCTGCTGACTGGGGCAGAGAAGGCAGCGCTTATAGCGCTGTCCTTCTCTCCCTCTCTCTCCGGAGGACAGCCGCTGACACGGCAGAGAAGGCAGCGCTGAGAGTGCTGTCCTTCTCTCCCTCCTCCGGAGCTAGCAGCAGCCCGGCGGCTGCTGACAGGGCAGAGAAGGCAGTGCTGATAGCGCTGTCCTTCTCTCCCTCCTCCGGAGCTAGCAGCAGTCCGGCGGCTGATGGAAGGTCAGAGCAGCTGCTGGGCAGAGAAGGACAGCGCTATCAGCGCTGTCCTTCTCTCTCTCCACCCCCGCTAGCAGCAGCCCGGCGGCTGCAAACTAGACAGAGCAGCCGCCGGGCAAATAGAAGGTAACGCTTTCAGCGCTGACCTTTTCTCTGCCCCCTCCCTGTCCCAACGCCCTGTTAGCGGCTCCCCAGCGGCTGCAAACAGTAGAGGGAGCAGCCGCTGGCCAAAGAGCCAACCCCTACTCTCCCCCCCATTTTTGCAAGCCCCACCCCATGTATAAACAGCAAACCCCTATATATATATATATATATATATATACATACATACACACACACATATACTGTATATATATATATATATATATATATATATACACATACACACACACAGTCAGGTCCATAAATATTGGGACATTGACAGAATATACATATTTTGGCCTCTATTCACCACCACAATGGCTTTGAAATGAAACAAACAAGATGTGATTTAACTGCAGACTTTCAGATTTAATTTGAGGGTAATTACATCCAAATCAGGTGAACGGTGTAGGAATTACAACAGTTTCTATATGTGCCTCCCACTTTTTAAGGGGCCAAAAGTAATGGGACAAACTAAACAATCCTAAATCTAAACTTTCATTTTTTAATACTTTGTTGCAAATCCTTTGCAGGCAATTTCAGCCTGAAGTCTGGAACGCATAGACATCACCAGACGCTGGGTTTCATCCCTGGTGATGCTCTGCCAGGCCTCTACTGCAAATGTCTTCAGTTCCTGCTTGTTCTTGGGGCATTTTCCCTTCAGTTTTGTCTTCATCAAGTGAAATGCATGCTCAATCGGATTCAGGTCAGGGGATTGACTTGGCCATTGCATACCATTCCACTTTTTAGCCTTAAAAAACTCTTTGGTTGCTTTTGCAGTATGCTTCGGGTCAATGTCCATCTGCACTGTGAAGCGCCGTCCAATGAGTTCTGAAGCATTTTACTGAATATGAGCATATAATATTGCACGAAACACTTCAGAATTCATTCTGCTGCTTTTGTCAGCAGTCACATCATCAATAAATACAAGGGAACCAGTTCCATTGGCAGCCATACATGCCCACGCCATGACACTACCACCACCATGCTTCAATGATGAGGTGGTATGTATTGGATCATGAGCAGTTCCTTTCCTTCGCCATACTCTTCTCTTCCCATCACTCTAGTACAAGTTGATCTTTGTCTCATCTGTCCATAGGATGTTGTTCCAGAACTGTAATGGCTGTTTTAGATGTTGTTTGGCAAACTCTAATCTGGTCTTCCTGTTTTTGTGGCTCACCAATGGTTTGCATCTCGTCGTGAACCCTCTATATTCACTCTTGTGAAGTCTTCTCTTGATTGTTGACTTTGACACATATACATCTACCTCCTGGAGAGTGTTCTTGATTTGGCCAACTGTTGTGAAGGGGTTTTTCTTCACCAGGGAAATAATTATTTTGTCATCCACCACAGTTGTTTTCCGTGGTCTTCCGGGTCTTTTGGTGTTGCTGAGCTCTCCGGTGCGTTCTTTCTTTTTAAGAATGTTCCAAACAGTTGATTTGGCCACACCTAATGTTTTTGCTATCTCTCTGATGGGTTTGTTTTGATTTTTCAGCCTAATGATGACTTGCTTCACTGATAGTGACAGCTCTTTAGATCTCATATTGAGAGTTGACAGCAACTGATTCCAAATGCAAATGTCACACCTAGAATCAACTCCAGACCTTTTACCTGCTTAATTGATAATGAAATAACGAGGGAATAGCCCACACCTGTCCATGAAATAGCTTTTGAGTTGATAGTCCCATTACATTTGGCCCCTTAAAAAGTGGGAGGCACATATTGAAACCGCTGTAATTCCTACACCGTTCACCCGATTTGGATGTAATTACCCTCAAATTAAATCTGAAAGTCTGCAGTTAAAGCACATCTTGTTTGTTTCATTTCAAAACCATTGTGGTGGTGAATAGAGGCCAAAATCTGAAAATTCTGTCAATGTCCCAATATTTATGGACCTGACTGTGTATATATATATATATATATATATATATATATAAATATATATATATATATATATATATATACACACACACACACACACACACACGTGTGATCTATACACATGGATATATACATATACTGTGTATATACAATATATGTGTATGCGCGCATATATATATATATATATATATATATATATATATGTATGTATATAGTGTGTGTGTAGCCCCCCAACCGATGTCAATCGATTGTTTCTATCGATGACTAAACCAATCGGCCGTCAATGGTACAGCTGTCAATGACCAGAACTACAGTATACCATAAAAATTTCAATTTTTATGGTATATGGTGTTTAAAAAAAAAAATGAGTTGAAATAGTTTTAAAAAGATGTTCTTGACCTAATTCAATCATAAAAAAACGACAATTTCGGAGCGGTTTTTGGAAAAAAAATTCGTTAGTTAAGTGGTTAAAAGGCAAAGCTTCCAAGACCTTTTTGGAATCAGCGTCCGCCTTCCAAGATCGCAACCATAAGGTGCAACGAGCAGCCACAGCTGCCGAAGAAATCCGAGATGTGAGGGTACTGATATCCAAGGCCGCTTCATTGATGTAAGTGGCCGAATCCCGGAGATTGCCTACCAACTCGGCCTGTTCAGCCGAACAGTCGGAATCCAAAGACGCCTCCAAACTATCTGCCCAGCGCTCCATAGCTCTGGCTACCCAACATACGGCCATAGCCGGTCTGGATGCCCCCCCCCCCGCGAGGGAATAAATGGACTTTAGGCAGATCTCCACCTTGTGGTCCGTAGCATCCTTCAAGGAGGACATGGGCAATGTGGCACTTTGGACTAGGCGTGTCACATGGGAATCCACCTGTGGAGGGGATTCCCACTTAGAAAAATAATTGTCCGCAAACGGATAAGCCACTGCTAAGCGCCTCTGAGGCTGATACCGTTTACCAGGGTGTTTCCACGCCTCCTCTAAATGGTCTACTAACTGACCTGAAAGAGGAAACACTGTGGCGTCATCCTTAAAAAAGACATATTTGGACTTGGACACTGGAGGATCGTCATCCTCAATAACTAAAGCTGTGCGGACTGCCCGAATAAGGCCAGGAATATAAACCTTGGACTTAGCGTCTGACTCTTTAGTACGGAGAGGTTCTTGGTCAGATAGATCCAGAATCTCACCATCATCGGACGTCACGTCGTCATCCTCATAAGGAGCAGACAGAGACGCCACAGGCCGCTTATGTGGCCGCAACACAGACTCCCTTTGCAACACGTCCGACAAATGCTGTACTGAATTTGTCAGTGAATTAACCCACGCAGGCTCCTGTGAAACCTGGGGAGGGGAAATAGGGAGACTGTGGGGTACCATCAATTGTCTCGGGAACCCCTGCATGGGTGATGACACCACTGACTGCTGGGACAATCCCATCTAGGAAAACGCAGGTGGCGGAGCTAACTGGCCCACCAGGGTTGTAAGCGCTTTAGCGAAACAAGCCCAGGGAGGTTCCTGTATCGGAGCCGTGACAGTAATTGGCCGCGCCAATAAATAACACTGCCGACATAGCCCCTCCGCTATCGGTACATTGCACTTAGTACAATGCAGAAGAAGAGCAGGGACAGTAAAATAGCTGACAGTGGAAAAGTGAAAGTACAGGCAGCAGACGCTAGCAGAAGTCACATACAATGCAGAAGAAATGAATCCCTGCACTATCAGCGCTGTTCCTCAACTACACAGACACAGAGCCTGGTAGGAAACAGCGCTGCATACACAGACCTGTAGTCAATGGAGGAGAGGTATGCCGGGGGACCCAGATCGCGATGCCACCGATCAGCAGCTTCCAGCAGCGTTCACCATGCTTTGCAAAGATGGCCACCGAGGAGCAGAGAGGAGGCCGGCCTGGGGGAGGAGCGCTGCCACAGGGCCAATCGGCAGCGCAGAGAGGGCTGTGTGCAGCGGGGGAGGCGCCGGCTGTGTACAGGGAAGGCGCGCTCCCCTGGCATGCAATTAACCCCTGGGACGCCGCAGCGCTACCACTCAGCTGCGGTCCGCTGTCCCAGTGGGGTAGTGGAAGCGCAGGTTAGTTACCTGGCTCCACGCTGCAGCCAGTCCCCAGGGAGTCCCCTGCCTGGGGACTTTGGACCATGTGTTCAGCAGGTAACCACCGCGGGACCCTGCTGCTTACCTGTTGCCCCCTTGAATCCGACCATGGTCCGAAACATCTGGGGTCACCGCTAGCCGTGACCCCAGATGCTTGCCAGCATCCCCGGATCAGTACCGGCAGGATGTAGGGGAGACAGCATGGATGTCAGTAGTGACTGTCCATGCTGTACTTCCAGATGTGCAGCCACAGCTGCCTCAAAGAAAACTTCAGGGGCTATCCTTAGCCCCCCTCTAAACATGTGCTCAGACTCCGAGCCGGGCACCAGCAAAACTGAGATGGGTGGGAACGGATACAATGATGTTATTATTTTATTCACATAAAATCGTTTATCAGGGTTACCCCATGCCTCATCGATAAGCTCTGTAAGCTGTTCAGATATAGGGAACTCCGTTTTGGCCACCTTCCGGTGGTGATTAAACATTGGAGCTTTCTTACTATGAGCTGGTTCATCCTGAATATCTAAGACTCATCTAACCGCCCTCACCAAAGAAGGAACAACCACCGTGGATGGATGATCCTCCTCCCCAGAACTAGATCCTGCAGAGGAACCCTGTGCATCATTTGATTCCCCTGATGATGCGTCTGAATCCATATGTTGGACAGACTGATAGAAAGATAACTTGCGCTTAGGTGCTTTGGTCACTACCGGTCTGTTATTAACATAAGATGGTGCCATACTCTGACTAGAATGGTCATAAACGTCCTTCCATGAAGGATGCATAGGAGGTGCAAACATAGCATACTGTGGACACCACATCCAAGGAGGCATCGTGGGAGCAGCCATACGATCCACAACCTTCATTATAACCTGGGAAAAAGAGGAAACCCAAGTTGGCTCTTGTCCAGGGACAGGTAAACAGAACTGGTGAGATGGCTCTTTATAACAGACAACACACAAACCATATTTTACCTCCTGAGAGGACACATAAGCCATATATGATTTACATGGAACCAGCACAGGCTGCTCCCCCTCCTGTTTCCCTTTATCTTTTGACATGTTTTAAAGTAAAGGCAATAATTGCAATGTTATGTGACAGCCTTCACAAAATCTTAATGAATGTGAAGTACTCAGAACGAAACCTCCACCCCAAGTGGATGAAGAAAAAACAGTGATAGTTACAATTGACAGGCTTAGAAATAAAAGACATTGTCAATCAGCAGCTAGCAAACAGTCATACAATGCATATGTAATATCATTACAATTGGCTCTAAATCAACTACAGCAATGCAAAGGAATGGTAGGACAGAGTACCATATACTTTAACCACTGGAGAGATATACAGGGAGACTGACCCATACCCTTCCTGAGGCCAACAGCTACAGGGCGCACTGAGAATGGACCATGAGAGTCTCATATACACGCAGACACGCAAAACCTTTTGTAGAGACTGCGTCTGGGTCGGGGGAGGAGCTGCATTAACCAGCGGGGTACGCTGGCCTCGTGGCAATAGATAGCGTCTGCTGCTGATCCCAGACGATAAGGCCCCAGCTGGTGTAGTGAGGACGCGTACAATCCCGGGCCCTCTGGCACAAAAGCAAGGACTGCCGAGGAATCGCCTTACCCGACATCTCCGAACATCCGGTGCAGTCCAGGTCGCAGCATTGCTGCTAGCTAAGCTCACCCGCGACCCGTCAAAATCACCAGCACAATTACTGATATTGCGGCACGGTGGAGGTAGACGCTTGGTACTGCCAACTCAGAAAAACAAAATAAATCATAAAATAAAAGCTTAGGACTGCTCTAAGCAGTCCTCCTGTTACAAAGGTGCGTATTGATCCTGCGGCACCAAACGAACAACTGAAGTCCTATGGCTAGGAGCGGGGTATATATGGGGGGGACCCGAAGCATTATGGGAGCAGAAGCTTTAACGGTGGAGGTAGATGGAGCCGCAGTATGTGCGTCTTAATTCAGACGCTTTTTACTGCTAACTCAGAAACACAAATAAAACATAAAATAAAAGCTTAGGACTGCTCTAAGCAGTCTTCCTGTTACAAAGGTGCGTATTGATCCTGCCACACCAAACGAACAACTGAAGTCCTATGGCTAGGGGCGGGGTATATATGGGGAGGACCCGAAGCATTATGGGAGCAGAAGCTTTAACTGTTTGGTGCCTGGTCTTCCAACCATAATAAAACTTTTTTTTTTTTAAGGTGTCTGTGTCACACATAATATGCCCCACTGCATTTCCTGCCTGCACAACATTATTCCAAATATTTTTTTTCCTACGGCCAGAAGTACAGGCAGCAAGCCAACCATACAACACATTATAGTGTTTAACAACCTCAGTCACTAGGCCACATCTCATAATTAATTAAATCTAATACTGCGGCCAGCATTTGCTTTTTTTACATACACTACTCCTCCTCCTCCGAGGATGCAGAATCTCCCTCCTGTGCCTCCTCCTCCCCTGTCTCTGTGCCCATCGCCTCCTCCCTGCTCCCACTACTCTCCTCCGTCATAGGCACATTAAACATACAAAAAAATGTAAATATAATGACAGAAAATAAGCACTCTGCGCAAACACATCCCTGGGCACACACAAGAAGATTAAGAAGATCAGTTTCTATTGGGGGTGGTTTTGCATCTTGCAACCCAAAATCCTCCGTGTTCACCTGCATTTACACACAAATTTATCGTTAATCGTTCAATCGTTGAAAAAATCGTTCACTTTCTGAGTTAAAACGATGAACGATCATCGTTCATGCACGTTCACGTTTGTAGTTCAGTCAGACTGACCAACTGAACGATTTTCATTAAGGGAATATGCAAAAATCATTTGTAGTTCAAAAAAATCGTTCATTACACTTTAAAAAAAACTGACAGATAATCTGACAGAAAATCGTTCATAAAATCGTTGGTAACAAAATTGTTGTGTGTGTATGCAAATCTAGTATTAACAGTAAAATAAAGATTAAAATAAACCAAATCTGTAAATATGGCTAATTCATATACTGTACACAATATTACACATTATATCTCTGTATACATATAAAATAAAGCCCCCGGTTTAGGGGTCTGCCTGTTCGTTTGGGCTAATCTCTTGAACCACTGAAAAGATTTTGATGGGGTTTTCACTATTGTATACAGCATTGGTCGAGGAAGGTTTAGGTGTATGAACCATTCACCTGTGACAAAAGGGTGTTGAGCAGTGACTATTTTAGTTAAGCAAAGTCGTGGAAAAATCTTACACCAAACTGCTGTATAGGAGCTGGCCAGGGTGCTAAAATAGCAAGACAGCATCTGAAACTGAGGCTTGGAATGAAGCAAGTCACAGAAAAAACTGTTGTCTGTGTGAGTGACTGACTGCTGCTGCAGGGCCGAAGGCTGCTCTCTGATACAGTGAGAGCCAATCAGAGATAGCAACGTGCCCTGTTGCTTTGTAGCAACCTAGAGAGGGGAGAGGAGTCATGGACTGAGTAGGGTTATGACTGAGACAGAGTGAGAGACAGCCTCCAATGAACCCATGAAAATGCCCTGATGCAGACACAGTGGCCAGGAAGGAGCCAGGGGAGGCATAGCTATCAGGAGTTAAAAAAAACAAACAGAAAAACCCCAAAACCATTGGAACACCACTGAATGATTTCCATTTGATAGTGGCAATCATCAGACCACCACCATCAAATGGTAAAAACACTACCAAAAACCATTGATAGTTAGTAACCTACGGATTCCATTTTCCATCTGTACGCTGAACCTGTAGGCAGACACCAGCCACCACTCCTCCACTGTGAAGTGCTCCCTCTCCAGCATGATGTTCCCATTCAGCCATACATATGTTTATTTCCTGTGGGGGGGGAGGGGGGGACTGATGGTGTGTCTTAGAACAGGAAAACAGCAGTTGGTTTTGCTGTCCCTAATCCTATGGTTTTGTTAACGTAATTTATTCTAGGAGTGGGCGAGCCAAGCAATCACACTGGCAGTGCAACCCCTGCAATTGCATGGCTCGCAACCCCACAGTACTACTATGGCCAGTACTACACCTGAGGCCTGGCAGCACTGGGCTCTTCTTGGAGCTCAGCAGTGCGCCTGGCTGTGACACATGGAGGCGCAACGTGCATGATCTATGATGGTCTCGTCGCGCCTCCCGTCCACCCGCCTGTCTTCCCTCCAACCGCCTGCTTGCCCGCCCTCCCTTCCGTCCGTATGCTGCAGCTCTGACTGCTCAGCCCCAGCGGCCAGCAGGAAGTGTGTGTAGTTTAATTTTTTCTGCGGGGGAGCAATTTGCTCTTTATTCTGTGGGGAAGCAATGTTATTTCCTCTGTGGGGGAGAAATGTGCTGCTCAGCCCCAGCGGCCAGCAGGAAGTGTGTGTAGTTTAATTTTTTCTGCGGGGGAGCAATTTGCTCTTTATTCTGTGGGGAAGCAATGTTATTTCCTCTGTGGGGGAGAAATGTGCTTTCCTCTGTGGGGCAGCAATGTGCTTTCCTCTGTGGGGCAGCAATGTGCTTATTCTCTGTTGAGCAGCAAAGTGCTTATTCTCTGTGGGGCAGCAATGTGCTTATTCTCTGTGGGGCAGCAATGTGCTTATTCTCTGTGGGGCAGCAATGTGCTTATTCTCTGTGGGGCAGCAATGTGCTTTTTCTCTGTGGGGCAGCAATGTGCTTTTTCTCTGTGGGACAGCAATGTGCTTTTTCTCTGTGGGACAGCAATGTGCTTTTTCTCTGTGGGACAGCAATGTGCTTTTTCTCTGTAGGGCAGCAAAGTGCTTTTTCTCTGTGGGGCAGCAATGTGCTTTTTCTCTGTGGGGCAGCAATGTGCTTTTTCTCTGTGGGGCAGCAATGTGCTTTTTCTCTGTGGGGCAGCAATGTGCTTTTTCTCTGTGGGGCAGCAATGTGCTTTTTCTCTGTGGGGCAGCAATGTGCTTTTTCTCTGTGGGGCAGCAATGTGCTTTTTCTCTGTGGGGCAGCAATGTGCTTTTTCTCTGTGGGGCAGCAATGTGCTTTTTCTCTGTGGGGCAGCAATGTGCTTTTTCTCTGTGGGGCAGCAATGTGCTTTTTCTCTGTGGGGCAGCAATGTGCTTTTTCTCTGTGGGGCAGCAATGTGCTTTTTCTCTGTGGGGCAGCAATGTGCTTATTCTCTGTGGGGCAGCAATGTGCTTATTCTCTGTGGGGCAGCAATGTGCCTTTTCTCTGTGGGGGAGCAATGTGCTTTGTTCTGTGGGGGAGCTATCTTATGTCCTCTGTGGGGGAGCAATGTGCCTTTATTCTGTGGGGGAGCAATGTGCTTTTATTCTGTGGGGGAGCAATGTGCCATTTCTCTATGGGGAGCAATGTTATTTCCTCTGTGGGGGAGCAATGTGCTTTTTCTCTGTGGGTTAGCAATGTGCTATTTCTCTCTCTGTGGGGGAGGAATGTGATTTTCTCTGTGGGGGAGCAATATTATTTCATCTGTGGGGGAGCAATGTGCTTTTATTCTGTGGGGGAGCAATGTTATTTCCTCTGTGGGGGAGCAATGTTATTTCCTCTGTGGGGGAGCAATGTTATTTCCTCTGTGGGGGAGCAATGTGCTTTTTTTCTGCGGGGGCGCAATGTAAAGTGTTTTGTGGGGGGGGGGGAAAGGGAGTTGATGGTGCGTCTTAGAAAAGGAGGTTTTGCTGTCCCCAATGGTTTTGTTTAAGATAGTCTTTTCAATTGAGGCCGCACCCCTTAATGTGAGACCACTCCCCCATTCCATGGAGCATGCAAACTTATTATTATCTTATATTTGTTTGGAAGGGGGGTGGGGACGCATTCTGACTGTTCGCACTGGGAGCCCCAGCCCCTAGAAACGGCCTTGGTCATTGTTCGAGGGACATTTACTGGTATGTACACTGCAACCCTCAAATTGGAGGCAGAGGGGGCGCTGTTTGGGCCTGTCAAATTTCTGTTTATTATCATTCTTGCTTGTAGCTTCCTCTTATTTCATCCTCAGCATCTCCTGGCCTCTCCTATCTCTTCCCTGGCCCTTCCCCATGAAGCCATGGCCCTTTTTTGGGTGCATTATGTCCCTTTGAAAAATGAGGGGGGCACCTATGCTCTTTCTGGCACAGGGCACCAAAAAGTCTAGTTACGGCTCTGATAGGCCCCTTTACTCAGGAATAACTAAAAGTCCTCTAAAATCAGTTTATATGCAGGAAAGAATACCTATGTGTAAGGCATAATAGATTGTAAGCTCCACTAAGGCAGGGACTGATGCGAATGACCTAAATTTTCTTGCTGTGGAAAATATGTAGGCTATACTCTATAAATAACTTATTAAATAATGTTCAATAATGAGTAAGGAAAAGAAATCACAGTGTGTAACTATTTTTAAAAATGTTTAATAGACTAATATAAAAATACAAATATCAGCAGTCACATTGTACATGAGTGTTCCTTGTGCTATTGCTAATGCCTGTGTACATCACTGTGTGGTTAGCAGCACAAGTTTAACACTTGCTTGGAAGGCACCAATGACCATCAGTATTATTTACAAAGAGGTTCAAACAGCAGATTGTTATATTTATTATTACAGTGAATGGAGATTATTTAAATCAGCACTCATATTTAAGCATCCTCAATACACGAAACTGGCGTTACTGACTGTTCCGGAGAGGTGATGGGGACTCGAGGGGAAACTACATTAAGATATCCAACTTCTGATATCTCTGAGCGTGATAAAGAGAGGGACATTGGTTTCTCTGGGGTTTGCGCAAGCTTTGCATCATCAATTACTTTTAACATCATGGTTGAACTTGAAGCTTCAATCTCTGAGAATCTGAATGCAAAGAGACATTAGTTAATTGTCATTTCAAAAATAATAATGAGTCAAGTCTCCAAACCCTCCATGATGATTAAACTGACAACAGTTATTGTACATTCCTGGATCACATCATTTAAATAAATAAATAACATCGCTTCAAACCTAACAGGTGCACCTGCTGGTATAGCAGTTTACATAGGGGCATATTCAATAGGCTGCGTGAAAAGCAAAAAACCCGCACCTGCGAGGTTTTTCCTGCAGGTGCGGGTTTTCTGCTATTCTATTAGGTGCGTGTTTTGTTTTAAAACAGGCGTCGGGAGGTTTTTTTTTGAGCACCTCCTGAGCAAGCGTGATTTTTCCTGAAATCGATGATTTCAGGAGAAATCACCGGGACTTGCTCTGACACCCCCGCGGCGCCCCCCCCCTGAGGACTAATTAAGCAATTGGAAGTAACCATTTAGCTTAATTAGTCCTTAATTACTTACCTTCTGCAGCGCTATCTTCTCATCTTCTTCTTCATCCTGCGTCGGGAGCCGGCTCTTCTGCAGCAGCGGTGAGTATGTCAGTGTGTGTGCTGTATGTAAGTGTGTTGGAGAGTGTGTGTGTGCATGAGTGTGTGTGTGTGCCCCCGCAGTGCTTGTGTGGCCCCCCGGAATTGGCGCTGGGAGAACTACATCTCCCAGCAGCCCTTGCTCCTCCCATCAGCCCCCGGGACTCCCAGCAGCCCCCTCTCCAGTAAGAAGAGAGAGGGGAGGCCGCCGGGACCCGGGCAGGTAAGTGACTTTTTTTAAATTTACGCGGCGCGGGATTTTCAGTGATGAAAACCCCGCGTCCACTGTTTTTTAATTGAATCCCGTGGGTATCGGGAGCACGCATACCCGCGGGATTCCGAAATTGGCCGCGAGGGGCGCGAGGTTTTTTCATCGCAAAACCTCGCGCCCAATTGAATATACCCCATAGTGCTATTTAGTCAGTGATGGAACTGATTCATAAACAGTAAGAGCAACAGGGACACAATCAGAAAGAGCGTGCAACCTGAAAATACTAGAGAGAGGGTGCAATAACTACAGAAACTATTCTATGTTATCTAATAAAGCACTTTCTAAAGTTCATATAAATTTTTTGTAACGTGTAAAGGAGTGTGCAATATACGGTCCTCTGTTTTCTGGCCGATAGAATAGCTCTATTTGCTGATAAAATTCATTAGAAATACCTTCTGTCACAATGGTTTGGTTCCTAAAGCCATGTTCTATAGGTATTTGCAACTTCGTCATGCTCTCAGTGCACAATGGGGGAAGGGGGGTGCTCCAATTTTAGTTTGGTATGTACGCTTCCCTTTAAAAAAACGTATTTCCTGCATCCACCTGGCTCTACTGCTATCAGCTGAAGTACTAGGAGAATTACTCTCCTTACAACTCAAATGGGAGGTGGACCTTGGTGCTCTCTCGGATGAAGAATGGAACCTTGTTCTTGGTTCTCCCCGTACAGTTACAGCATATACCTGATTTCAGCAGATTCAGTTCATAGTCTATTGGGTGCCTGTATGTTTGGGAAAGCTTGGACGCTTGGCCTCAATTTTCTGTCTTAAATGCGGAGAATCTGCTCCCTGACTTTTGGCATCTCCTTTGGTCTTGTCCACTGGTTGATGATTTCTGGTCCCAGGTTCTGGGCTTTGTGGCTGACTCCAAGATTCAACGGTTTTTATTTACCCCGAGAACGTGTCTATTTGGATTGGGCCTTGCAGATACACTGAGCCGCTATTTAGAAACCTATGTTACTGTACATTTTACACTAGCTAAGTAGGTATTGCAAGGCACTGGATGGCTCCACGGGCTCTTCTTCTGCCTCTTGGATTGCCCTAGTTAACTCCACGGTGTCCCATAAGAGGTTTATGTAATCTAAAAAAAAGTGTCCTTCTAAATTTGATAAGATATGGTGCATTTTGCAGTCTACAAGGCATGCCTTGGACCTGGACTCTCCTCCTGGTTAATTTTACTTTCTTCTGTTCTGTGGTTGTTCCCGCCACCTTCTTGTTCATGTTTGTGTTGTTACTAGATTATGCTCTGGCTTAGACAGCTATATTGTTTTTATTAAATCCTACTATTGTTCTATTTTATGCTGTATGATAGCACATTTTGCAGAGCCTGTTTCTCTTGATCTCTTCTACCTCAAAGTCTTGTACACAATGTATGGTTTATTATTTTTATAATTATGGTCTATTATTTTTGTTTCATTATTAGTTGTTCATTTTTTTCCCAGTACATTTGTAAAACTTTTTAATAAAAATACCTGATCAAAAAAAAAAATACAAAAGTCTGATTTAAATTACAGTGATTACAGCAGTGAGTGTAGATTCATTTCCTACGCTTTTAAATTATACTGCATTCAGTGCTAAATCATCACATAATTTACACAGTGCCACTATGATAGTGCTCTTACCTCCCATTTAATACCTCATCTGGTCTCAACAGACACTCAGAGGGTATCATCTTTGAAATATCCTGTAATATACGAAAAAGAAACCTGAAACAACAGTGCAGGGCTACTATTCTAATTGCAGGAAAGGAAATTAATTTGTATACTGGATACAGTATAATGTCATTTGAATAACAATTGTATATTATTTTGTGTGTGTGTTTTTCATATCAGGCCAACATTGGTAATCAAGTAGTCATCACAAAGTCATAAAATGTCAAATACATATTTGTGTGACAAACAACACATACCGGATCTCACTTTGTCATTATTTATACTAAAAACAATAAGCCAACAAGGGGTGTACTTCCTTTTCACACAAAGGACCTAATGCAGAGATTTACGTAAATTCCATATTTGCATAAATCTTTGATGTCTGCAGTTCTAAGCTTGCGCAGGAGCCACGCTGCACATGTGAGATCTGTTTCTGCAATGTTGTACGCAGTGCCCCAAAGTCACTGCATATTTGACATGCTGTGGCCGTTTGGGGGGCAGCAATAGAGAGCGTTCCAGAAAATGGGGGAAAAAAGTTGCTGCACGCTACCATGATAATGTACCTTGACGCATGCACAGATTGCAGATTATCACTCAACTGCGTAAACATCAAATTAGCGTACATCTCTGAATTATTCCAATAATCGGGTATTGCATTGATACAGAGGTGGTAGCATTTCATGATGATGCAGCATCTTGCTTAAAATATCTTCTTTGTGGTTATGTAAGCAGTAAGGTAGTAATGAATTCTTATACAGATCTAATTTATTGTTACCTAAATGACTACATCAGATCTGATATGGTTACTAGTCACAGGAGATTAGATTTACAATTTTGCAGGACTTCGTATAATTATGTCCCATTGTTTTTCACGTGACTGTAACAGGTTAAAAGGAGATTAATGTTCTTACCTGGTTAAATCCTTTTCTTCGGAATCCATAAGGGACACAGGAATAGACCATTGGTATAAGCTGGAGCAGGAGTCATCCGGGCAACAACTAGTTAAGCTTCTTCTACCAGCAGCCCCAGCTCCTCCTCCCCTATACTTCCCCAGCCCCAGACAGGCCAGTTCAGGTGCGTCAGGGTGGACAGCCTTTGTCCACTATGGATTCCGAAGAAAAGGATTTAACCAGGAAGAGCAAAAATCTCCTTATCGTCGTCATGCCATAGGGGACACAGGCATAGACCATGGGTCTTCCCAATGTTATTCCCCTATGGGAGGGGATGCGCAGAAGCTGCGCTGAGAACCCTTTGACCAAAAGCCGTGTCTGCGGTAGAGAAGGTGTCAAATGAACAGAACTGGAGGACAGTATGGACTGAGGCCCACAGGGACGCTCTACAACGCTGCTTAGCCAAGGCACCCCTGGCGAGCTTCCCAAGAAGTACTCACCATTCTGGTGGAATGAGCCATCATCAAAGACGGGACAGGAAGGTCCGCCACATCAAAAGCGTGATGGATAGTTGTGTGAGCAGTATTTCGGTAGCTTGTAGTTGTGCCGAGATGCCATGAAGTCGATGTCCGGCAACAAAGCACCCATTCGCCTGCGAATCCTGGCCTGTAGGTCCCAAAGCTTTTCTGGTGGGAGGAAGACCTGCTGAAACCCAGAAAGGAGTAATTCTTCCCATTGATGAGCCCTCCGTGGGACTGGAGGAGGATCTATTGAGAGACTGATTTTTTCCCTGAGATCGTCCACAGACTGGGCAAGGATCAGAAGGTTGTCTAGAGAAGGTAGACTCCTGATACCCTTGTGGGGTAAATGAGTTGCCATGACTGTCATGAAAAGCCAAGGGTCCTTGGAATGACCAAATGGCAATGCCCGAAATTGGAAATGCTTCTCCTGGACCGCAAGCCAGAGGAAACTCTGGTGACTGAGCCAGCTAGGAACATGCAAATAGGCATCCGGGAAATCGAGGGAGGCTCCGAGATCCCCTGGATCCAGTGTCAGAATGATGAAATTTAGAGACTACATGCGGAATTTGGGACCCACAACAACGTGTTGAGGATTAGCCAGAAAGAACCATCAGCTTCTGAATCAAGAAGAGGCTGGCATAAAAGCCTCTTGGAGATGAGGTAACTGGAACAAGTACTCTGGAAGTTAGCAGGGAGTGAATAGACACCCTTAGTGCTTCTGCTTTGTCTGGATCCACTGGAAAGCCTATGGAAAAATTGGTTTGGTGGACGCTCCCGAAGGACTAGGGCATAGCCCAGGGAGAAAACACCTCGCCCACAGGAATCTGACGTGGTCGCCATCCAGGTATCTGAACAGTAGAATTTGGCCTGCCATGCTGAAACCTCCCAAGTGGAGGCCAGCCTCGGCAAGCGGCAGGCTTGTCAGTAGGCCTGGTGGTGGGACAACTAGTAGACCAGGGCTGTTTAGCTCGGGGCATGGAACCAGTGGTGTAACTAGGGTATTTGGAGCACAGCCCTATGAGTGCGTGCAGTGAAAAAGTTGGAATAGCATCATGCCACAAGAGGTGTGACCACTGAAAAAAATGGGGGCCTGTCAACATGACACCATCGTTTCTCGTCACTATGGGAACATTCCTTTCCATTCCATATGCACCTTAATGCCCCCAGTAATAGTGCCCCTGATGCAATGTCCCCAGTAGCAGTGCCCCATGTAGTAGTGCCCCTTATACAGTGCCCCCAGTAGTGCACCCTTATATAGTTCCTCTTATACAGTGCCCCAGTAGTGCCCTCAGTAGTGGTCCCCCTATGCAGTGCCCCCAGTACTGGTCCCCCTATGCAGTGCCCCTTACACATTGTCCCCAGTGGTGGTCCCCCTATGCAGTGTCCCTTATACAGTGCCCCCAGTAGAGGTCCCCCTTATACAGTGCCCGCAGTAGAGGTCCCCCTTATGGAGTGCCCCCAGTAGTGGTTCCCCTATGCAGTGCCCCTTATACAGTGCCCCCAGTAGAGATCCCCTCTATGCAGTGCCCCTTATACAGTGCCCCCAGTAGTGGCCCCCCTATGCAGTGTCCCCAGTAGCGTTCCACATAGGCAGTGCCCCCAGTAGTGGTCCACCTACGCTGTACACCCTGTAGTGGTCCCCCCTTTGCAGTGTCCCCGGTAGTGCCCCTTATACCGTGCCCCCAGTAGTGGTCCCCATTATGTACAGTCCCTTACATATACAAAGACACAAACAACAACAAAAATATTCCTGAATCCCCACTCCTGTGCCCGCCGCCGTCCGCTCCTCCGTCCTCCCGGCCCGCTCGGCACTATGGGAGAGAAGTCATGACATCTCTCACTTCACCCACTGCGGGAGCCGGAGCTCATGAGTGAGCTCCAGCTTCGGCCGTGGGTGCAGCAGCCAATGAGAGTCTGTCTGACTCTCATTGGCTGCTGAAACAAACACACTGCCGCCGGGTAGTGCCGGCGGCTGTGTTTGATTTACTGTGTAATGCGGACCGCACTTACTGCGGACATGGACCGCAGCCAGCACTAGCTGTTTCTGGCCGTTACCAGGGATTTGCAGAATACCTGTAGTATTCAGTACTAGCTCACATCCTCCCTCAGGCAATAACAAAAACATTGTATTTGGCTAAATTTAACAAAGTGGTGGAAATATTCTCTAAACTACCATATCTTTGTTTTGAAGTCTTTTGATCTTCTAGTATTTTACATATGAACAAGTTTTATGTTTTAGGTGAATGAACCGTCGCTATGAATGCACTTATTTCTAATTCCATACTTACTGCAAGATTGAGGGCTTGTAGTTTCTTCAGTACCCGCTCCAGTAACCCCACTTGGTTATAAAGCTGAAGTAGATTTTCCTGCAGCTGTTTGTTTTCTATATCTAGAATACGAGCCCTGTAAAGTACACACATAAAGTTGAAGGATAATTAGTATAAATACTATACAAAGCAAAGCAAAGTAGCTTAAAATGTGTTTTCAGCTGGGAATATGCAGTGACATTATATGGGAGCTAAAATCATGTATTTTACTTATTAGTAGTGGAGGTGTACAGGGAATTCCTTAAAGAGAATGGGAAAAGCAGAGCTTATTACAAAGGAATACTTGAATATCTGAGTAAAAAAAAAATATGTGGATCCTATGTACACAATATAAAATTACACATTTATTCTGATGTAAAAATAACTAATAAAAGGACGCTCACATGCACGGAGAGAATCAGCATCCACAGAAATACCAAAATGCCTTGTGGCATAACCACGATACAACACAGTAAAGGGAAACTCTCTGACTTCAGATGTGGAGCCTGGGGACCATGTTCATATCCATTACTATGGGTAAAATCTAAGCTTCCGTAGGTTGAAACAGAAATTAGGGACATACCCGTAACAATATGTATGTTTAGGGTATTAAACAAACATCATGCTATACATGAGAGACCCGTGCTACAACATGTGGCCCAGGTACACAATTATACCTAACTAGTTATGTCCTCCAGAGATTACATTACAGGAAGGTTGGTAGTTTCCACCATGCACATGTTCCAGTATATCAATAAGCTCACTGGTAAACTGATTATACAAGGGCATTTTCAAAGATCAGCATGTTGGCATCGATCTTGACAATGGCTAATGTTAGGTGTACTTTCTTGAAGCCATATACTGATTTTTCCTAAACTGTCTGCGTCTATATAGTCTCAAAAAGAAAGCATTGCCCTCCTCTTTGAAATCTCATGTTTGAAACAAAATGAGAGAACTGTGCTGGTGAAGGGAGGAAGTATGTACAGTACAGTGTATCTAAAACGTACAATGGAAGCTAGTGGGGCTCCCATCTGAACCCGTAAACATTTCCTAGCTCAAACCAATACATTTTGAATTCCACTAATGGAGGTAATCTACTTACATTGCTTATCAAAGTCGGCTGTCATCTCTACCTTGTAACCCCGACAGAATGCTAAATTCTCAAGGTCTATACATTAGGTAAATTAAATACAAACTGGCTCGGTAGGTTAAAGCTATTGTTCCACCAAGTATGTAAACGAAAAGAGATGTAAAATAATCTAGTTATATGTGTATTATTATTGGGGTTTCTCTTGGCCTAACTATAGAAATGGGTTCTCTAGAAATGGACTTCTATTTCTCACATTGTATAACTCTGTACCTGTTCTGTGATGACAGCAGCTTCCACTTGTGGTTCCTCTCTGAAGCTTCATACTCTGTGATCTTCTGGATTAGATGTCTTTTTTGTTCATGCAGATGATCATTCTCAGCTGTGATTTTACTGATCCACTGCTGTCTCTGAAGGGGGATAAGAGCAGTAATTTAGAATATATGGGTAAATAACACAGAAAACAACTAGACTTTGTAGAAAGTAGAGAGAGAACTTGACACAGTACAAAGCACTGATCATTCAAATGCCGCCTACTAAGAGGAGCTTAGACCTTGCTGCTGTGTGACCTACTCTGTCACAGTGAGAGTAAACTGGACAAAGCACAAACCAGTCTCACTGCTTTAACCCCAAAACTCCTGACCAATCAATGTCCACTAAGTGGTGTTAGTGCCTTGCCGCTGTGTCACCTGTCCTACCTACTGATACAGTAAGAAAGAACTAGATACAAATATTCAGGAGCTGAGACTGGTTTGTTCTGTATGTCTCCTAAGTGGTGCAAGCACCCTGCTGCTGTGTAACCATGTCCAATCTATTAATACAATGCAGGGAAAGAAAGACATTTCCTTCATTTAGTGGTAATACTAAGCATCTGTTGTTACAAGTGGATTGGAAACTTAAAAGTGGCCCGTCACATAGGCAGGACTAAATCAAAAGTAGATGAGGTTAGCAAACCTTTACCTGTATCCTTTTCATCACAAAAACAGCAGGCATTTTAGGAATCTTTATTATATACAGTACATAGAGCATCACAGACAAATATTTAAAATAAAGAGTGCATCCCAGAAACCAATATACATTATAGATAGCATACCAGAGACTGATATACAATACAGAGAGCATTCTAGTGACCACCTTAAGATACAGAGGGTATCCCAGAGATACTGTAGTGAAACTAAGGGGGGAGGCAAGGCAATTGACCAGAGTACTGACTGTGAAGGAACATAAACCAGGTGGGCGCCCTGAATGGTCCACCAGCTGCCACTGGCATTCAGCCGCATGGCGGAGGGTGTCAGCACTCTGCAGGCATTGGGGTAACACATGCAGGCATGACTTCTACACACAGGGTATGACAGAGGTCATCATTGCTGCTCAGTCACACTGAGTCAAGCACAAAGAGACAGAGGAGTATGTGCTGAGTTCTGATTTGAGGAACTCAGTACATGCATCACTGACCCTGGAGAGATTATAATCTCATGGGAATGATCTGTTCAGAGGTCTGCTGGAGATCTTGTCTAGGGTACCCATAGATTTCCTGTCAGCCCCACCAATATCCCTGTACAAAACCAGAATATTGGGTATAATAATAGCAGTGACATGCTTTACTTGATAGCTAAGGAGAACACAGAAGTCATGTGAAGGAGCTCTGGTGGCATGTGTGGGAAGTTTGATGGCATGTTAGGACATGTAGGGAGGTCTTATGGAATGTGAAGGGGGCCTGATGGACATGTAAATGGAATGTGGTAAGCTTAGATTGCAGATAAAGGACAGATGTGGAGGTTTTATGGCATGTAAGGGGCACGTGGTGATATCCAATGGCTTGTAAGGGGCACGTGGGCATATCTGATGGTCATATGGGGGGACATTGGTGAAAGGGGCGAGATTTGAGGGATATGCTGCCCATTTACAACATATTTATTCTTAACATGAAGACTCAGACTATTCGAACACTTGACAGAGCAGTGAGGTACCCGCTCTTTGTGAACATTCTGATATGTGGGGAGATCTTATGGGCATGTGGGAAGGTCTGTAGGGCAAGTAAGTGGCATGTGACGAGGCCGAACCAAGTCTTTTTCCGTGTGAAAGAAAGCGCCTTGCTTCGTTTCTGTAGAAACTTATATGCAGAAGCATTCTAGGGACTGCCTTAAAATACAAATAAAATTCTAGTAACAGTAATACAATATAGCAAGAATCATAGTGATTGCCTTATAATACACAGAGCAGTCTACCAACCAGTAAGTCCCGCTATACCCAATGGCCAATCCGATCCGCCGGTATTCAGCATACGGAAAGGTAACAGGTCACAGAGGCAGAGGAATAGAAGCAAAGCTGAAAGCAGGTAGAGCTCTACTCAGAAAACATTTAAATATTTTGTGCAAAATGTGATCTGCACAAAATAGCTATATGCTTTGAAAGTCTATTTTGACCTGATGCAAATAATGAACCGAAATTAATTTTTATATTTTGCCCCTCCTATTTCCATGTCAACTGGACAGTGTGAGGTTTTTGCACAAAACATGGTTATCAAATCAAAAATTTACTTTTTATTTTATTTTAACCTCTAGGCAAATCCAGGTGAATTGTATAAGTAGTTTATTCCCATTTCAGATCTTGGTGTATATAATAATACAATGAGGAAAGGAAAGGTTCAATACAATATCCTCACCTTCTCTGCCTGTCTCCTGGACAGTGAAAGTTCCATCTCCAGCTGCTTAATACGCGAATCCATCTCGTTTACCTCACTTAAGTGGACCTCCTTTGTGTGGCTAATTTTGGCTTTATGTCGTAGTTGCTTTTCATTGTATCTCCTAGTTTAACAGTAACAACCAAGTCAATATCATTTACAAGAAAATTCAAGAAGTAATTGCATTAAAGAAATGTCCCCATGGGGAAGCTTATTCATTTTCTACCCATCTAGCAGAATCCTCTTCTAGATCCCTTCCATTAAAGATATACAGCTAACTGAACAGTCAGATTTTCTAGGTACCAATGCATGGGAATATAAAGAGGGTAAGAGATATCACAGGCATCTGACAGCATAGCCAATTAGATGCTGGCACAATTCCGACTCGTCTGTCCTCTGTCCCCTTAGTCAGGGGATGAAGGTAGACAAAGACAAGAATGCAAAATTCAATAAGATTAGTTTATGCATGTACATTTTAGCAAAGAGCCATACTTTCTTAATTTTGGTAGTGGACATTTCAAAGAATTCAAAATTAGAAATGTTAAAATTTAGTTGAACAGAGAAGGCAGGAAGTTCAGAAAGCAACAAAATGTATACGTTTTGTCAACTGATGTACAAATATTACATCTGTAATAAACAGTGCCGGATTAAGGTCTGTGAGGGGCTCCTATATACCACCATTTCTTTTCACCCTAGGAACATTTTTATTGCTTTTTATTCACCTTAATGTCCCCAGTAGTAAGCCCCTCTTGCAATGCCCACTATAGTAGAGCCCCATATGCAATGTGCCCAAGTAGCAGTGCCCGAGTAATGGTCCTCCCTGTAGTAATGCCCCTTATGCAGTGCCCCCCAGTAGTGGTCCCCCCCTATGCAGTGCACCTTATATAGTGCCCCCAGTAGTAGCCCCCCCATGCATCGCCCCCAGTAGTAGTCCTCCCCTATACAGTGCCCCCAGTAGTTGTCCCCCCTATGCATTGACACTAGCAGCGCCCCCCCAGTAGTGGCCCCCCCTATGCAGTGCCCCTTACACAGACAAAAAAAAATCCCCACAACTTACCTGAATCCCCGCTCCTGACGTGACCGACCGCTGTCCACTCCGAGTCCCGGCTCTTCTCCTGCACTATGGGAGAGACGTCAGCATCATGACGTCTCTCCCATCATCACCCGTTGCGGGGGGAGCCGGAAGTGAGCTCCAGCTGGCTCCCTCCGTTGACGCAGCAGCCAATGAGTCTGTCTGACTCTCATTGGCTGCTGTAACAAACACACACCTGCCGGCGGCGGCTGTGTGTTTGTCACTGTGTAGTGTGGACCATGCTCACTGCGGTCTACACTACACTAGTGGCGGGTGCAGACAGCGGATCCCGGTGCAAGCCACTGGCTGCACCTCTGCTAGTGGGGGCCAAGGGATGACTGTCGCGCCACCCCCCCACCCCCCTTAACCCGGCCCGGAAAGAGGTAAGCAGAGATAAAAAGATATATACAAAAAGTAGAGAGAAAGGAGAGAGAAAAACAAAAAGGAAAGGGATAGAGAGGGGAATGAGAGAGATACAAAGAGAGATAGAGGAGAGGAAAAGGAGAGATATAAAAAGGAGAGAAGATGCTATGCTGTCTATAGGCTGTTGTGTTTGGCTAATGCTTGTAAATCTCTGGAACATCTTATGCAAGTTATTGAGGATGTTGGTATTTTTTACATGGTTATTGATTAACTACACCCAGTCTAATATACCTGGACTCTCTCCTTTGGGTATTTGGGTATCTCTATATGGTCTAATCCTGCTGATTTGTGGTACATAATGTGATGCTCATTACATCCTATTTTAAACAAAAGATTCATATGTGGAAGAAATTTCCACTTACAGTCACGGGCCGCATAAAATTTATATAAGATGATTATATATTCAATCTAAATATTTTTCTGTTTTCCAGCACTCCCTTGTCTTTATTCTTCAGGGTGAAAACACTGAAACCTGACATTGCACACTTAGATATATTGAATGGAAAATATTTTAGTGTTTCTCTTCGCCTGGTTAATGATCTTAACCAGGTCAAGAACAAGAAGACCTCTTCTAAAAAGGACAGTTGATCAAGAGTTGTTTTTTTTTTTTACTTATGGATTGCCATGAATTTCCAAGTTTTGGCAATCCTGAGGACCACAGCTTTTGGAAAATTGATAGTAGGAGTCCTGGACAATCATGCTATAAGAAATCCACCTTGGGTGGAGATTCCCATTTATCCATGTCCACACTAGGGACATTGCATGCAGTCTGCAAACTGCAAGATAATGAAAGACTGCATTAGTAAATCCTCTATTTAAGCGAAAGAAGGCAAAAGAAATAAACGGTTTCTTCTTCCATGCAAGCAGCATATTGCCCGGCACTGCCAACTTCTCCCCATTGTGCTATTGGTCACTTCTGACATCAGACAGCGCTTTGTTTTTTTACGGAGGGGCTGAATCAGACTATGTATGGGGACATTAATAATCCATCGGGAAGAAGTTTCTATAGCAGGACTGGAAGTAGAGTCAGAACTTAAGTGGAAAAGTCTGTCAGACAGGTACCTGTGATTGGTATCAGAGGAGAATGTGCACAATTCAAGTCGCCGACCGGCCAGGAGAAAGTGTTCCTTTCCCTGCCATCTTACCTAATGTAATCATCTAGCTGTTTCAGGATATTTTCATACTCCTTGTGTAACTGCCCCTTCTCCTGCTGCAAATGAAAGAGCTCTTCAGAAAGCTTTTGATTAGTGTTTTCACAGTGTGTGCGCTAGAAACAAAACACAATATTATGTGGGTCATCATGGCAAAGTAAAATAATAAATGTTCCTTACAGAGTGAAAGGAGACATTTTGTTAACTGATCCAATATTCGTGAGAACGTAGCTATAATTTCACTAAGAATCAGTGACATCAGTGGAAGTACGCAGGAGAAGCAGCCATTTTAAGCTGTACCAAGTATTCATAAGAATGCAATTTATTACAGACCCGCCATCATGACCCCTTCCACTGGGGACAAAATGGTCTGCTTCTGTACTTAACTTACAATTGCAGTCACATGGGTTGAACAAATTATTGTTTGAGAAGGGTGTTTTTTTTTTTTTTGTTGTTGTTGAAGTGACTGCAATTCTAAATTAATTGGTAAATCCAGCAGCTGTGCGATTTGTACCTGGTAGAACTGGTCATGCTGGAGGATTTGTTATTAATCCATTTAAACCAGTGACATTGTAAGTTACTAGTATGTCACAAAGTATCTCCATTGAAGTATGAAACTGATACAGTCCTCCAGAGACAGGTCCAGTAATAATTGTCATAATAAACTATACCAGAATACTGTGTCTAAGAGGATGTGTAAAGATGAAGGATAGAATTTTTTATATTGTACCTGAACAAGAGTAGGCACAATTAGCAAACTGTGTTACTGACCTCTGTAGTGTATGCTTTCTTTTCATCATCCAGATGTAGTAATTGGGATTCCTGTTGATGAAGTTTAAACTGAAGCGCACAATTCCTCTGGGTGAGTGAAATCTCTTCCTCATGCAGGACTTTTATTTCTTGATGAAGTTCTTCAAATCTCTGATCTAAAACTCTCCTAGATGAAAAAAAAAAAAAAAAGACTTTACTCCCAACAGCTCTGCTAGTACATAGTTCCAGAGAGGGGGGCTGATCACAATCAGAGTCATGCAGCTGCTGCCTGAATCAGTAGACATCTTCTCTGCACAGACCGCACTCTGTGAGTAGTGACTGTGTAGACAGCAGACTCCTCTTCCCCTGCTGCAGAGTCAGAGGGGAGACCTGCTCAGCGGTCAATTACTGATTTATTAGCAAAATCTATTGCAGAGCTCACTCAGCTCATAAATTGCCTCAGGATGCTAAGCAAAAAAGAGTGTTCCCTAGGGCTTCCCCCTCAATTTCTCCAAGTACAGAATCTGGAACCTTTAGGCTCCAAACCTGAAAAACAGTTTAGCATGGTAATCAAAGATCACAACCATTTGCATTCTTAATGCCCCAGTTAACAAAGCGGTGGTAAGTGGTCGGAACAGCTATTTGAAGGCCTTCACTCCTACATAGGTCAGAATTTATGACTTTGACTGATCAAATCTGGTAGGCATCAGAGTATCTCAGTGATGTGTCCTTGGACGATGCCATAAATGAGTCCAGTATTTTGGCCTAGGCTGTAAGACTGTGAGGCTCAATGTTTTGGAGTTTGATCCGGAATTCAAAAGAACTCTGGAGTCCCTTGCATTTGCAAGTGATGTCCTCTTTAGTCCGGGTCTGGATAAAATGACCAGAGCTCTAATTACCCTGTTATTGCTGCCAAATGTAAAAGATCCTAGGTTTTGTTAATTTAGAGCTTTGAAAGAGCAAGAGGGGGTCTTATAGGACAATACTCTGCTCCTCATTGAGGAGAGCAAAAGGGAAGATGACTTGGTTATTTAAAGACTAGCCACCAAACCTTCTGAGAAACAATCAGCAATATGTTCACTCTGCCCACCTGGAAACGCATGTGATGGTAGTCTGCCTGCTCTCTTAAGAGATCAATTATTTACTTCCACTTCAGATACATAAGTGAGAGGAATAATATACTGAGGCCACATCTTCAAACTTCTGTAGCCCCCTCCCAGATGTTTTTTCCACAACAGGTCTTCCTTGAGACAAGACAAAAAGACTTTCTGCTGAAGACAATTCAATCTTCAGTGTCCTCAGATCATTACAGTCCCACAACAGCAGCAAAGGTTGGGATTCTAAGCCAATATTTTCTTAGTTCAGAAATAAGATGGAACTTTTCGGCCCATTTTGTGATTGAAATATTTGAACACTCATCTTCAAGTTAACAGGTTCAAAATGGAGTTACTTAGATTCTTGATAAATGGCATTGAAAAGAACAAGTTCCTGGTGTCCATGGGCATCAGGGAAGCATGCTTACATGTTCCAGGTCACCGCTGGCTTCTCAGATCCACAGTCTAATCTCAATTTTCTCTAGGACTACACCTTGCAACAGAGTATTCTTACCAAATGACACAATTCACTAATTGCAGATACTAATAAAACCTCATATGGCTCGGTCGTTTTAAGCATAAGAATCCTAGGGAAGATAATGGCCCAAATGTAATTTGGTGCGGTATTCTGAAACTATTAAAATTTCTGCTAGTTAGAAGTCAGATTTAAAGCAGCAATGTGTAGTAAGGTAAAACTAACCTGGGTGATGGTAATATGGAACCTGTTCAGACAAACACTTTTCCTTCAACAGGCTATACCTCAATTGGCATGGCTGCTGAAGGTGGGTCTTTACAGTCATTTAAGAAATAGTTAAAAGTTTAAGTTTTGTTGTTAGTCTTTCAATGAAGTGCTTGAATGCACCTCTATATTTTATGGTTCGACTGTCCCAACGTTTGTACAAAAAACTATTTTTATTTTACCTTCTCCAGTTGTAGAACATACTATAATATTTTGCAGATGGAGACAAACACAGTAATAAGACAAGACTGAGTGTAAACAGACAAAGAGGTAATAGGACTCAGCTTGCAGGCAGTCTACAGGAAGAAGTTTGATACATGAGGTTAAATGTCCCATAATTTACATTGGTCCAACCAGACTGCAATGGAAAAAAGGTTTGCTGTCCTTCATCTTGATGGTATAGTAAAATAACTTCTACTTGACAACTAATTGTGTTTATGGGTAGATATTTTTTATAACCTCAACTCAAAATTACATTTCTAAACAGCTTAATGGAGTCGAAGGAATTGTGGCTCAATTACTGGTAGCAGAATGCACTGTTAGCCAGTTGTTGTAAAACATCGTCAGGCCGCGATCTGTGTAGTATAGTTTACATTAGGATTCAAAGAGATGGTGTTACCTTTGCATTTGTTCCTCTTGTAATTGCACTTTTAGCTTAGCTTCCTCCTCCCTCGTTTTTTTTCTTTCTTCCTCCAGCTGACGCTTTTCTGCTACCTGAGTTTGTAGTAGCAATAACTGATGCTGAGAAGCTCTCAGCTGTTGCTGCAAGTCTAAGATCTATAAAAGTTACATGTAAACTAGTCACCCATAATAATAATAAGAACAACAGTAAATACAACACAACTCCTACGAATGATGATGATAAACACTATAGTCAAAAAGTTATTTAACAGGATATTAAAAAAGGTTCTTAACTAAAGATGATGTATGTATGCCACCTTCAGTGGCATTCACACATGATCAATGGTCTCTTTTTAGACAGCTTCCTTCATAGGTCATAGATGATATATATTAGTGATGTTTTTCGTACAATTGATCACAGTACTGTATAGCAAATGATAAATCTGGATCATATCCCTGTATTGTAAGATAAATTAATGTTAGCGAAAAACAGTTTTTTTTTTCTATTTAAGAGGTAGGCAATCTGTGACCCACTAGCTGTGGTAGAACTAGAAATCTCAGCATGTAATAAATAGAACCAGATGTTGCCTAGGCCTGATCTATGCATAGATAACCACTGAATGAATCTGAATGCTGAGGCTGTTTCCTGGAATACGCCCATTTACATTCCACAACAAAGTCAAACTTGTTGTGTGAGCAAAATAAGTATTCAAAAGACTATACAGGAAAACAATGACAAAGTTATTCAAAATGTTTGGGAAAGAATATTACATTCATATTTTCCCCATTTATATTTTTCTGTGTCTTACAGAATAGATCCACCTAAAAAGCAAATTTTCTACCTAACGCCAACTAATAGAACTAGCAAAGGTGAATTATTGTAATGGTTTTTGTGATGGAAATGTGCGAATTAAGAAAGTGGCCAATAATTTTGGAAAGGATTTAGAAGTTTTATTTAAAATACTGATCATGTATTCCATCTGCACAAAATACTAAAGCACCAAATCCTATTAAATTGATGTCGGTTTGCCATGGGAACGAAAACCAAGGGGTATGAAAATATAAGAGAAAGAGGAATGTTGATCTGCAGAACTGCAGTATTAGATTTTTAGTAACCAACCAGAAAAGAGAAAGTTTAAGGCAAGGCACCATATGTGGAGGAACGACTCTACTGACGAGCAGCCACTACAACACCTATCAGTGTTAAGTTTATGTTGTCTGGAAGGGACCAGGTACCATCAGTACAGTAATTTGTAGACATTTTCCTTAACTATAAAACATATACAGCTAGATCCTGCACTTGATCTAATTTCCTCTCATTATTCTTGGCCAAAGCTTCACCCAGATCCTTCTCAGAGTATAATTTGTGTGGTTCCTTGGGGGTTGATATACTCACATAAAGTTCTCAGTATAACGTTCTGACTATAAAATAGAAATAAGGCATTCAAAGGAATGGCATGAGCAAAGTAGTGGAAACTCCGAGGCGGTAAGAGGCGAAGCGTAGAGGGGGCCTTTATTTTTAATATGAAATTTGTACACTCAGATTATCCTTTATTCAGCAAAATGAAGTAATAGTTCCAGGTATTATATTACAATCTGAGTGTAATAATGGACATAATGAGAGATATGGTAAGAACTTACCTTTGTTAGCTCTCTTTCTTCGAAGTCCATAGGGTCCACAGGGAGACCTTGGGGTTTAGGTGATGGCAATTAAATCCGGGCACCACAGTTAATTTTTCACTCCCAGGATGCACTGGGCCTCTTCCTATACCCCACCTCTGGGCCTTAGGCACCTCAGTTCATAACAAGCCAAAGGCCGGAGGAGGATAAAAGAGAGAAGTAAGTCTGGAACACTCATGAATCACATTCTCATATAGAAGGAGACGGAAAAACCGGTGACCAGAGCGAAGCCCATCTGAAGCCAGGAGCGTCAGGGTGGGTGCCCTGTTGAACCTATGGACTTCAAAGAAAGAGAGATAACAAAGGTAAGGTCTTACCATATCTCTCATTTTCTTCTTCAGGGTCCATAGGCTCCACAGGGAGACCTTGGGGATGTCCCAAAGCAGTCCTTTTAAGGGTGGGGATGCTCCTGTGCTGAGAGGAGAATCCGCTGCCCAAAGGAAGCATCCTGAGAGGCAAAGGTATCAAATGCATAGAACCTTAAAAAGGTCTGGACAGAAGACCACGTGGCAGCGTTACAAAGCTGAACAGTCAAGGCGCCACGGCGAGCTGCCCACGAGGGACCCACAGAACGAGTAGAATGAGTGGAAACAGAGTGGAAACCTCAGAGATCGTCATACGCAGCCATCTAGCCAATGTCTGCTTATTAGCTGGCCATCCCTTCTTGTGAAATCCGTAGAGACCAAACAAGGAGTCTGACTTCCGAACGGAACTGGTACGGTCCACATAAATTTTGAGGGCCCGCACCACATCCAAAGAGGCCTCACCTTATCGAGAGGTCTGGAGACTGAAAGGCTTGCACAACAATTTCCTCATTAATGTGGAAACTGGAAACCACCTTAGGAAGGAACCCAGGGTGAGTCCGAAGCACCGCCTTGTCCTGGTGATATAACAGAAATGGGGAGCGACAGGAGAGTGCCCCAAGTCTGACACTCTTCTGACGGAAGCTATAGTTAGAAGAAAAACAGTCTTTGCTGTAAGCCATTTGAGATCCACTGAAGCCAGGGGTTCAAATGGAGGGCTCTAAGTACAGCAGCCAAATCCCAAGGAGCCACAGGAGGGAAAAAGGGAGACTGAATCCGGAGGACACACTGAAGGAAGGCGCGGATATCGGACAGAGGAGCAATCCTTCCCTGGAACCAGACCGAGCTGAGACATGCACCTTCAGCGAGGCCAAACTGAGACCAAGAGCCAAACAAGCTTGAAGGAAGGCCAACACTCTGGAAATCTGAAAAGTCCGGGGATCATAACCTCTGGGATGACACCATTGGAAGTAGGTATGCCACTCTCTGTGGTAAACCCTGGCAGAGGCTGGTTTCCACGCTCTGATATCTACAACAGAGCTAGAAAAACCCTTTGACCTTAGGAAGGATGTCTCAAGAATGACGCCGTCAAAGACAGATGACCCAGGTCCTGGTAAAGGCAGGGACCTTGAGACAACAAGTCCGGACGTTGAGGCAGCAGCAATGGATTGTCGATGGAGAGACTCCGCAGATCTGAGTACCAGTGCCGTCTGGGCCACGCTGGAGCCACCAGCAGGACTGTGCCTCCTTCTTGTTTGAACTTCCGAATTACTCGAGGAAGCAGGGAGACTGGAGGTTACAGGAACGCAAACTGGAAGGACCACTGTACCAACAGAGCATCCACTTGCCTCAGCATCTCTTGTTCTTGACCCGTACACTGGCAGTTTGTGATCGTGTCGGGAGGTCATGAGGTCCATGTCTGGAAGGCCCCACTGGTCCACTAGGAGCTGAAACACCTCTTTGTGAAGAGACCATTCCCCTGGATGCACGTTGTGACAGCAGAGGAAGTCCGCTTCCCAATTGAGAACTCCTGGAATGAACACTGCCGATACGGCTGGTAGATGGCCTTCAGCCCATGTCAGAATGTGTGACAGCTCTGTCATAGCCGGCTGACTTCGAGTTTCTCCTTGATGACTGATGTAAGCCACAGTCGTGGCGTTGTCCGACTGAACTTGGATGGGCTTTCCGTGAAGTATGAGTTTGGCTTGCTATAGGGCCCTGAAGACCTCCCGAAGCTCCAATATGTTGATTGGTAGAGCCGACTCCTCTGCTGTCCACTGCCTCTGAAATGAGTGTGGACCTGTCTCTGTGCCCCAACCCCGGAGAATGGTGTCCGTCATCAGGAGGACCCATTCCAGAAACCAAAAGGGGGCCCCTTGGTGAGGTGACACCACTGCAGCCACCAGGCAAGAGAGAGACGTACCTCCAGAGAAAGTACCATTGATTGTGCTTTTATCCGATGGGGTAATCTGTTCCACCTGGAGAGGATCAATTTCTGCAGAGGTCTGGAATGAAACTTGGCATATTCCACCATGTCAAATGTCAATACCATGGATCCCAGTACCTGCATTGCTGAGTGGATTGACACTCAGCGACTGTGGAGGCATCTGCATACTCGCATCTGCAAAGTGGAGATCTTTTCTGTGGTCAGAAAGATTCTCTGCTGTTGGGAACCCAACAGAGCTCCCAGATGGAACATCCTCTGGGATGGAGTCAAGGAGGACTTTGTCCAATTGATCAACCACCTATGAATCTGAAGCACAGAAATTGTTAGCTGTAGATGGTGGTGAAGTACTTCTGGAGACCCTGCCAACAATAAGAGGTCATCCAGGTAAGACAACAGTCGAACCCCCTGATGCCGTAGATGGGCTGCCATGACAGCCATAACTTTGGTAAACACCCGAGGAGCTGCTGAGAGACCAAACGGCAGAGCCCGAAACTGGACATGTTGTTGCTGTATAGCAAAACGGAGGAAACACTGGTGAGATGGAGCAATTGGAATATGCAGGTATGCATCCTGAATATCCAGCGATACCATAAAATCCCCCGGTTCCATAGCCAGTATAATTGAGCGGAGGGTTTCCATCCTGAACCGAGGTACCCTGAGGAATCTGTTCAGGGACTTGAGATTGATGATAGGTCGATATGATCCGTTCGGTTTCTGGACCAGAAAGAGATTGGAGTAATAACCCTTCTCTGAGGAAATGGGACCGGGATGACAACTCCTGCTTGAATCAAGGAGCGTATGGCATTTTGGGTTTGTAATGCCTTGTCTTTGTCTGACAGAGGGCTTGTGCAGAAGAATTGCTGGGGAGGCCTTCTGCGGAAGGCAAGGGCATACCCGTGAAAGAGTCTGTGGTGGTCTGGGCGAACTCCAAGGGGAGGCCTGTCCTGTCAGGCTGAAGACTTGTCATCGGACTTGGCAGCCGGACGCCTGGTACTCCAGGTTTGTTTCTTGGGCTTGGTAGTCTTTTTGAGGGCTGACTGTCTAGGAAAGGGCTGACCCTTAGACTTAACCTGGGGCCGAAAGGACGAGGTCCGGGATCCTGAAGAAGTAGATGCTGAAGGCAGACACACAAACTTAGCCGCTGCCAACGTATCCACAATCTTGTCCAGGTCAGGACGAAACAAGATCTTACCATTGCAAGGTAGACACGCTAATCCTTTCTTAGAGTCCGCGTCCGCTCTCCAAGAGCGCAGCCATAAGGAACAATGAGCTGACACTGCAGCAGCTGAAATCCTAGAGGATAAGAGGGTGACATCCAAAGCAGCCTTGTTGATATATGTAGCCGAATCACGGAGGTTACCCACCAGGGCTACTTGATCTGTGGTAGCATCTGAAGGAAAAGACTCCTCTAGGGGGTCTTTCGAGAACTCCATAGCATTGGCCACCCAGGAGATTTCCATAGCTGGTCTGGAGACTGCCCCTGAAAGAGAATACATTGACTTCATACACACCTTCCTAGCCGTGGTATCCTTTAGGGAAGAAATGGATGGCATAGGCAGAGTAGCACTTTTGATTAAGCGAGTCACATGAGAGTCCACCGCAGGAGGTGATTCCCATTTAGTACAATGTTCCTCAGGAAAGGGATAGGCATAAAGCCAGGCATCTGGGAGGCTAAAATCGCTTCCCAGGCGATTTCCACACCACCTCCATGTGCTCCACCAGCTGATCAGATAAAGGAAATACTGCAGAAGTAGTGCTTTTTTCTTTGAACAGAGCATGTTTAGACCGGGGAGCTGGCGGTTCGTCCTCCTCTAGGACTAGGGCCAAACGGACAGCACGTATCAGAGCCAGTATATTGATTTTAGACTTAGGCTCCTCCTCCCGCTGAGAGGGCTCAGAGTCATCTTCCTCTACCATCTCCACGGTATCAGTGTCATCGTCATCATATTGTGTAGATTGAGATAACGGCATAGGCCTTGTGGCCGGTCTAAGGGGTTTATCCTCCTGCAGCATAGCCTGGAGGGTAATAGAGGTATCCGCCAGGGTCTGCACTGTAGTAGACAATGTATTTATCCATGGAGGGGGCACAGACTGAACCTGCATGGGTGAAATCTGTCAAAATCGCCTGCTGTGTGAACCCCATCTGGTGAAACACAGGGGGTGCTGCCCACCGCCCCACCATGGTTGTCAATGCCTGAGCAAAGCACGCCCAAGGAGGCTCTTGCGCAGTGGTTGGGACTACAAAGGGGGCTGGGGGATTATAACACCTCATACATAATCCCTCTGAGATCATGTCTCCCACACCTAGTCCTGCAGCACATGTTTGTATGACAGTAGGACTGGAGCGGAATCGTGCACATCATCCCCACTTTCAGACATAGCAATGAGAGAAGTGTACACTGCTTGTAACAAACCACACAATAAATATATATATTTAAATGTGAGGTATAATAAACACCCTGACAACACTTGTAATTGTAAGGGCTCAGAAAAAGAAAAGGTATAGTGATATTGTCTGACAGAATGAGTAAGAAACACAGACAGACAGCGCTATCATAAAGTCACATACATTGCAGAAAATACACCTGCACAATGGCACTACAAGTCAACTACCCAGACTAGGTGTCTGGAAGGATATAGCGCTACATACGCTGACCAGAAGGAGAGGTATGTAGGGGGACCCAGGCTCCGCGTTACTGAGAGATCTGCGACTTGCCAGGGAGAAAATTGCCACTAGAGACCTCAGAGGGGGCGTTCCCGTAGGAGGAGTGTTGCCTCAGCTAAGCCAGTCCGCAGTGAAAAGGCGTGATGTGGAGAGGGGAGGAGCTGGCTGTGAACAGGGAAGGCTGCCTCCCCTGGCCGGCAATTAACCCCTGGGACGCTGGAAGCACTATTATTGCTGCTCAGTGCGCCCCAGCACTTGTCCCAGGCTGGTCTAAGTGGAAGCACAGGTTTCCAGGCCTGGCTCCACTGCCGTCATCCCCCGGTCCGTCCCCTGAGACTAGTACAGATCCCGAGCTCCCGCCACTATCCCTGAATCAGTACCGGCATCTCGGCGCCGGCGGGGTGATGGAGCAGCAGCGTGGATGTCCCCTGTACTGTCCAACGCTGTCCGCTAGTAGATTCCAACTTGAAAATCTACAGGGGCTGTTAAACAGCCCCACTGCGCTACAGTGACCCAACTCCAGCTGGACACCAAATGAAACGGAGGTGCCTCTGGCCCGGGGGCGGGGTATAGGGAGAGGCTCAGTGCATCCTGGGAGTGAAAAATTAACTGCATGGTGCCCGGATGTCCTTGCCATCACCTAAACCCCAAGGTCTCCCTGTGGAGCCTATTGGGACATTGACAGAATTTTCATATTTTGGCCTCTATTCACACCACAATGGCTTTGAAATTAAACAAACAAGATGTGCTTTAACTGCAGACTTTCAGATTTAATTTGAGGATAATTACATCCAAATCAGGTGAAGGGTGTAGGAATTACAATAGTTTGTATATGTGCCTCCCACTTTTTAAGGGGCCAAAAGTAATGGGACAAACTAAACAATCCTAAATCTAACTTTCACTTTTTAATACTTTGTTGCAAATCCTTTGCAGGCAATTACAGCCTGAAGTCTGGAACGCATAGACATCACCAGACGCTGGGTTTCATCCCTGGTGATGCTCTGCCAGGCCTCTACTGCAAATGTCTTCAGTTCCTGCTTGTTCTTGGGGCATTTTCCCTTCAGTTTTGTCTTCATCAAGTGAAATGCATGCTCAATCGGATTCAGGTCAGGGGATTGACTTGGCCATTGCATAACATTCCACTTTTTAGCCTTAAAAAACTCTTTGGTTGCTTTTGCAGTATGCTTCGGGTCTTTGTCCATCTGCACTGTGAAGCGCCGTCCAATGAGTTCTGAAGCATTTGACTGAATATTAGCATATAATATTTCCCGAAACACTTCAGAATTCATTCTGCTGCTTTTGTCAGCAGTCACATCATCAATAAATACAAGGGAACCAGTTCCATTGGCAGCCATACATGCCCACGCCAGGACACTACCACCACCATGCTTCACTGATGAGGTGGTATGTTTTGGATCATGAGCAGTTTCTTTCCTTCTCCATACTCTTCTCTTCCCATCACTCTGGTACAAGTTGATCTTTGTCTCATCTGTCCATAGGATGTTGGTCCAGAACTGTAATGGCTTTTTTAGATGTTGTTTGGCAAACTCTAATCTGATCTTCCTGCTTTTGTGACTCACCAATGGCTTTCATCTTGTGGTGAACCCTCTATATTCACTCTTGTGAAGTCTTCTTTTGATTGTTGACTTTGACACATATACACCTACCTCCTGGAGAGTGTTCTTGATTTGGCCAACTGTTGTGAAAGGGTTTTTCTTCACCAGGGAAATAATTCTTCTGTCATCCACCACAGTTGTTTTCTGTGGTCTTCCGGGTCTTTTGGTGTTGCTGAGCTCTCCGATGCATTCTTTCTTTTTAAGAATGTTCCAAACAGTTGATTTGGCCACACCTAATATTTTTTCTATCTCTCTGATGGGTTTGTTTTGATTTTTCAGCCTAATGATGACTTGCTTCACTGATAGTGACAGCTCTTTGGATCTCATATTGAGAGTTGACAGCAACTGATTCCAAATGCAAATGTCACACCTAGAATCAACTCCAGACCTTTTACCTGCTTAATTGATAATGAAATAACGAGGGAATAGCCCACACCTGTCCATGAAATAGCTTTTGAGTTGATAGTCCCATTACATTTGGCCCCTTATAAAGTGGGAGGCACATATAGAAACCATTGTAATTCTTACACCGTTCACCTGATTTGGAGGTAATTACCTTCAAATTAAATTTGAAAGTCTGCAGTTAAAGCACATCTTGTTTGTTTCATTTCAAAGCCATTGTGGTGGTGAATAGAGGCCAAAATATGAAAATTCTGTCAATGTCCCAATATTTATGCACCTGACTGTAGATACTTATAATCAAGTTAAGAATCTTTTTGTAATATAATACCAGGAACAATGTTTCCATTTTTCTGGATAAAGGATAATCTGAATGTAATACTGGACATACTGTAATTGCATTCCATTTATCCAGAAAGCACCTGTTTGAACAGATTGGAATTATCTGGGTGTGAATATGTGGATAATCCCACTGATGTATAAATGACGCTTCATTTGGAGTTTTCAGTTTCTGTGTGTTGTATGTCTTAGTACTTTTTAATGTTTATTGATTAAGAATAATATTGAAGTTTAGCAGACAATAAGATGTTTCTTTTTTTTTTCCTTTGAGTTATGAATGCAGTAAAGTAATACTTAAAGTTGGGGGTGCACAGGCTCCATCCTGAACCTATTGTTGGGAGTATCAGACTGCAGACTCTGGGCCAACGCTTGGCCCAAATGACTTGCGAGGTGTGGTGTTGGAGAAAATAAAAGATGTAGCGTTTTGTGTGTATTGTGTATTATGGCAAGAGAGATAAAGTTGTGCTGACACACTACATACTCTACTTTAGATTGATAATTTGGTGAGAGTCCCATCCCACAATATATGCAATATACAGCTGTCAATGTTTACCATTGTATCAGATTGCAGCATGGAGACAAAAGAAGATATAGGAAAGCAGCACCTCTGAAAACATTGATATTCAAAATTACCAGTTTCAGATTCTTGCCGGTAGGATACTGAGGTAATGGGTTAGCTTAATTATACAGTGCCTTGCAAAAGTATTCACCCCCCTTTGCATTTTTCATGTTTTGTTGCCTCACAACCTGGAATTAAAATGGATTGTTTGAAGGTGTGCATCATTTCATTCACAGAACATGCCTACAACTGTGAAGTTGTGGGTTTTTTTATATTGTGAATCAAACAACATTTAAGACAACATAACAGAAAACTTCAGCGTGCATAACTATCCACCCACCTAAAGTCAGTACTTTGTCGAGCCACGTTTTGAGCTTGCCACATCTTGTCCCTGGGATTTTTGCCCATTCCTCAAGGCAAAGCTGCTCCAGCTCCTTCATGTTGGATGGTTTCCGCTTGTGAATAGCAATCTTCAAGCCTGACCGCAGATTCTCAATTGGATTGAGATCTGGACTTTGACTAGGCCATTCCAACACATTTATATGTTTCCCATTAAACAGGTTTTGCTCAAGAATATACCTGTATTTAGCACCATCCGTCTTTCCCTCGACTCTAATCAGTTTCCCAGTCTCTGCTGCTGAAAAACATCCCCACAGCATGATGTTGTCATCACCATGTTTCACTGTGGGGATGGTGTCCTTGGGGTGATGGGATGTGTTGGGTTTACGCCAGACATAGCGTTTTCCTTCGTGGCCGAAAAGTAAAATTTTAGTCTCATCTGACCAGAGCACCTTCTTCCATACATTTGGGGAGTCGCCCACATGCCTTTTGGCAAACTCAAAACGTGTCTTCTTATTTTTATCACTAAGTAATGGCTTTTTTCTGGCCACTCTTGCATAAAGTCCAGCTCTAGGGAGTGTACAGCTAATTGTGGTCACATGCACAGATACACCAGTCTCTGCTGTGGAACTCTGCAGCTCCTTCAGGGTTACCTTTGGTCTGTGCTACCTCCTTGATTAATGTCCTCCTTGCCCGGTCTGTGAGTTTTGGTGGGCGGCCCTCTCTTGGCAGGTTTGTTGTGGTACCATGTTCTGTTCCATTTGATGATGGATTTGATAGTGCTCCAGGGGATCATGGAAGATTTGGATATTTTTTTTTATAACCCAACCCAGAATTGTACTTCTCAACAACTTTCTCCCTGACTTGTTTGGAGAGCTCCTTGGTCTTCATGGTGTGATGCCTCTTGCTTACTGTTGCAGCCTCTGGGGCCTTTCAGAAAAGGTGTGTTTATACTGACAGATCATGTGACACTTGGATTTCACACAGGTGGACTTCATTTCACTAATTACGTGACTTCTGAAGGTAATTAGTTGCACCAGAACTTTTGAGGGGCTTCATAGAAAAGGGGGTGATAACATATGCACATGCCAATTTTCAGAATTTTATTTATAAAGATTATTTTTTATATATATATTTTTCTCATTTCACTTCACCAAATTAGACTATTTTGTGCAGATCCATCACATAGAATTCAGATAAAAATAAATAAATAAATTACAGGTTGTAATGTAACAAAAAAGGTAAAAAGCCAAGGGGGTGAATACTTTTGCAAGGCACTGTACATGCCAGCAGACTAGTCTGCCCAAAGGTCAGCCTTCCGCATTGTCCCAGTCTTTCCGGTACCTCAAAATGGGTTAAAAAAATTACCTAGGCAAATAATGGATGAAAAACACACCCTTTTAATACAAATACACACAGAACACAAAAAAATAGCAGAAATGCAACAATACCTGAAAAAAGCAAGATTTATATTTCGCACTTAGCAATTTGTAACAGTCAGCATCGCTTGTTGTAATTTGATGGTAGGAGCCTGGTATTACCAGACAATACAGAGCGTGTACTAGTGACTGCCATACAGTACAGAGGGCATCCTAGTGACCACCATGCACTGCAGAGAGCATTCTAGTGACCACCATACAGTACAATGAACATTCTAGTGACCACCATACAATACATAGAGCAACTTAGTGACCAATATATGGTACAGCGAGCATCCCATTGACCACCATACAATAAAGAGAGCAACCTAGTGACCTGCCACATAGTACAAAGAACACTCCTAGTGACGCCACACAGTACAGAGAAATGCCTAGTGGCCGCCACACAGTACAGAGAACATCCTAGTGACTACCACACAGTACAGAATACATCCTAGTGACTACCACACAGTACAGATAACATCCTAGTGACTGCCACACAGTACAGAAAACATCCTAGTAACCGCCACACAGTACAGAAAACATCCTAGTAACAGCCACACAGTACAGAAAACATCCTAGTGACCGCCACACAGTACAGATAACATCCTAGTGACCACCACACAGTACAGAGAACATCCTAGTGACCGCCACACAGTACAGAAAACATCCTAGTGACCACCACACAGTACAGATAACATCCTAGTGACCACCACACAGTACAGAGAACATCCTAGTGACCGCCACACAGTACAGAGAACATCATAGGGACCGCCACACAGTACAGAGAACATTCTCGTCACTGCCATATAATACTAAGAATATCTCCGGTGATCAATAAAACAACAAAAGGTACAGAGAGTATACCAGTGACCACCTTACAGTACTTAGAGCATTTTAGTGACTATTATACAATACAAAAAGCAACCCAGTAACTACCACACAATACAGATAGCATCCCAGTGATCACCATACAGTACAAGGAGCATTTTTGTGACCATTATACAATACATAGAGCATCCTAGTGACCACCATTAAATACAGAGAGCATCATATTGACCACAATACACTACAAAGAGAATCACTACTCACAGTCATATGATACAGAGAGCATCCCATTGATCACAATACAGTACAGAGAGTTTCCTAATGACTGCCATACACTACAAACCACAATGCACTACAAAGAGCTTTCCCAGTGGCCACAATACAGTACAAAGAACATTTTAGTGACTTATACAAAAATAGAGCATCCTAATAACTGCAATTAGAGAGCAACTTAGTGACTGCTATAATAGAGCATTTTAGTGACTGCCACAAAATATTGCCCCCTCATCACCTGGGTATGGCATTCCACCAAACCCTGATGTCCTAGGCTGTAGCATGGTCAGCTTAGTGTTTGATCAAGCACTGTAGATTTACCAGCTCTTCTGATATTGGCAGCTTTCTCTTCCCCACCATATTGGAAATGCTCTTTACAGCATGAAAAAGTTACTATGGGTTTACCTCATATATATTTAATTACATTTTGGTTTTCATCTCTTACCATTTTTTCAGCATCCACAGCTCGGGACTTTTCCTGTTCCAGCTTCTCCTGCCAGCTGCTTTGCACTTTAGAATTTTGGTTCCTCTTTAGTATATCAAGTTCCATCTCCTTAATTTTTTGCTGTCGCTTCTCAAGTTCAGCATCAAGACTGGAACACGTTGCAGTCACACATGCAAATTTCTGTTTAACATCATTTAATTCTGCGGCAAGCTAGGTATTAGCAAACAAATAATCAAGAAAAACCTTATATGCCTATAATTTCAAGTAAACATGCCAGTAATTATTACAGTGATTCAGTATATGAGACCTTCATTATCGCTTTGGTGCTATTAACTTTGTAATAATATCAATATTCTGAATATAGAATGTTGAAATAATGAGTGGTAAATATAAAGATTATACTATTTATTATAAAATGGACCCACACACAACCATTCTGTATATTTTTGATTATTGAGCAATTTATAAACATACAGAATGATCTATAAAAAAATGATCTGTCCACACACACAGGCAAAAGAAGTATTTTAAGTTTTGGCCAATCAAAAATGTTCAACTTGGATAATCATAATACCAAATAAACTTCTCATTTATGAATATTACCATATTGCTAGAAAATATAATTATATGTGTGGCCAAGTTTAGCTACCAACACAACAGATGTATCCACAAACATTCTTGCTGCAGTTGCGCCAAACAGCCCCTCTTGGTGCACCAGGTCCCGTACAACTGTGCTAATACCAGAGTCTATTTGGTGCATGGGCCAACAAGACAGGGAGGTGGGGGTCAGCATGGAGAACGCCAGGCAATATGGTCACCGATGGGAACAGATATATCAGAAAAAAATTAAATGGTACGGTCATGACGTCTATAACAAATGCCTGTGGATCCTTTGTCCTTAAGCATAATTGCTCCACCTTGTGGTTCAGATGTGTAGATACATATTTGACCTCAAATTCACAAACTGAAAAATATCTGGGTTGAGAGACTACTCGTGTTCAGGACATATCTGCTGAGTTAATCAGCTTCCCAGTTCTCCTCTCTTGGTATTAACATGGTCCTGCTAGTTTCCATCATTGCAAGAAATCTCTTTGTGCCTCCCTGTCAGACAACAGTGGTGGTGTCACATTGAATCTTATGGTCTTTCTATGAAAACAACATTGGGCCTAATTCATATTTGTACGTAAACCCGATGGTTTACGTACAAATACGATATTTGGGTGTCTTCGCAGGTGCAAGACCCGTTCTGTGCATGTGCATAACAGGTCTTGCGAAATTGCTCACAGCCCCGTCATCCGCAGCATGACAGAGGTGGGGGCAGAGAGGGCGCGGAACCCGACAATGGTCGCAGACTTCCTGGACCTATGGTGAGCCTGAGTAAGTTTCAGCTTACACAAGCTAGCCGGTGCTTGAAACCATTGTGAATCGCGGCCGATGGTCACAATGGCGATCCTAGGCTGCATCCTCACATGCAGGACTCAGATCATGGAAATGCTAACAAGAGGCATCTATCTCCTACAGCCTCCTCCTGTTGCATTTGAATTTTAATGACACAGAATTGCACAGCCGCTTCATTGCGACTGTGCAATTTCTTACAAACATGTATCAGTCCCATTGTCCCTTGGAGCATTTTAGCATCTTTTTTAAATATAGAGCATTGATCAGAGGTTTTGCTTCCGTTGTAGACGTTTTGCCCAAATTTGAAGCTCAAGTACTTGAATGTCTGGGTTCGTTCCTGTTATCCATAGAAGTTCCCCAGAGTCTGTCTCACTACTCTGATGTACCAGAAGCCGTGGACTCTGCACTGATTAAGATCAAGAGATCAAATAAAGATTGATCATCACACCATTGGACCCCAAGAATGTCTAATATCACCACAACCTTTGTGAATACACATGGGTAATTAGCCCGAACAACCGGGAGAGTCTGAAACTGAAGGAGATGGGACCAAACCACAAATCTGAAAAGCATTGGTGAATATCTGAGATTGGTCCATTTAGGCAAGCATCCTTGACATTTATGGATAATAGGAACTCATCCTGTCCAAGAGCTGAATGAAGCCATCTTGAACTTGTCCATTTGAACACAGGCATTGAAGGACTTCAGATTCAAACTTGAGAAAATAATTACAGGTTTGGATTCAGGACCAAGAACAAGTTTGAAAAAAACAGTGCTCCCACTCTCTTCCACTGAAATTGTGATAATACCAATGAATGGAATCTTTCAAGAGACAGTGGTTTGTATTCACAAAATGCTACACAAATCACACTTTCTCCTTTCATATTAAAGCTCTTTGGAACTACACGTGGAGTGTCTCCACAGCTACTGTACTTCCGATCCTGCAGACATCTCGGCAAGGGTGACCAAGCAGGTAGCTGCGACAAAAAAATTCAAAAGTGCAAACAGTAAATGTTAAAAAAATAAATAAATAAAAAAAAAAAAAAAAAAAAAAAAAAAAGGAGAGTTATGGTAGAACTTACCCTTGTTAACTCTCTTTCTTCAAAGTCCATAAGGTCCACAGGGAGACAATGGGGTGTAGGTGGGACTTGGAGGACCGGACACCAACAGCAAAGCTTTTTCAATACCCAGGATGCTCCGGTATTTCCTCCTATACCCCGCCCAACTTGCCCTCAGTGTTAACAAAACTGAGGGCAACTCAGTTTTGTTAACAAGCCCAAGGCAGGAGCAGGATAGAAGAGATGGATGACTGGTACTTTGAAGAATCACACTCTCACATAGAGAAGGAAACAAGTGACCAAGAGAATAAACCCATAGAAGCCAGGTGCGTCAGAGCAGGTGCCCTATGGACCCTATGGACTTCAAAGAGAGCGCGTTAACAAGGGTAAGTTTTACCATAACTTTCCTTTTCTTCTCCAGGGTCCATAGGGCTCCACAGGGAGACAATGGGGATGTCCCAAAGTAGTTGTTCAAGGGCGGGGACGCTCCTGCGCTGAGAGAAGAACCCGGCGCCCTAAGGAAGCATCCCGAGAGGCAAATGTATCAAAGGCATATAACCTTAGAAAGGTGTCGACAGAAGACCACGTGGTCGCCTTGCATAGTTGTTCAGCAGAGGCGCCACGGCGGGCAACCCACGAGAGACCCACGGAGCAAGTAGAATGAGCAGATACTGTAGCCGGCACAGGAAGGCCAGTCTGTGTAAGCCTGTGAGATAGTCATGAGAATCCATCTGGCCAAAGTCTGTTTGTTAGCTGGCCATCCCTTCTTATGGAATCCATAGAGGATGAAGAGGGAGTCTGACTTCCTGATGGAACTAGTATGGTCCACGTAGATCTTCAGAGCACGGATCACATCCAAAGAGGCCTCACCTGCCGAGAGGTCTGGTGATTGGAAGGCCAGAACTGCAATTTCCTCGTTAAGGTGGGAACGAGCAACCACCTTGGGAAGGAAGCCAGGGTGCATTCTAAGAACAGCCCTGTCCGGATGAAAGATTAAAAAGGGGGAGCGACATGAAGGCGCCCTTACCCTATGGGCAAATGCTATAGCCAGAAGAAACAGTCTTTGCAGTGAGCCACTTGACATCTACCGATTCCAGGGGTTCGAATGGAGGTTCCTGAAGTGCGTAAAGAACCACTGACAAATCCCATGGAGCCACAGGAGGGACAACGGGGGGTTGTATACGTAGAACACCTTGCAGGAAGCTGTAAACATCCGGTAGAGGAGCAATTCTGCGCTGGAACCAGATGGAGAGAGCAGAGACGTGCACTTTCAGAGATGCTAGGCGGATTCCAAGATCCAGTCCAGCCTGAAGAAAAGCAAGTATCCTAGAAACTTTAAAAACTTGGGGGTCATAGTTTCTAGGAGGACACCACTGGAAATACTGTATGTATGTCATACCCGGAGATAAATCCTGGCAGTGGCCCGGTTTACATGCTCTGAGCATGGTATGGACCACATAGCTAGAAAATCCATTAGACCATAGGAAGGATGTCTCAAGAGCCAAGTCGTTAAAGACAGTCCGGATGTAGACAGGGACCTTGAGACAACAGGTCTGGTCGTAGAAGAAGTTGAAGAGGAGTGTCTATGGATAGACTTTGAAGATCGGAGTACCAATGGGACTGTGCCCCCTTCCTATTTGGGACATCTGTAGCCACCAGGCTAGGGACAGGCGAACCTCCGGGGAGAGGCCCATCGCCTGGGATCTGAGCACATGGGGCAGCCCGTTCCACCTGGAGAGGATCAGGTGTTATAGGGTCCTGGAGCAAAACTGAGCGAACTCCACCATGTTGAAGGTGGACACCATGGATCCCAGGGTCTGCATTGCAGAGTGAATTGATACACGGCGACTGTGTAGTAGTCTGCGCACCTGATGCTGTAATACCGCAATTTTGTCTGCTGCAGATGTAGAATTCTTTTCCAGTTGATCAGCCAACCGTGCGTTTGTAGAAAAGCAATGGTTACCTGTAGATGGCGGTGAAGAATTTCTGGGGAGCTGGCCAACAGCAAGAGATCATCTAAGTATGGGAGCAGTCTGATCCCTTGACAACGAAGATTGGCTGCCCTAACTGCCATGATCTTGGTAAAGACCCAAGGAGCCGTAGAAAGGCCAAAAGGCAGAGCTTGAAATTGGTAATGTTGCTGTAGTATAGCAAACCGGATATATTGTTGATGATAAGGCGCTATATGTACATGTAGGTAAGCGTCCTGAATTCCCAAGGACACCATAAAGTCCCCAGACTCCATAGCCAGGACAATAAAGTGGAGGGTTTCCATACGAAACCTAGGTACCCTGATAAACTTGTTCAGAGACTCGAGATTGAGGATAGGCCGATGAGACCCACTGGGCTTCTGAACCAAGAAAAGGGGAGAGAAATAACTGGTCCCTCGCGGTGACAATGGGACCAGAAGTATTACCCCCGAGTGCAACAAGGACTGAATGGCCTTTTGGAGCAGCAGGGCCTTGCTTGGGTCCGATGGAGGCCCTGTGCAAAAGAACTGCTGGTGGAGGGGTCACCTCAGAGAGCGCATCTGCGGGAGATCACTTCTCTTACCCAGGCGTCTGATGTGGTCTGGCGCCAGAACTGGGTGAATTGAAGAAGTCTGCCTCCCGCCCAGGGAGAGGCCCGCCCCGTCAGGCTGAAGGCTTGTCTTCCGGTTTGGTAGGTGGACGTCTAGTAACCCAGGTCAGTTTGCTCCTAGGCTTGAAGACCTTAGTGGATGCCTGATGCCTTGGAAAGGATTGACCTTTAGTTTTCCTTGAGTACGAAAGGACCGAAAGGATGACATCTGAGGCTGAAGGCAAGAACGCCGTCTTGGAAGCTGCCAAGGTAGTCACAATTTTGTCCAATTATGGGTCAAACAGGATCTCCCCAGAATAAGTCAGAGACTCAAATGCCTTTTTAGAGTCCAAATCTGCCTTCCATTAGCGAACCCACACAATACGGCGGGCTACTAGGGAAGTGGCAGATGCCTTGAAAGCTAGGCAACCAGTATCCAGAGCTGTGTCACCTAAATAGGAGGCTGCATCTCTAATGTGAGATATGTAGGACAGCTGTTTCCTCAAAGCATCAGAGGGAAATGTATTTTCTAGGGCCTCTGCCCAACTCTTAATGGCTTTTGCCACCCAGGCCGTATCCCTAGCAGGATGAGTAATAGCTCCTGTAAGAGAGTATATAGATTTCAGAGAAGCTTCAATCCTTCTATCCGTAGTCTCCTTTAAGGAGGTTGCAGTATGGATAGGTATGATAGCATTCTTAAATAGACAAGTCACATGGGAATCCACTGCAGGGGCAACTTCCCATTTAGTGCAATCAGTAGCTGTAAGAGGGTAAAAGGAACTTAAACATTTAGGCATCTGAAATCTTTTACTGGGCATATTCCATGCGTCACTCATATGATGATCAGATAGCTACTTAAATAGTGGCTCTTTTGCCTTAGGAGTGGGTTCTGTCTCTTCTATTTGAAAATATGAGATATGGTAAGAACTTACCCTTGTTATCTCTATTTCTACGAAGTCCATAGGGCTCCACAGGATACCTTGGGGTATAGGTGTGACGTCAGTCGCAGGGCACCAAAGAGTTAAGCTTTCAGCCTCCCAGGATGCACTAGGTCCCCCTCCTATACCCCGCCCCCGAGCCAAGGCACCTCAGTTAGTTACCAAGCCATAGGCCGGAGGAGGAGAAGGAAGAGAGAGAACAAAGATCTGGACACATACAAGAATCACATTCTCACCAGAGGGAGACGGAAAACCGGTGACCAGAGCAAAGCCCACCTGCAGCACAGGTGCGACAGGGCGGGAGTCCTGTGGAACCCTATGGACTTCGTAGAAATAGAGATAACAAAGGTAAGTTCTTACCATATCTCATATTTTCTACTTCAGGGTCCATAGGGTATCCACAGGATACCTTGGGGATGTCCCAAAGCAGTATCCTTTAAGGGTGGGGACGCTCCTGTGCAGAAAGGAGAATCCGCCGCCCGAAGGAAGCATCCTGAGAGGCGAAGGTGTCAAACCTGTAATACCTCCCGAAGGTATGGACAGAGGACCACGTAGCAGCCTTGCAGATCTGGACTGCAGAGGCACCACGTCGAGCTGCCCACGAAGGACCCACAGACCTAGTGGAATGAGCCTTCAGAGAAGGAGGAACCGGTAGGCCTTCATGAAGATAAGCTTCAGAAATAGCCATACGGATCCAGGCTGCCAAAGTTTGCTTTGAAGCAGGCCAACCCTTTTTACAGAAGCCTTAGAGGACAAACAAAGCATCCGACTTCCTAAACGAAGAAGTGCGGTCAACATAAGTCCTTAAGGCCCGCACAACATCCAAAGAGGCCTCACCCACGGAAAGACCCGGTGAGTTAAAGGCCGGAACAACGATTTCCTCATTAACATGAAACTGGGAAACAACTTTGGGAAGAAACTCGGGCCGAGTGCGGAGTACTGCCCTGTTCCCATGAAAAACCAAGAAAGGGGGTCTACAAGAAAGAGCCCCTAACTCAGAAACACGTCTGGCTGAAGCAATAGCCAGAAGGAAAACAGTCTTAGCTGTTAGCCATTTAAGATCCACTGATCCCAGTGGTTCAAACGGCGGTCCTTGGAGAGCCCTCAGGACCACAGCCAAATCCCAAGGCGCCACAGGTGGAACAAAGGGCGGCTGAATGCGGACAACACCTTGCATAAAGGTGCGCACATCCGGGATTGTAGCAATCCTACGGTGAAACCAGACAGACAGGGCCGAAACCTGTACCTTCAAAGAAGCAAGGCGAAGCCCATGATCTAGTCCCGCTTGCAGGAAGGCGAGAATCCGAGACAGACGAAAATCCCGCGGTGCATAACCTCTCGGTCGACACCACTGGAAGAACGTATGCCACACGCGATGGTATGTCCTCGCGGAAGACTGTTTCCGAGCTCGCAACATGGTACGCACCACAGAGCTGGAAAACCCCCGGGACCTCAGCATGGCCGTCTCAACAGCTACGCCGTCAAAGACAGCCGAGTCAGGTCCGGGTGACGACAAGGACCCTGAGACAGGAGGTCCGGTCGTAGCGGCAACCGCAGAGGACTGTCCACGGACAGACCCTGAAGGTCTGAGAACCAGTGCCGTCTGGGCCACGTGGGAGCTATCAACAGGAGCGTCCCTCCTTCCTGTTTGAATTTCCGGATTACCCGTGGAAGAAGGGAGACCGGAGGGAACAGGTATGCGAACCGGAACGTCCACCGGACGGACAGAGCATCCACCAGAGACACCCCTTCGTCTCTTGTGCGAGACCCGTACACCGGCAACTTGTTGTTGTGCCGGGACGCCATGAGGTCGATCTCTGGAAGACCCCATCTGTCCACCAGTAGTTGAAAAACGTCCGGGTGCAGGGACCATTCCCCCGGATGAACGTCCTGGCGACTGAGAAAGTCCGCCTCCCAATTGAGCACTCCCGGGATGAAGACCGCTGATATGGCCGGAAGATTGCGCTCCGCCCAAACCAGGATCCGAGACACCTCTACGAGAGCTGCCCAGCTTCGGGTTCCTCCTTGCCTGTTTATGTAGGCCACGGTGGTAGCGTTGTCCGACTGGACCTGTACCGGGTGACCCAGGAGAAACCGATGTGCCTGCTGGAGAGCATTGAAGACCCAAGATATTGATTGGAAGCTCCGCTTCTGTCGGCGTCCACCTGCCCTGGAACAGATGTGGACCCGAAACTGCTCCCCAGCCCCGAAGACTGGCGTCCGTTGTCAACAGGACCCAATTTGGAACCCAGAACGGACGTCCCTCGCTGAGGTGGGTCATCTGTAACCACCAAGCAAGGGACAGGCGAACCTCCGGGGTGAACACAATCGTCTGGGACTTCAGAGACTGAGGCAGCCCGTTCCACTTTGACAGGATCAGGTGCTGCAGAGGTCTGGAGTGAAACTGGGCATATTCCACCATGTCGAACACCGACACCATGGAGCCCAGTAACCTCATCGCCGAGTGTAGAGACAACCGGCGGCTGTGCAGACAACTGCGCACCCTTGACTGTAAAGCAGAGATCTTTTCCTCCGTCACGAAGATCTTTTGCTGTCCCGAGTCCAATAAGGCTCCAAGATGCAGAATCCTCCGAGACGGGATTAGAGTGGACTTCTGCCAGTTGATTAGCCAGCCGTGCCGTTGCAGCAGGGCAATGGTCAGGTCCAAGTGGCGTAACAGGAGCTCTGGAGATCCCGCCACCAATAACAGGTCGTCCAAGTACGGCAACATGCGGACTACCTGCAGCCGCAGAGAAGCCGCCATGACCGCCATCACCTTGGTGAAAACATGTGGTGCTGTCGCCAGGCCAAAAGGTAACGCCCGAAACTGGAAGTGGTCGCTGCGGATTGCAAACCTGAGGAACTGATGATGGCGCAAAAGAATAGGGACATGCAGGTAAGCGTCCTGTATGTCCAATGACACCATGTAGTCCCCAGGTTCCAGCGCCAGAATGATGGACAAAGGGTCTCCATCCGAAACTTCGGTACCCGCAAAGACTTGTTGAGTGCTTTGAGGTTGAGAATCGGACGATACGACCCATTGGGTTTCTGTACCAAAAAAAGATTTGAATAGAAACCCTGGCCCCTCTGGGAGAATGGAACAGGCACTATAACTCCAGCCTGGAGCATAGTGTGCAATACCTTCCGCAGCTCCGTAGCCTTGTTCCGGTCTGATGGTAGACCCGTGGTGAAGAATCGAGCCGGGGGTCTGTGCCGGAAGGAGAGGGCGTACCCGTGGGAGACCACCTCCAGAACCCAAGTGTCTGTCGTAGTGACCGACCAACACTGGGCGGACTGCAGCAGGCGGCCTCCCACCCTGGGATCCCCCAAAGGGAGGCCCGGACCATCAGGCCGCAGGCTTGTCATCTGGCTTGGGGGCCGGACGTCTGGTACTCCATGCCTGCTTCCGGGGCTTGACCGATTTCCTAGGGCCAGCCTGACGAGGAAACGACTGTGGTTTGGGCCTGCCCTGGGCCCTAGATGACCGAAAGGACGATGGTCCAGAACCAGAAGGAGCAGCGGCCGACGGGAGACAAGCCGATTTGGCTGCCGCCAGCGTGGCCACAATCTTATCCAGATCCGGACCGAAGAGAACTTCTCCGGTAAACGGCAACGCTTCCAGACCCTTCTTGGAATCTGCGTCCGCCTTCCAGGATCGCAGTCACAAGGTGCGACGAGCAGCTACCGCTGCTGAAGAAATTCTAGACACCAGAGTACTAATGTCTAGAGCCGCCTCGTTGATGTAGGTGGCCGAATCACGGAGATTGCCAATCAACTCCGCCTGTTCGGCCGGACAGTCGGAATCAAAAGAAGCCTCTAATGAATCCGCCCAGCGCTCCATCGCTCTGGCAACCAAGCAAATGGCCATAGCCGGCCGTGCTGCCCCCCCGCAAGGGAATAAGCGGACTTCAGGCAGATTTCCACCTTGCGGTCCGTAGCATCCTTAAAGGAGGACATGGATGGCATCGGCAATCTGGCACTACGGACAAGACGGGTCACGTGAGAATCCACCTGTGGAGGGGATTCCCACTTAGCAAAATAATTATCCGCGAACGGATAAGCCACCTCCAGGCGTCGCTGCGGCTGGTATCTTTTGCCAGGTTGTTTCCACGCCTCCTCTAAATGGTCCACCAACTGACCTGAAAGAGGAAAGACTGTGGCATCGCCCTTCACGTCTTTGAAAAAGGCATACTTAGACTTAGCCGCTGGGGGAACTTCGTCCTCAATCACCAAGGCTGTGCGGACCGCCCGAATAAGTCCAGGAATATATACTTTGGACTTAGCATCAGCGTCCTTAGTATGGAGAGGTTCCTGATCGTAAGGATCCAGAATCTCCCCATCATCAGACGTCCCTTCGTCATCCTCATAAGGAGCGGACAGAGACGCCACCGGCCGTTTATGAGGCCGCATCACAGAGTCCCCTTGCAACACATCCGACAAGTGCTGTACAGAACTCGTCAGGGAGTTAACCCACGCTGGCTCCTGAGAAACCGGGAGCGGGGAAATAGGGAGACTGTGGGGTACCACCAATTGTCATGGGAAACCCTGCATGGGTGACGACACCACCGACTGCTGGGACAAACCCATCGGAGTAAACGCGGGCTGCGGAGCTAACTGGCCCACTAAAGCTGTTAGCGCCTGAGCGAAACAAGCCCAGGGCGGCTCCTGTACCGGTGCTGTAACCATAAGAGGCCGCGCCATGGACAAACACTGCCGGCAAAGGCCCTCCGCGCTACCCTCCCCCTCCGCTAACGGTACTTTACACGTGGTACACTGTAGCCGGAGGGGAAAATCACTTTCAGACATGATGGCACCACGTATGTGACCCCTCTCACCAATTATATATTAAATAGGCGAGAGACCACCCTGCAGCACCGCACCGCAAGGGCTTAGCAGAAAGAACAGGGACAGTAATAAAGCTGACAGTCTTGAGAAGAAAAGTTACAGGCAGCAGCGCTAGCACAGTCACATACAATGCAAAGAAAATCAATTCCTGCACTAACAGCGCTGATCACTCAACTACACAGACACAGGGCCTGGTAGGACACAGCGCTGCATACACAGACCTGACCACAGCGGAGGAGAGGTATGCAGGGGGACCCAGACCACGATGCTTCCAATGCAGGCTTCCAGCAGCGATCACCATGCTTCTGAAAAGATGGCCGCCGAGGAGCAGAGAGAAGGCTGGCCTGGGGGAGGAGCGCTGACACAGGGCCAGTCAGCACAGTGCAGAGAGGACTGTGTGCAGCGGGGGAGGCGCCGGCTGTGAGACAGGGAAGGAGCGCTCCCCTGGCATGCATTTAACCCCTGGGACGCCGCAGCGCTACCGCTCTGCTGCGGTCCGCTGTCCCAGGGGGTAGTGGAAGCGCAGGTTGGTCGCCTGGCTCCACGCTGCAGCCAGTCCCCAGGGAGCCCCCTGCCTGGGGACTTAGGACCATGTGATCAGCGGGGACCCACCGCGGGACCCCGCTGCTTACCTCTGTCTCCCTTGAATCCGGCCATGGTCCGGAACATCTGGGGTCACCGCTAGCTGTGACCCCAGATGCCCACCAGCATCCCCGGATCAGTACCGGCGTTCTGGTACCGGCGGGGTGTAGGGAAGACAGCATGGACGTCAGGACTGACTGTCCATGCTGTTCATCCAGATGTGCAGCCACAGCTGCATGAAGAAAAAGCTTCAGGGGCTCTTCTAGCCCCCACTCCAACAGGTGCACCCGACTCCGGCCGGGCACCAAACTAAACTGAGGTGCTTTGGCTCGGGGGCGGGGTATAGGAGGGGGACCTAGTGCATCCTGGGAGGCTGAAAGCTTAACTCTTTGGTGCCCTGCGACTGACGTCACACCTATACCCCAAGGTATCCTGTGGATACCCTATGGACCCTGAAGTAGAAAGATAGATTTTACAGCTCTCACAAGTGCAGGTATATTCAACTTGAGGGGGGGGTCCTCCTCTCCCCAGAGAGGAGTCAGAATGAGAGAGATCTGTGTCTTTGGCCTCCCCAGATGATTGATCACAAATCTGATAACCGGGTGGACTGGGAAGATAACACAGCACGCTTAGTAGGTTTACTAGGTAAGGGTCTCTCCTTTTGCAGCATTTGTAAAAAGCTGTAGAGGTATAAGCAGCCTCTGCACTGAGGTAGAAAATGCGTCACCCATGGGGGAGGCTAAGGATTTGCAGGGAGTACCTGTTGTGGCCATCCCATAGGGGGAGCTACAACAGGGACCACTAGGTGGTCCGCAATTTTTGCCAGCACCTGTGAAAAAGTAGCCCGGGGCAGTATAACAAGATGCACAAAGACCATCCTGAATAAAGTCCTCTGAAGCTAAGCCTGCTTAGCAGGACTTACAAGACACCAGAGTGGGGGCAGCAGGCTGCTTGTTATTCTTGCCTCTGCCAGACATAGCTGCAAGAATAATGTAACACACAATCTGGCACAGTGCAGTGAGCAACCCAGATGTATGTGCAATATAGCAAAGTGCGCAACAGTGATATATAGTATGTGATAGCCCTCACAAATATAGGGAGATGTGAGGTACAATGAACCTCCCCATACCTTAGTATACCAGGGTTATAGTGGAATAAAGGTAAAGGTAGAAGCTGACAGTTATAGAAAAAAAAGGAAACAGACAGCAGCGCTAGCAAAAGTCACATACAATGCAGAATATGCAATATAACTGCAGTGGGCACTAAAATCAATTACACAGACCACAGTGGGTGGTAGGATATAGCACTGTATAACCTGGCCAATGGGAGTTGTATACAGGGAGACTGGACCCAGCGTTCCTGGAGACCTGAATGCAGAAAATGGCTGCCATGAGTCTCAGAGGGGGCAAAGGGTGAGCGAGGAGCAGCAAGACTGCAGTGGAATGGCATCCTGAGCTGGGGGAGGGGCTGCAGGGAGAGCGCCTTCTCCCCTATGCTGACATTAACCACCGGGTCCCCTGGCCTTAAATTGTGCCCTGCGCCAGTGCTTGTCCTGGTGGTCTAGTGGAGTCCCGGACAAACCGGTGTCCACATCAGCGCCTCCCATCTGTCTCCTGAGACTGGAGGCAAGACAGCGCATAGACGCGGGTCCCTGCAAGCGGTGATCCGCCTTACCTGTCCCCTTGAGTCCCGCCTGCAGTCTGGGGCCCGGGGAGCCCTGCTAGCTAGGTCCCCCTCAGAGATCAGCCGGGAGTACCTAGCTTAGGGCTGGTGTAACTGCGCCAAGGAGGGGTGATGGAGCAGCAGTGCAGATGTCCAAAGGACTGTCTAGCGCTGCTGCTCTTGTAGTAAAATAAATGAAAATAAAGGTGAATCATAAAAATAAGTTTCGGCTGCTTAATAGCAGCCCCACTGTTATAACGGTGATCCAGCTCCTGCCGGACACCAACGAAACGGAGTTGCCCTCAAGCTCTGGGCGGGGTATAGGGGGAAGGACTGGAGCATCCTGGGATTGAAAAAGCTTTGCTGTTGGTGTCTGGTCCTCCAAGTCCCACCTACACCTCATTGTCTCCCCTATGGACCCTGTGGAGGTCTATGGGAGGAAGAAGCAAAAGCATTGAGAACAAATTTTAAGTTGTCAAGAGTCGTGGAGGATCCTCTACTCTATACCACATGGTACAAGTGTCATAGAATAAAAGAGAAAATAACAAGACAATGGCTGGCGTGCTGACTGAACCCACATTCCCTTGCATCCTTTATAAGCACTTTAAGACAGCCAGGCAGACCGATCATGAGTCAGAAATTTGCTAGAAAGCAACTTCTGACCATATTTACCAACATTCCCTACATGATCCGTAAATGTAACTGATTATTGGGCATGCGGAACCACTGGCGGATCCAGGGAGGGGGGCAATTGTGGCGATCGCCCCCCTAGAAGTCAGACTCCGCTGTCACATGACAGCGCTCCTCATCCACATAGCATCCAGCAGCCTGTAATGTCATGCTGCTGCAGGCACCAGGGGGAGATCCGGGCACTAGAGTGTGACATACAGTGGTAACAGGTGTCCCCTGGCTGTGTCTGTGTGCAAGATAAAAGGAGCGGCGGCCATTTTTTCGAGGACCAGCGCCCAGGGTAGCATGCTTGGCTCCCGAGTCCCGCACGCCGTATCAACCACCTTCCTTCAGCTCTGCTATAGTAGGTTAGGTCCAGGAGCTGTGGGGAGCAAGCAACTGGTGAGACAGGAAGAGGGGACTGATGGGGGAGAGTGACGGGGCAGAAACAAGCAGAGTGCAAGCTGTAGAAGTTGTAATCACAGGAGAGCACCCGGCTGAGGCATAAAGTGGTACCATAACAAGGTAATAACAGCAAATAAGTTCCTTATATGTCAATGTTTGTGTATATATGTGGCTGTGTGTATATATGTGGCTGTGTGTATATATGTGGTTATCTGTGTGTATATATGTGGCTGTGTGTGCATATGTGGCTGTGTGTGTATATATGTGGCTATCTGTGTGTATATATGTGGCTGTGTGTATATATGTGGCTGTGTGTGTATATATGTGGCTGTGTGTGTATATATGTGGCTATCTGTGTGTATATATGTGGCTATCTGTGTGTATATATGTGGCTATCTGTGTGTATATATGTGGCTGTGTTTGCATATGTGGCTGTGTGTATATATTTGGCCATCTGTGTGCATATGTGGCTGTGTGTATATGTGTGCATGTGTGTGTGTCTCTGCTTTGACAAAGTCTTATATGTCCTGTTTGTAATAAATATATATATATATATATATATATATATAAAGGTTTGTTGGAAATGGTGAATGTAGCATCTCATGGTTTCAAGCTAGGTCACAGATATATCGGGCACTGTACCACTATCACACCCACCTCATTGGCTGGCAAGGCAAGGTGGTAATTAACTTAATCGGAGGGGGAGGAGTTAGGACTGGAAAGGGGAGGAGTCTGCGCTAAACAGTAAATCGCCCCCCCCCCCCCTAAAAGAAAAGTCTAGATCCGCCAACGTGCGGAACAAACATGATACAATATTGGGCAAATTGAGTACAAAAGATTACAGTAGTAAATAAACTATACAATATACATTAGGAAACTGTAATAAATGTAATGTATATTGCATCATTTTATCCTGATTAGGTTAGAGATCTGTCCATACTGCTTTCCTCAAATGCAATTTAGCATTTGCTGTAGTTCTCCACCTCCAAGTTCCTTTGCATGAGTAGAATGCAGCACGGCGTCAATGAGTATGTATAATACGATTTAGAGGGCCTCTCTAGCACAGTACAGAAATACTGAAACTCCATCACTTTCACGCTCTCCACATTGAAGCATACAGTCTTGGAAGGTTTGCCGAGGGTATGTTCTAAGTAGGATGAACAATCCCCATATGTTCTGTACCTTAGTGTTCTCCTTTTGTAGAAGGAAATGTTGTTTCTTGGCATCCAGGTTCTTGTCTCGCTCATATCTCAGTTCTTTCTCAGCAGAGCTGCAGACGTTCTGGACTCTGTGCAGGTCTTGGCGTAGCTGACGTATTTCCTCATACTGCTGTTGGATCAGTGAATCCCCAGACAGATGCTGCCAAACACAAGTGAAAATCACAGTGAGATGATAATTTAATTCCTTAAAGTAGTAACAGGCATTATTTACAAATTGCTGGCGTAAATTCTGCACAGAATACGTGTGTCTGTGTGTATAATTTATCATTATTATATGTGGGAGAGCTGACAAAGTGTTCTGCTGAAATAAAATGTAATATTCATGTAAAGTGACTGATAGTGGACTAATTGGCATAGAAAACAAGGTTAAATGTTTGGGGGACTATACTACATCAAGCTTAGAAGAAACTATGATAGCATCTATAACAGCTATATTGTTAACAATATCAGCAGAAGAGCTTAAATGGCAAAAGAGGATTTTCTTTTTACTCACCGTAAAATCAATTCCTCCGAGTTCAATCTGGGGAATGCTGATGCTGGGATATGAGGGAGAGGCCGAGGAGTAGGCACTATAATAGTTAATGGTCTGAAACCTGCCTCCCCTATAAATTCTCCCCTTCCTCTAGCTCCTCAGTTATCTGACTAGTAAAGCCAAAGGAGAAAAATAGTGAAGAACACCACCAGGGAAGGAACTCAGGGCCTGATTCAGACCCGGTTGCAAGTGCTGAGCGTTTGCAGCCGGGTCGATGATTGCCCACTGGCATGGGCGCGACGGAGCCGGCTCCGTCGTGCGCATGCGCGAGACCCGGCTAGCGACGGGTGCCCCGTCGCTCCGGGTCTCGCACCAAAGGGGGCGAGCTGTAGATGGTGAGTGACAGCTCGCCCCCTTTGGTGGGCGGGCCGGGGGGGTGGCCGGCCAAACAGAGGCGTTCCCAACGGAACACTTGCCGTTTGGGGGCGGCCCCACTGACATCACCAGTGATGTCAGTGGGAGAGCTTCCGGCTTTGTTAGAGCCGAAAGCTCTCTGGGGCTTGCGGCCACCAGACCCTACCACAAGGGTCTAGTCGCAAGCCCGATGGTCGCGATGGTCTTGACCATGGCGACCATCAACCTGGCCGCTTGCTATAGCTGTGGGTGGTTACCCACAGGTATGCGAGCGGCCTGGAGGCCGCTCCAAAAAAAAAAAAAAAAAACACCCTGATTCAGAGCGAGCGCTCTTTCAGAGCGCCCGTCTCTGTATCAGGCCCTCAGTGTTTCCCAGATTGGACTCTCTATACACTGTAGTATAGTACACTGGGACTGCAAGCCTCAAGAGGGAAGGGAATCACGCACAGGCAGTGCTGCACGCAAAATTATACCAGCAAAACCCTCATCCTTAGCCACAAAAGTGTGGAAACAAACTTTGTTAAACGTGTGCACTGAGGACCAGGTGGCAACCTTGTATTGTTGTTCAACCGAAGCACCATGCTGAGCTGCCCAAGAAGCACTCACAGCCCGAGTCAAATGCACTCGAATGGGATCAGGAATAGAATCATAGATATATATAGGCCTGTCTCTATTATGAGCGTCATAAAGCTCTAAGAGGGGTATCCAATTAGCCATCAACAGTGAAAAACAGGGATTTCTCGCCGATTATCCCCATTTTTCGACAATGTTATTTTTCTCCCTATCCTATTATTTCGGATGAATAATAGGATATTTCAGCCGAAAACAAATAGGATCCATGATAAGTTCACGGACCTAAGTGTTTTCGCCTTTGCGACTGCAAAAAAACAGCACTTTTCGTGGATTTTTTCTCGGGACGCACCAGGTCCCGGAATAAAAGCCACGATAAGTGCCAGCGTCAGGCAGCACTCCGGGGCTAATTGGATAGCCCCGGGGGATACATTAGCGCCCAAACAATGTTTGGGGCTAATTGGATACCGCCATTTGAGACAGTCTGCTTTAAGCAAAGCAGCGGTTCTAGCCACATATATACTGAGGATCGTACCACATCCAGAAATCGGAGTAGACTCTCTGGATCAGATGATTGCAAGATTGGAACAACAATCTCCCGATTAAGGTGAAAATGTGAAACCACCTTAGGAATAAAGGATAGCCAAGAACGGAGAACCACCTAGTCCACATGGGAAAATCAAAAGAAAAGTTACCTTCCAAGTTAACCACCTTAATTCCACCGTATATAGTGGCTCAAAAGGAGCCTGCTGAAGAGCAGCGAAGACTAAATTAAGGTCCCATGGTGGGAGGAGTGGAATATAAGGTGACTGGATGTTCTAACATCTGGTAAGGATGCCAGACGCCTCTGAAAAAGTACAGACAAGGCCGAAACCTGACCCGTCAATTAAGAGAGGTGGAGGCCTTTGGACGTTACGTTCTATAAAGATAAAGAAGACGTGGTAAGCAGATCCTCGAGGTTGAAACTCTCTTGGTTTTGCACCAAAGGATGTAAAATCTTCACACCCTACAATAAATAATTGAAGTGGATGACTTACATGCTTGCAACATAGTCTGGATAACGGATGTAGGAAACCCCTTGGACCTCAAAAGACTGATCTCAAGTGCCACGCCGTTAAAGCCAATTGAGGTAAATTGGGATGGAAAAATTAATCCAGCGATAATAGATCTTTTTGTAGTGGCAGCCTCCACATCTGATTGACCACCAGAGACAGAAGACTTGTGTACCATGACCTCCATGGCCAATCTGGTGCCATTAGAAGGACATGAGCCTCAGTCTCGCTTGAACCATCTGAATACATGCGGGAGCATGGGAATGAGCAGAGAGATACCTGAAATGGAAGGACCACTTGGCTGTCAAGGCATCTACCAGGATCACCTGTGGATCCCTGGACCATGCCCCAATACCACGGAAGCTTCCTAATCAATCTATCTCTGTCAGACCCCACTTCTCCACAAACTTTTTTTAATATGTCCTGATGTTGGGACAACTTCCCTGGGTGAACTCTGAGAGAGTTGGCTTCTCACTTGTCCACCCCTGGAATAAAAATGGCAGATATGGCTGGTACAAATTAAGTCATGATCTATACAGTCTCTGACATAACCTGAGGACTCATGGTTCCTCCTTCTCTGTTGATGTATGCCACTGCTGTAGCATTGTCTTGCTACACCTGTATAGGCCTGCCCTTGAGAAAATGTTGTGCCTGGACAAGACCATGAAAAACAGCTCGCAGTTCTAGCATATTTATACATTCTCTCTTTCAGTGACCAAAGCCCCTGTAACTGGAACCCTTGAGTCACTGCACCCTATCCCCGGAAACTGGCATCTGTTGTGACTCATGCTCATTTCCAAGGAGAAAGGTTGGGAATGCTGAGCCACTAATCCAGGGAATGAAGCGTCTGTATGGACAGTTGAAAAAAACTGCAGATCTAGGCAGGTATCCCGTCTCCTCAAACGCTGAAGTTTAAAATGCTGAAGGGGACTTCCAGTGGGCAGGGCATCTAGAATGGCCACTTTTTAACCTGGCTCCCTGATCTCCATCATTCACAACACTAATTGAGGATTTGGAGCTGCAAAAGAGGAGTAATTCATCATACTGCTCCCACCTGGAGTGGTGACACGGGGCCACATCTATCTCCACCAGAGTCCGGCCCAAATCTGGGCCTACCTTGGGGTTCTACGCTGTCTTTACATGTGGCGGGTATAACCCTTCTTCCCCGACAGCTATGTACGTCCTCAGAGGCTTCTACCTAGCCCAGACAGGGACCTTGTGTACTGCTAGGAGAGGTGGCGTCCCACATGCGGCTGTATCCCGCTGAAGCTGCAGCTCTCCTTCCGTCTCCCCTCTAGGCTCCCGCTGTGAATCAGCCTGGACTTCTTGTTCATGGTGGTCTGCTTTGCAGAGTCTGCGCGCTGCTCCCACCGGCTTCTAAAGGCTGTGGCTCTCTGCTTCCTCCTCCACAGCTTTGGCTCAGTGAAAGGATCAGAGGGAGCATCTGACTGAAGTGCACTGAGGTGACTCTGGCTGGCTGATTAACCTGTCCCTGCTTGGGGCTATTGTGCCTCCCTGTTTGGGGTCCCACTTACCCAATTTTATGCAGAGGGGAGTGTAACTGCCCTGGGAAGATCTGAACTGTGTTATTATAACATATCATAAGCACCTAAGAATCCATCCTCATACAGCTGGGGGTATTAGGTGGATAATTCAACAAAACCATGGAAGTGCCTGCTATGCTGCCTGCTGCAAATACACCTGCTACATATCTGGTGACAGAGCTGGGTAGACTCTTTCAGTCATATCTAGACGACAAATTTAACAGTTTGATTTCCACTTTGGATCAATTTCTGGGCTTTCCTGCCCATTCCTCACAAACTGAGACCCCCTTGGAAAAGTTGAGTGACTCTGTGATTGTGTCTCTCCATTGCCTCTACAGCCTACATGTAATGCTCTGAAGCTTGTACATATTGCAGAGGATGAGACTTTATTCCCTACAGAGTAGTTTTACTGGGACATTTGGAATTCTAGCCTCCAGAAGGACTTTCTCTATCTCCATGGGCAACTGGACAATCTGAGATAATTTTCTCCTATCTGGGTCCTGAGACATGGCTTTTGACCATACTTTATGGGTTGCACCAAAGGTTAAAGTGGTCAGAATGTGGCAGAACTGCGTTCCGTCAGTTCCATTTGGAGACGGAACCAGTTCCGCCTCCTCCGGCCCACCTAATCCACGATGTCATCCCGGTGCCCGCTGAGATTTTGTTACTAGTGGACGCCCGGCTGCTTCCCTACAGCGACAGCCGGAGGCTGGAGTTCACTCTTGATTACAGCCTCCGGCTCCCGCAGTGTGCAGCTCCGAGGAGCAGGCAGCCAGACGGACGGCAGGGGACGCAAGAGCGGGGCTTAAGGTAAGTATTGTTTTTTTTTTTTTTTATGTAAGGGGCACTACTACAGGGGGCACTTACTAATGGAGGCACTACTACAGGGGGCATTACCACTGGGGGCACTACTACAGGGGGCACTTACTAATGGAGGCACTACTACAGGGGGCACTACTACAGGGGGCATTGCATAAGGGGCACTACTACTGTGGGCTCTGCATAAGGGGCACTTCCACTACAGTGGGCATTGCATAAGGGGCACTACTGCTGTGGGCATTATGTGTAATGGAAACTACTACTGTGGGCATTGTATAAAGGGCACTACTACTGTGGGCATTGTGTATTAGGGGCACTACTACTGTGGGCAATGTGTATATGGGGAACTAAAGTAGGCGCTGTGTAAAAGGGGCACTACTGTGTCATAACATGAATAAGGGACACTATGTGGTGTCATTTGAATCAGGGACACTATGGTGTAATGTGAATAAGATTGTGCTACTGTGTGGCGTAATTTGAATTGGGAATACTATTGTGTGACCACAACCCTTTCTTTTTGAGACCACCCCCTTTTTTGCACCGCGCACCTACGCTGCATGCAGTCCCTTTATTAAAAAAGAGGGGTTAGATACACCACTTCTCTAGGACCACTTTAAGCACTGGGTTGAACCAGGTGTCTCTGATTGCTAATAACAAAGTTTACTCTGCATTTTTGCACACTCCCCACACTGTTTCCCTGCATCAGTTTTCTATCAGGCTACTTGGGCTCCCTGTTACATTGTATATTTCACCAATATTTCAGGGTCTCTTGGGTTATGTAACATGAATACTATACTATTTTTATGTATATATACATTTTCCTGGTTATGACTACCTCTGGACACCAATATACGATTGACACATTTTCTTAGTCATATTTTTCTGCATGATGTTTGTGACTTGATTGTTGTGTTATCTCTATATGTAAACACTATCCTGGTTGTGGAATCCACCGGACACTGTTATTTAATTGACTTACTCTCTCATTTATTTTTCATTATAATCACTGTGTACTAATCCTAGTGAGCTATTTGCCCATTTAAAATTTTCCATTGTTGTATACTGGATTGGTATTTCTATAATTCTTTACAGTCTGATACTGTTTTTTGGAAATCATTTATACTTTATTATCTAATTCCACTTTAGTTAATACATTCTTTATTTTTTACATTACATTTTTACATTTTTGTTTTATCCTATCTGTCCAGGTATTACCATTGCTCCTGTGGCGAATTGATAGTTTACCCCCGCTATATATGTATCGTCTCCGCTCCTGGGTCTCCTGGGGGATGTCACTTAAAACGTATTATTTCCATATGCATGCATGTACTCCATTTCGATTCATAGGTCCTCTAATTATTTATACTTAAACGTATTTCAGTATGATTTACTGTCGGTTTCTACTATATGGCACATCTATACTGCTTCGTATGAGTGTGACAAATTATAAGGTTTTTGTTTGTTTCCTTCTCCCCATATAAGCATACATTATTATTACCATGACCAGCTTTCATCTACAAAACTTATTCTTGCTTTCTTCATGGAATGGACACGTCTTTGCCCCTGTGCTCATCTCCCCTGTGTGTATCACATTATATTTACTCTTTCATAGCCTTTTCACTCTGTTCTGTTAAGACATTATTAGTATTATAGACTCCGATCCTATACAGTTGTATTTATGTTATCCATATATTAATACCCGTTGGAGAATACTATTTTAATATATATGCTTCGGGTACTGACAGCAATAATAGCTCTTGCCTCGGTTATCTCCTCTGTATATCTAAATATTGTTATAATTAGTAGTTTATTGTTTAGACTGTGGGCTATGGCTGTAGCTCACGCTCTTCCGTTTTGATTAGGAAATCTGAAAATTTAAGTGTTTGAAGCATAGTTGTCGCTATATAATTCTGTGTGGACTATTTGTTCCATCCTTAGTCCCGTCATGTTTTTCATATGAGTATTTGAAATTCGATTTTGCATACTAGGTCTATTAGAATTTGTTAACTGATCTACGATACAAGCTATATTATTATATTTGTTGTATCTCTTTCTAATTATGTATGTGTTAGCTGTATTGTTTCTGTAACTTGTACCGATGCACATGTTTCAATTATAAAAAAAAAAATGCTGAAGGGGCCTGGAGTGGAAGTGTGCAAAAGCTACCACCTCTAATGTGGCTACCATATTCCCCAGTAGCTGCAAGCAGAGTAGTATGGACACCCTGTGAAGACACAAAAGGACTTGTACCAGGCATTGCAATTTCCTGATTTTGTCCCTTGGCAAATTGACACGTGTCGAAGAGAAGGCCCGGAAATACCATCCACCGTACTGGGACCAGACTGGACCCAGCCATGGAAATCCAAAGTTGACATGACAATAAATGAGCACTATGTAGATCTGCTGATGATGCGTTGACCAGCGTTGACCAGCAGGTCATCTAGGTTGGGAATTACTACAATTCCTTGACGATGCAGTTTAGCCACCATAGGTGCCATTATTTTGGTAAATACAGATGTGTCCTCTGCAGTTGCAGGAGGATATACATATCTGTACCCTTGGTGCAGTAGAAAGCCGAAAATTGAAGGTGAAGAGGACCTACTGCAAAATGCAGTAGTTTGTGATCTTGTTCCCATATAGGTACGTGCAAATTTGCGTCCTTGACAACGAGGGACACAAGAAATTCTCCCCCTTCCATAGGAAGCAAATATGGATTGCAAAGACTCCATCTTGAATTTCTGCACTTTTATGTGTGGGTTGAGCTTCTTTAAATTCAAGATGGGATGAAAAGAACAGTCTGGTTTCTTTACCAGGAAAAATAAGAGTTGTGGTATGACATACCTTTGTTAACTCTTTTTCTTCGAGGTCCATGGAGTCCACAGCCAATACATTGGGTATGAATCCCGGTCACCAAACAGTTAATACAAACTAGCTCTCTGCTCCCAGGATGCACCGGGTCCCTCCTCATATACCCCACCCCCTGCCTCAGGTAGCCAGTTCGTTACCAAGCTCAAGCAGGCAGAGACAAAACAAAGGGTAAGATAGAAAAAACCCATATTCATGAGTCCAGACTCTCAAGAGAAGAAATTTTCCGGAAAACGCCCCCCGGAACTAGAGGTGCGTCTGGGTGGGTGTCCTGTGGACACCATGGACCTCGAAGAAAAAGAGTTAACAAAGGTATGTCATACCATAACTCTTATTTTCTTCTTCGGGGTCCATGGGGTCCACAGCCAATACGTTGGGGATATCCCAAAGCACTAACCCTACGGGCGGGGACGCTCCTGACTCTCGGAAGAGAGGAGAATCCTACGCCCGAAGGAGGCATCCTGAGAGACAAAGGTGTCAAAGGCATAATTGCTCAGCAGAAGCACCCCGATGGGCCGCCCACGATGGACCTACTGCCCTAGTAGAATGTGCCCGCATGCCAGCCTGTGTATAAGCCAATGAAATTGCCATGCGAATCCACCTGGCCAGTGTCTGTTTATTGGCTGGCCAGCCACGCTTATGACAACCATAAAGCACAAAGAGTGAATCAGACTTCCTCCATTTGCTCGTGCGTTCCACATAAATTCTCAATGCACGGACCACATCCAGGGAAGCCTCTCCTGTCGAGAGACTAGTGCCATGAAACGCTGGAAACTATTATTTCTTCATTAATATGAAATTTAGACACTACTTTCGGAAGGTAACCCTCCCTAGTACGTAGTACTGCTCTATCTTGATGAAACACCAAGAACGGCTCACGGAAGGAAAGTGCAGCTAAATCCAACACTCCGCGTGCAGATGCTATAGAAGAAATACTGTCTTCGCTGTTAGCCACTTGATGTCTATTGAATTTAAAGGCTCGAACGGAGGAGCCTGTAAAACCCTCAAAACTAGAGTCAAATCCCGCGGAACAACCAGGGGAACGAAGGGAGGCTGAATCCTCAACACCCCCTGAAAAAAGGCCCTTATATCTGGTCTCAGAGCAATTTTTGTTGGAACCAGACCAAAAGAGCAGACACCTGTACCCTCAAAGAGGACAGGCGGAGCCCTTTTCCCAGACGGCTTTGAAGAAAATCAAGCACTCTGGAGATCAGAAATTTCTCTGGGTCATACCTTTTCAGTTCACACCACTGAAATAAAATTTTCCAAATTCTATAGTATATAAGAGCTGAGGATGGTTTCCGTGCCTTCAGCATCCTCTGTATAATAGACTCGGAAAACTCTTTCTTCCTCAAGACGGAGACCTCAAGAGCCATGCCATCAAAGATACGCGATGAAGATCCGGGTACCAGCAGGGACCCTGTAGCAACAGATCCGGTCTCAATGGCAGAGGCCATGGAGTGTCTATGGAGAGAGACTGTAGATCTGTGAACCAGTGCCGTCTCGGACAATGCCGGAGCTATTAATATCACTGTACTGCCCTCTTGTTTGATCTTTCTGACGATTCTGGGAAGAATAGCAGGGAACAGATATACCAGCTTGTAACGTCACTTTACTGCCAGTGCTTCTACAAACTCGGTTCTCGGATCTCTGGTCCAGGATCCGTACCTGGGAACCTTGTTGATCCTTCTTGATGCCATAAGATCTATTTCTGGTAGACCCCACCTGTCCACGAGGTTCCGAAAAACTTGTGGATGTAGGGCCACTCTCCTGCACACTTTACTGCCAGTTGAAACCTGGGGCTCGAATAAATTTGTTGAGCTCTCTCAGATTTAGAATGGGCCGGTATGACCCGTTCGGTTTTTGAACCAAGAACAGATTGGAGTAAAACCCCTCTCGGAACTGATTCTTTGGCACCGGAACCACTACCTCCGATGCTACTAACGCAAGAATTGCTTTCTGAAGGGCCAGAGCCCTTTCTGAACCCTCCTGTGGATTTATACAAAAAAATCTTTGAGGAGGAGTCCTCCAAAACGTCAAGGTGTACCCTCGGGACATGACTCCACGAACCCAGGCATCCTCCGTCGTGAGGTGCCAGGGCTCTGAGAACCGAAGAAGTCGGCTCTGCACCATGGGATCCCCCAGAGGGAGGCCCGTCCCATCAGGCCACTGGTTTATCCTGGACCCTCGAACCTGGCTGCTTGTTCTGCCAGGGCTTCCTGGGTCCCGCCTTTTTAGGTGGAAATCTCGCCGAGGGCTGACCCTTGGCCTTGCCCTGTGGCCGAAACCCCCGAAAGGACGCCCGTCTAAGTTTAGACGAGGCTGCTGATGGCAGACCTGCCGCCTTTGAGGCTGCCATGGAGGCTACAATTTTACCCAATTCTGGACCAAAGAGAACTCCCCCTGTGAATGGCAGTGATTCTAGGGCCTTCTTGGACCCGGCATCCGCCTTCCAATCCTTTAGCCAGAGATTCCTACGTGCCACCACGGATTCCGCCGAAACCTTAGAGGAAAGGATCCCTGCATCCAAGGAGGCGTCTCCTTAGAGGCATCTGGTAAAGACTCTGCTAGAGTTTCAACCCACTCCTCAATAGCTCTTGCTACCTAAGCAGTAGCCATAGCTGGACGGGTGGCCGTTCCCGCCAGTGAGAAGATTGATTTGAGGCAACTCTCCAGTCTCCTATACGTGGCTTCCCTTCAGCGAAGCTGCTGGGAGTAGCAGAGTGGTGCGCTTAATCAGCTGCGCCACATGCGCATCAACTGACGGTGGATTCTCCCACCTAGCACAGTCCTCTGCTGGAAAAGGATATAGAAGCGCCACTCTTTTAGAAGGATGGCTTTTCTTATCCAGACAGACCCACGCTTCTTCCATAAGTTCTGATAAATGCTCAGACTTTGGGAATTCTACCTTGACCACTTTCTGACGTTTGAACAGGGGTGCCTTCCTAAGCGGCGATCCCCTTCCTCGATATTTAATACCCATTTCACAACCCTAATCAGAAAGGGGACATCTGCTACTGGGAAATGATCATCACCCTCCTCGGAGCTAGACTCCTGAGAAGAGTCCTGTGCCTGATCCTCCTCGGAGGCGGCGCTGGAGTACTCACCCAAGTCAGTAGGTAAATGGCCCTTGGATTTAGGCTGCTTTGGTTTGACAGCCTGAGGAGGCTGAAAAACCCCCGAGGATGATGCCATAACCTTACCAGCACCAGGGCCCATCCAAGGCGGCCACATCATGGGCATAAGATGCATCTGCTGAGGCAAACCCCAAACCGGTGGTGCCAGGGAAGCCAACCGCTCCGCCACCTGAGCCTCAAACTCCGTAGACATGTCAACTATGTCAAGGTTCTGAGTGTATATGTGCTGACTTTCTACTCTCAACCCACACACCTGTAGTAAGGGATAAGGGGAGAGACAGTGACAGTTTACAGGAATTACAGTTCTTTTACATAAGAAACAGTATCCACAAACAACAATCACATGTCATGCATAAACACTTCTGTTAGTCATACGCATATAAGCTCTCGCTACCATAATCAGCGCTAGGCTTAGTAGGATAAAGCCCTGTAAAAACCTGAACCAGCAATAGGAAAGGTATACAGGGAGACTGCCCAGCGTCCTGAAGGAGCAGCGATCAGAGAGCAACTGACATACACGCTGGCTGCCTTATATGGAGGCTGGGAGGAGCAACCCACCCCGCTGCACCAGAAGACTGGACTAATGTGTGGATTGGGGAAGGGGCCGCTGGGGAAGTGGACCTCCCCTATGCTGCTTGGACCTGCCTGGTAAACTGACATGGCCGCCGCCACGAGCCCCGGCTTGTCAGGAACATCACATCCCGGAGGTCTAGTGTAGGCGACAGGCTGTTCTGCCCCTGACTGCAGCTGACCTCTGGCCAGTCTCACCGCCAGAGGCCGGACCGCCACGTGGTCCCGGCGTCAGTGGCCACCCGCTTACCTGCCATCCCCTTGATCCGGATGCTGCCCCTGCCGAAGACCTAACCATTGACCTGCCAAGGCTAGCGGTGCAGCGTCGGAGGGGGTAGTTGTAGCGGGTGGACGGTGCGTCTTCAATCAGACATAGTCCCACTGTCTATGTGGTGTACACACCAAACAGGAAGAACTGGCTACCTGAGGCAGGGGGTGGGGTATATGAGGAGGGATCCGATGCATCCTGGGAGCAGAGAGCTCGTTAGTATTAACTGGTTGGTGACCGGGATTCATACCCAATGTATTGGCTGTGGACCCCATGGACCCCGAAGAAGAAATATTTGAATAAAATCCTAGACCCTTCTTGTCAACCCCTGTAAACAAGAGAGTGTGAATTGACCCCATCAATGCCCTTCTTCTGAGTTGATCCAGAAGAAGTGGGGTTAAAAAAAAATTGATGGGGACAAGGGCCCTCCAGATCCAGTATGCAACCTCATGTCGCACATCCGGTGGGCTGAGTCCGGAACCTACTAGAGAACCAAAAGAGCCGATACCTAGGAGTTCTAGGGTGGCATGGAAGAATTGGTAGATACTGCCTCTTACTGCCAGTTACCTGCATAATTATGCACTCCAGTTCTGGCCCGAATAAAGATTTTCGTATGAAAGTAATTGCTTGCAAAGTCTTCTTAGACTCATTATCCGCCTGCCAGGAACGCAATCAAAGTGACCTTCTGGCTGAAATAGACAACGCAAATATTCCTGAAAGGAGAGCTAGAATGTCCAAAGACGCATGACTTACATAAATGGAAGTTTGCTTTGTGTTGTCTATGAGGGCTAAGATATCTGAAGAGTCTGCTCCAGGCTGAATAGCCTCTGCTAGCTGGTCTGACCAAGCTTCTATAATATTGCTAGCCCAAGTTCCTGCCAAAGCTGGATGCAAGGTAGTACTTGTTAGTGAAAATAGAGATTTAAGTAAGGATTCACACTTTCGATCTGTAGATTTTTAAGAGCAGCAGCAGTAGTTGTTGGAAGGACCACTGCCTTGGCTAAATGGGTGATCCACTGCTGTATCTTGTTAGAAAAAGGTTAAGCAAATTTAAAACCTGCTAGAAGCTTACATTTCTTATGGAGAGTGGTACAATGCTTGTCAGTGAACACATATATATAAGTTGTATAACATTACCCAATAAAGATACTATTCAGCTATTCCAGTTCTCATCAGATTTTTGATTACACTCACGCATGTCACAGATAGGGGTTGAGCGCAGTAGACTTGCTATACAATTCTCCTATTACCTCCAGCACTCCCCGCCACACTACCAGCATCCAGTGCGCAGGGTACCCTTCTATTCTCATAACCATAAATTGAGTGGATTACATACTATTTCAGAAGAGGGAAACTGAGACGGTGAGGCAAAGGAACCGAGGCACTAACCCCAGCCTGGCTACGTACATCTCGTAATTCTTTTGCTAAATTCTCTGGTGAAGTATTCCCAGCAGAGCGATGACTAAGCACCTCTGCCCTCACAATATGCGCAAAGGGCCTCCTGCTCCTTACTCCCCTTGAGGACTTTAGCAGAACATTTAAAATATGTATAATGTATCAATAGCACAGCCACCTGCTCACCTTTGGAAGGTTTGTCCCCCTTTGCAGACATATCATTTACCAGAGAAAAAGACACAAGACCTGCATCTAGATTTTTCTTCTTTTTAACTATATTAAACAAAGCAAAAAAATAGTTTGTTCCCCCTTTTTTTTTTTACAATAGCACTTTGAAGAAAAAAAAACTAGGAAAACAATAATAAAAAACTAATTAATTAAAGAAAAGAAAAACAAACAAAATAAAATAAATCACCCTAAGGGTGGGTACAAATCAGAATCACATCAGCACGATATGTCATTTCCGGGCAAATCGCAACAACATATTGTACCCTCAATTGTGCACTCCTGCGGGATGTACACGATATCTTCTGGCTGGACGTGCTGCAGGTCAAACTATTTCGTTTCAGTTTTACAGTACCACTCCCCTCAGCCTCCGGACCCAGCAGCAACAGCATGGAGTAGTCATCAGCTGGCTCTGCCTTTTAAATCAGCCCAGGAAGTAGCCAGAAGTCACCTGACCTAGAAACACAGCCCCCTCGGCTCCAGTGAGCAAGATGGCGGCCAGATCTTCAGCAGGTGTGGTGACCCTCTTCCAGTGCCCAGGAGCAGGCTGCAGCAGGAGGGAGATTGATGGCTGCTACTGACAGTTCTAATTGCCCTGCCTACCTAGCCTGATCCCATAAGGGGATTCAGACACCCTGTAAAAGAAAAACTAGCAATAAAAATAAAACCCAAGCCCTAAAACTTTGCGTCTCTCCTGCAGACAGACTGAGGAGATATGGGAAAGGGAGGTTATATAACGGTAGAGGAGTTTGAGTCCATTAACTATTTCAGTGCCTACTTCTCGGCCTCATATCTCAGCGTCAGTTTTCTCCAGATAAGGACGAAAGAGGAATTATACATTTATATGTTATACAGTAGAGAAGTAACTCAAAAGAAACAGAGTACTTACCATCTAGAGTTCAGTTATCAGCGTGGTAGCATCTGTGCAAAACTATGGAATTATAGCCTAACAAAATTTAAAAAGCACCTCTTACTCGCACGCAGAGGAGGAAGCCATTTTGTTGGCTGAACCAATATTCATAAAAATAAAGCCTATTAATTCACTAATTCAGTGACATCCTTGATATAATATTTCACAGACATAACCAATATTTAAAACTTTGGTTCCTAGTGAATAGGTAATCTATCATTCTCAGGGTTTTTTTTGTGTCTTCCACAAAATGGCTGCCTCATCTGTATATAGCAGACAGAGGTGTGTAGGAAGTAGGCGCTCTCTCTGAATAGTAAATACAGTAGCTGGGGGTCCTACCACAAGGACATTCTTCCTAACCACCTTCTGTGGGATTCTGACCATTCTGTTAGATGGTCCATAATGAATAAATATAGACATCAGATGCGAATGCCTCACATACTTTGTTTTAATAGCTGACAGTCAAATTCCAAACTAGAGGATAAGATTAAACTCTACGTGGATAACTGCTGTATCTTGAAAGTCCAGCTAGGGGTGACTCCAAGGTAAACTGGCTCTCATTTTTAAATATGTTTGTGTATGTGCCATTATTATGTGGCTTTATATTGGGCAATTATATGTTATTTTTGGGGATGAGTTTGTAGCGCAGTGCTCCCTGGGTTGGTATGGCTGGACTGCTTTGGGGTGGCACACTAGAACACTCTATTTAGCACTTTATTAATATTTATTTTCTACTAATACTACTTTATTTAGCATTTGAATTACACCCTTCACATGTGTATCACCCCCTAACACATAGCTTTTGATTTATTAATATTATTATTAACACTTACTAACACCTTTAGCCTTTCACTTGTGTGCTGCCCTGGGATGGCTGGCCTTAGCTGGCTTTTTGGGCCTCAGACTTTGACTTAGAAGTAGGAACCTCCCGTATCAGAGAGGCCGTGATGCGGCCTGGAGGCTTATACATATTTTTTAAAATATATGCAACTAAGATCTCTGAATTATCTACCACCATGTAGTTTTTCAAATCTTATTGCTGATATCATTCTGAGTGCTGGGGGATGACCTTTGCTATTTCTTGTATAGACTAACCCCTCTCATGCACCTGGGTGGTATTACTAAGGTGATTGAGCAGCTACCAAAATGCATTTGAAGTCCAGCTCTCCTGAAGTCTTTACCATATTTTGGTAAATATTTGGGATACTGTATAAATGAGGACAGGTTTAACCCTTTCCTAATTGATGAGGGTGTGTAATAATAAGTTTCATGCGGCTCTTATTTTAAAATGCTGTAGGTTGTTTCTCAAATTATTATTCAGTCCTCTTCTCTGAATCGTAACTCCATGATCCATAACATGGCAGCAGGGGGGTAGCTAGCCGGCCTGGTGGAAAGGGGGGGCGACCTAATGACTGGATTTTTTTTGCAGTGCCGCGCAGCAATGAGGAGAGAGACGCTGTGAGCCCCTCAGCCTGGCACAAATCCAGGGTGGGGCGCTATCAGTGTGATCGATCCCTCCCTCTGACAGAGGAGACTGCTGCTGCTAAGCAGTAGCGAGCAGTCTCCCACTGCAGCGTGTGCAGGGCTGCTGACAGGCGATAGGAAGGGGGAGAACATTTTCGGATTGGAGCCCCCGCCAGCCCCTCCATCAAGCCCGGGCCCGGGTAATTAGTAGCCCCCCCTTCCCCCCTCCTCTCGGCGATCCTGCATGGCAGACAGAGACCCAATTTGGTTTTTCCCATCCTCGTACACGCAAAATTAACATGTTGCCATTTTATATCCAAATTGTTATATATATTACCATTGTATTACGTCTACTAAAGCGTATTGGGTTACTTATTATGGGGCTGATTTTGAGGTGGGAGCAAAGCAGAAAAAGCAAGTAACATGTAGGTGTATACCCGTCACCCATGTTTGATTCACTTCCTGTATTTGCTCCTGCTGTAAAAACGGCTCATGTATTCGGTTTATGTTTTTCATGTTCGGAACTTCTTTTATCTCATTCTTGTGAGCATTCTTAATAATGTATTATATTAAAAAAACAAAAAAAAACAAAAACAATAACTTTATCTGGAACTGTGTTGCGATGCAAGGGATGCAAATATATTTATTTGTTTAATGCAGGGTAAATTTTGGCTGCTTTTGCATCTAACCCACAAATGCTGGAAAGTTTTATTTTACACTGAAATTTAGATTTGAGTTTGGACACACCCCTCTCTGTACATTTTAAATCTGCCCCACCGGCAGTGCAACATGGCTTTACCGAGAAGTTGTTTCTTTTTGTTTTGCTCCCAACTGAAAATCAGCACCTGTGTCTCCACTCCCTGTTATCCTAGAGAAGTAGCTAACCTCATGGATATTGTGTGGTCTTGTCCTGTAATTTATTAACATTTATTTATGTGCCAGCATAATCTGCTACCCTTTCCAATTGGGAACAAAACAATAACAAAACACTTTATTTTAAATAAAATTGGTTTTAAATAAATTAGGTGTGACGGATAAACAGATCTGTGATCATTTTACCTCTGCTCCATCTCCATAGCTATGATATCTGGACACTTGCTCCTGCAAACTAGAGAGTTCCTGCTTCATTCGTGAATTCTCCTCTCTCTTGGCCTGGAGATCTTGTCTAGAGAGGATAACTTCTTGTCTAAGCTGCAGGTTCTCTTCCTGCAGACTCTTCTTCTCCCCAGTCTCTTCGTGAACATGTCTTTGGAGGATTTCACATTTCTTCTTGTGCTCTGACAGTGTGATGCTTTAAAATATAAAAACATAATATTTATATATATATAAAAAAAAAAAACAACAGAAAAAAAGAAAGTTACAAACCTAGTCAGGCACATCTAAGCAGCCCACAACATATAGCTATATTTTTGAAAACTAGAACTAGACATGGGTTGCATTAATTTCATTCTTGTATTTAAGAAATGGTAATCGCAGAAAACAACCTTGGGGAGAAGTCAGGTAAATGACAACCTCATCCAGATACAGTGCTGGGTTAATGGTCTTAAGAGTGAATTAAACTAGAAAGTTCAGTAAATAATCAACAAATGCATAAAGTGTCGGAACAGCCAAGGTAGTTACGCTCACAAGTCAATAGCTGGTAAGCATTTATAAATCCTGATTCTAGACTGTCTTTTGATTTAAGTAGGGAGTGAGCCACATATGTTCCGATGGGACTGTCTGTGGGGTGCGGTAATCGAGTTACACAATCAGAATGATGATATTCAGTGTTTCAACACAAGAATGTTAACTTTGTCTGAATGTTGAAATTCAGCAATTTGATGGGGTCTCCATGTCGACGTTCACAATGTGGACACTGATAATGTTGACATTAACAACATTATACATGCTGACAGTGTGAATGTCAATAATACTATCTAAGGATAACGCTAATATGTTCATAATGTAGACATGCATAATGTAGCCATTTTGAACATGTCGATATTCAGAACCATTAGATATTACAGTGTCAACACTGACAATGTAGACAATATGACTGTATACTGTCTGGTGCTCTGTCCGCCATGACCACTTTTTAACAATAAATAATGTTGCGCATAATCAGTAAATACATTCAGTAACTACAGCTTTATTTAGTTTAGAAAATGAGCATATTTGAGCAGACAGAATTATTCTCCAGTTATTATGCTGTAAATGGTTTAGCGAGTTTCACTGGAACCTTTTAAAAGGTTTCTATTTATTTAATATGTAAATCAGATTAAGGTAGCTCGGGTTACATCAGAAATGATTTGGGATACTGTCAGGGGTTCCCGACAGGGGGGGGAGCAGGTACTAATTACCCGAGCTTGTTGGAGGGGCCCGAGTCCGATGCCGCCCCCTCCCTCTTACCTGTCAGCAGCCCAGCACATGCTGCTGTGTGCTGGACTGCAGTGGGAGTAGCAGCAGTCTCTTCTCCTATGCCTGGGGGGGTGTAATGAGCGATCACGCAGATCACGCCTAGCCCCTGGATTTGCGCGAGGCTGAGGGGGTTCACAGTGCCCCCCTCCTTAGCATGCAGCGTCTATGCAAATAGGTTTTTGCTTTTTTTCTAAGGGGGCGTGGTATCCTGCGATTAGGTCACACCCCTTTTTCCCGGGCTGCCCATTCTACGGCCCGGATACTGTGGAATTTGCTAATGTTCTGTATGTAACTCAGGGTCACGCTTCTGTAGCTCTATTTGATTTTATTTGCAACTCAATTTGTTAAAGAAAGTTCACCCAAAATCCCAAATTTAGTTATTATTATAGTTTATTTATATTGTGCAGCCAAAGTACAGTGATGTACTCTTCTGGATTCCCCAATTAATCAGTTTCTGGCATTACATTGCTGTACTCCTCACTGCAACTTTTTCTTGCCTGATGCAGGGCCGAAACTAGGATTTTTGTAACCCAGGGCAAGGCCATAATTTGGCGCCCCTCCAAAAAAGTACAACATCGAGAACAAAAAGGGTGTCTAGCTTTGTGACACAGTAATGCCCCATATAACACATTATACCACAGTAATGCCCCTTACAACACATTATGCCACACAGTAATGTCCCTTATAACACATTATGCAACACAGAAATGCCCCTTATACATTAAGCCACAGTAATGCCCCTTATTCATTAAGCCACAGTAATGTCCCTTATTCATTAAGCCACAGTAATGCCCCTTATTCATTAAGCCACAGTAATGCCCCGTATACATTTATGTCACAGTAATGCCCCATATACAGCCATGGCCAAAAGTTTTGAGAATGACACAAGCATTGGTTTTCACAAAGTTTGTCGCTTCAGTGTTTTTAGACCTTTTGTCAGATGTTACTATGTTATACTAAAGTAAAATTACAAGCATTTCATAAGTGTCAAAGGCTTTTATTGACAACTACATTAAGTTTATGCAAAGAGTCAATATTTGCAGTGTTGACCCTTCTTTTTCAAGACCTCTGCAATTCGCCCTGGCATGCTGTCAATCAACTTCTGGGCCACATACTGACTGATGGCCGCCAAAGTTTTATATATACTGAATATTCTGCGCTGTATATATTAAAAGCAGCTCAAGTAAATAAAATGACTTGAATTAGAAAATATGAGCGCTAAAAAATAATAATGATATTGTGAAGAGAGTGATTAAATAAAATATATTACTAAACAACCAAAGACTTGTTTATAGCCCTTTTTAGGGGATTGATTGGGAGTAGGTGGAGAGTGATGTTAAAGTCCGCTTGCAAAAGGAATTGTACAAAGTTCCAGGAGGCTGGGTTGGTAATGAGGCTATTTCTCACCCTATTATTCCCTACCTCTAGGAGCTTTTGGTCCTCTTGTGGATCGGAGGTCACCCTCAGTCAGCCGCGTGTAAGGCAATCACGGCACCCGGAAATGACATCAGACGCCCGGACTATACTCAGCAAACATGGACAGCTTCAGTGTGGTGCATCTCTTCCTGTCTCCCTTGTGTCTCCAACGCGTTTCACGCCACTGCAGGCGCTTTGTCAAGGAAACGCGTTGGTCCCCGGAGGCAAAAACATGAAACCTGTAGAACCGCACAAACGTGTGGACACAGGACAGGACAAACCTGTCCAGCCGAGGCCCCGTGACGCGCCGCCCAGGAGGACGCCACGGCCCTAGTGGAATGAACCAACACCCGAGCTGGTGCTGGGCGCCCTGCCTCTGAGTAAGCCCTTGAAATCACTGAGCGGAGCCATTTTGCAATGGTCTGCTTTGTGGCTGGCCAGTCCCATCTTTGGGCATCGCAGAGAACCAATAGAGAGTGTCCATCTTACGCAAGATTGAAGTTCTGTCTAAATAAATGCGTAGGTCCAGGACAACATCCAACAGTGATAGATCGTCCTGGTCCCCTGAGGACTCTGAAGATGAGAAAACAGGAAAAACAATCTCCTGGTTTAAGTGGAAAGATGAAACCACTTTCGGTTGAAAAGAAGGAACAGTTTCTGAGCACAGCCCTATCGTCATGGAAAAAAGGTGGTTTGCAGGACAAGGCCCCCAACTCAGAGACCCGCCGAGCTGAGGCAATGGCCATAAGAAAAAACACTTTCCATGTTACGAACCGAAGGTCCACGGATTCCAAAGGTTCAAACGAAGCCTGCTTAAGAGCCGAAAGAACAAGGGGCAAATCCCATGGCGCTACTGGTGGTTGAACCGGAGGCTGTATTCACAAAACTCCCTGTAAAAAAAAAGTCTGCACCTCTGGGAGGAGAGCCAGACGCAACTGAAAATTAATGGAAAGAGCCGAAATCTGTACCTTCAAAGATTGAAGCCGTAAGCCGGCCTCCAGACCGCCCTGCAGAAATGCAAAAAACCTTGGCAGGCAAAACTGAGCAGTATGTGCTCCCCACTGCTCACACCACACAATATAGGTTTTCCAAACCATGTGGTAGTTCTGCGCGGAAACCTGCTTCCGCGACCGAGCATTGTCCTGATGACAGAAGGGGAAAAACCCCTGGCCTTCAAGAGCCCGGTCTCAACAACCAGGCCATTAAAGCCAACTGAGGTAGGCCCTCGTGACAGAATGGCCCCTGTAGCAGAAGATCTGGACGCGGAGGCAGACTCCAACCTGGCCCTGCGGCTAGCCTGAGAACCGTGGCGAACCACACAAGGCGCGGTCAGTTTGGAGCCACTAGGATGACTGAAACCTGCTGCTCCCTGACTCGACGGAGTACTCTTGGTAACATGGGAATTGGAGGAAAATTGTAGGCCAGACGGAAGTTCCAGGGAACTGTCATGGCATCCACTGCAAATGCCAAAGGATCTCTGGGCCTTGCACAAAATCGAAGGACCTTGCAATTGTGGCGAGACGCCATCTGGTCCACTTCCGACAGCCCCCATCTCTGGACCAGCTACTGGAAAACCACCTTGTGGAGAGACCATTCCCCTGGCAGGAACGTAGTCCTGCTGAGGTAGCCTGCCTCCCAATTCTCCACCCCCAGTAAGAAGACTGCTGAAATTGCCAGGAGGAACGTCTCCGCCCAAGAGAGAATGAGACTTGCCTCTGCCATGGCAAGTGCACTTTTGGTTCCGCCCTGTTGGTTTATATATGCCACTGCCATGGCGTTGCCTGATTGGATCCTCACTGGTCAGCCCGCCAGGAGGGCCTGAGCCCCGCACAGTGCCCGGTAAATGGCCCGGAGCTCCAGCATATTTATTGGGAAACCTATCTCTGATGACGACCGGGTCCCCTGGAAACAGGGGTTCTCCGTCACACCGCTCCCCAACCTCTGAGACTTGCGTCTGTGGTGACAATAATCCAGTTGGGAGTCACCAGGGACCAACCCTGGAGAAGGTGTTCGGTAATCAGCCACCAGCGAAGTGACTGACGAGTGCTGTCTGACAGAACCAGCAACTGAGAAGAAAGGTCGTCTGAGCGGCCCGTCCAGTTCCGGAGAATCTCCCACTGGAGAATCCGTGAATGGAAGCGGCCATACTGGATGGTCTCGAAGGTAGAGACCATCGTGCCTAGTAACCTCATGCCCAGCCAAACGGATGACCGAGGGGCAGACAACACTTTCCTGACTAAGTCCTGAAGGGCCCGGGCAAGTAAACCCTTTCCAGTGCTGTATCGAAGATCACCCCCAAAAACGTCAGACGTTAGCACGGCCTGAGGTGACTCTTCTCGAGATTCAGTATCCACCCATGATGCTGTAACACCTGCACTGTGTGATCCAGGTGGAGCTGAAGTTGGGCAGCGGAATCCGCCTTTACTAGCAAATCGTCCAAATAGGGAATCACCATTATTCCCTCGGAATGCAGTAAGCTTGCCATTGCTGCCATGATCTTTGTGAAGACCCGCGGAGCTGTAGCCAAACCGAACGGCAGAGCCTGGAACTAGTAATGGGCTCTTCCGACTGTGAACCTGAGTAGAGACTGATGCCCCGCCCAAATCGGTATGTGGAGATATGCATCTCTGATGTCGATAAGATGCCAGAAACTCGTTTGCCAACGTACCATGGATCACTGATTGGAGCGACTCTATGCGAAACCGATCTACCCACAGGCTGGCATTCAAGGCTCGTAGATTCAAAATCGGCCGATAAGTGCCGTTGGGTTTCTGGACTAGGAACAAGTTGGAGTAAAACCCCTGTTCCTGTTGAGACTGTGGAACAGGTACTAAAACCCCTTCTGAACAGAGGGAACTGATAGCCTGGTTTAAGGCCCATCTGTTCTCCGGCTCCCTGGGTAATGCTGTAGCGAAGAAACGTTGTGGCGGCTGCCCCCTTGGGTCGATCACATAACCTCGGGAGACAATGCCCCTTACCCAGGCATCTACTCCCGAAGCTACCCACCTGAAAAGAAGGAGACGGTCCCCTACCTTCCCTGAGACCAGATGGGCTGAGATCCTGTCAGGTACTCGGCTTCTCAGATGCCCTAGCACCCGGGTGCCTGAATGTGCCGGAGAATCTACCCCAGGGTGCAGAACCCCTACTGGGAAAAGAGCGTCCTCGGGCCCCCTGACCTCTAATCATTCCCCTTCCTCGAAATGAAAAACGGAAGACTCGGAAACGTGAGCCCTTTAGCTTCTGGGGCACCACAGGAAGAAAAGTGCCCTTTCCACCTGTCGCCTGGGATATAATAGTATCAAGCTCAGAGCCAAACAGGATGCCTCCACAAAAAGGCAGAAACTCTAAAGTGGGTTTAGATTCTGCGTCCGCCTCCCAGGCGCGAAGCCAGAGTGATCTTCCTCTACCAGATATGAAAGATCCTGAGACACTGGGAAACACACGACCCTCTTGCGCCTCCGCTTCAACGGCCCTTCTGCCCTAGCTGAGGCATCAAGGTCCAGACAGTTCATAGACTGTCGTACTGCCATAATAAGGTCCTCTACGCCCTGACTTGATGCAGAGTCTGAACCTTCCTCGTCGGGCAGAACCTCCTCTTGGAGTTCCCCCTCCTCCTCTTCTTCCTCCCCCTCGGGATTTGACTCGAACAAGACATTGGATGGAGGAGGAAGCTTATGCGTAGTTTAGGCTCCTCAAAGATGAGTTCCATAAAGGCCGATACTTTCTCGACCCCTACCGCCGAGCGCTCCATGGTATGGACCCAAGGAGGATCAGGACCCTGGTAACCACCCCCTGCAACAGCAGGCGGTGAGGACAGAACAGGCGCTGACACTGCTTGGGCTAATTCCTCTCTACAGCGGAGCAACGTCACTAGGTCAGAGAGTGAACGGCTCATAGCCTGAGCCTATGCCGGCTCTTCCGTAAGTGGAGTGGCTGCCCCAGCTGGCTGCGCACACGTGGGCCCCAGCTGACAGTCCATACACAAAGCCCCTGCATTCAGTTGTCCACATGGCAATTTAGCCTGACACTGGGCACATGTAATAAATATAGCCATAGTGGGGTTCTGGCCCTTTGTGGACTTTTTGTCCATCATTAGAGCACCCCCCCCTTCCTGCGCTGCCCTGCCGTAGCAGTCAGCCCGGAAAAACAAACAAAAAAAAACAACTTTTTCTTTTTTAAATATAACAAGTGGCAATGAATATGCAAACACTCCAACAAGAACAGAAGAACAGATTACAGTAATAATGAAAACTACTTAGCTGTATGCTGCAGAGGGAAAGGAGCTTGCTCTGTCCTCCCTCCATGCTGTTCAGGCCTGTGTCCTTTAAAAAGCTGTTATCAGACTTCCTGGGAGCCTGCATTTTGCCACTGGAGAGCGGGGGGAACCAGAAGCCATGGCTCCTCCCCCCTGTCATACTAAAGCGAACCTCACTGCTCCGTCCTTCAAATGTTACTCCCCTCAGGGGGGAAAGCACTTGGACTGACCCGCATTTTCCTACAGCACCTGGTATCCCAGGTGGTTTTCCATCCAAGCCCAACACTGCATAGCTTCCAAGATCAGCTTGTCCAGTGTGGTGTTGCTGTAGGTCTCACCTGCGGTCGGTCTATAATCGGCGCTCTCCCCACAGGAGCCGCCGACAAGAAACTCGGCAAGATGTCGCCCGCCATCCAGGACCACGCTGACTGCTTGCACCTCTACCAGTTAACAGCAGTGCACTATCCCTGGGCCAAGACGATCTCTTCAGAGACCGGAGTGTGTGAAATGGGGGAAGCACACAGCGCCATCCCCCCCTTAGATGCGGCTCTCCCCGCCGCTTTACACTACAGCGCACAGTACCTATAGTAAAAAATAAGCAGCGCACAGTACCTATAGTAAAAAATAAACATAACATTACAAATAAAGGAAAAAGTCCCTAAGCTAAACCAGGCCCTGAAAAAACGTGCGCTCTCCACAGGCACTAAACTTACACTGAAGTCAGGTGTTGCAGAGAGGAGGAGTTATAGATTTCAGTGTTAGTGCCAAATCCACGGCCTTCCCACCTACAACCCCAGTCTCCCCCAGCCTAGACGAAAGAGAAATTATAATAACAATATCCTGTGAGAAAATAAATTAGTGAACACTGAGGATATAAGAATGTATAGATACGTTGTACCTGTAATCCGATTGGTGTAGAGAAACACACCCACCAACAGGAACTATTGCAATCACATTGCTTACTGGATGTGAGACGGGATTCTCAGCGGCAATGAGAGACGGCATTCGATTGGCTATGGCAATCACGTGATCGGACGACACGTTTTGATTGGCCTGTGGATATGAATACCAGCGAACCCTGGACACTTGGATTTGATATCACCATCATCTGGATTTTGGCGTCATTGGAACTATTCATTTGGTGGCTACCATCCTGGACTTTGGACTATATCATTAACATCACCCACTACCAATAATCTGGTCCGGTCATCTGCGTTGGACAACGTCAGTGTGGGACCATCGCTAATTCAGGACTATGTGGACTTTATAACATCTAGTGGGTAAATATACAGCACCGGTGTGATGCTCAATTGGACTGCCTTAATCCTAGTATTTCAGGAATATATACAGCTATTCACCAATAGTGTTTCAGGACTATATATCAATAGTGCTCCAGGGCTTTACATTCATGCTGACCTTGTTGTTTAAACTTAATTGTGTTTCAGTGTTTTTCAGTCTATTAATGTAATAATCATCTATTGTCAATCAGCGCTGTTTGTATTTTGTTTTTTCCATGGATATGAAAATAGTCTGAGGCTAGAGCGAAACGCGCGTCGGCACGCCCGCTGTGTGTACCTCTTGTATTTAAACTCTAAAATGCTGTAATACAAACCTAATATGTTAAATGTGATTACACTATGTAAATTCGTCCTGTAGTAGGACGTGTATTTGCGAAAGAAACTCTAATGTTACCGAATCTCCTTACTTTGCAACATTGTATCCATGCAGTGCTCTGAATAATGGTGCATACACACGGTCAGATTTGTCAGATCTTCGTTATTGTTGAACGAGATGAACGCTTTCTGACAGTATTAAAATGAATTAAATTGTCCAAATCTGTCTGCAAACATAGTCGATGTAAGATATCGTTATCGGACATGCGGGAAAGCACATCGTTGGTCGATGCATGCCCAACATGTCAACGATATGAACGATTTAATGATTTTTACAATCGTTATTAATATCTTTAACAAAATCTGACCGTGTGTATGCAGCATAAGATCGGAGTTGTAAAAACCACATTGGGAACAGCTTTGTGTATCTACGTGAAATACTCTAATACAGGAATCAGATATCGCTTTACAACCCAACTATTGCAGTTATAATATTAATACTGGGGGAAGCCCTGAGTATTCTAAGGTTGATCCATGTGGTGCTCCTAACACACTGTATTTAACCCTATAATTAATAAGGCTACTCTCATATAACTACTCAGTTATTTAGACTGAGGAAAGCTGCAACTTGTGATTACACAGGGGGAACAACATAAATGAATACAAAGTAAGGAGCATATATGTATGATAAAGATTAAGATCATAACTATATACATGCAAGAGCCTACTTGAGCATAATGATATAATTATCTCAATATGAATACAAATGTGTTAAATTAGGGCTTGACAAATTTTTCTAAAATCTAGGGGCCAGGATGAAAGTGTAGGAGCCAGACCACCGTCCACCCAAAAAATTTACAGTAGTGAGTGAGGAACACAGCTCTGTGTGTTATGCAACTGTCATACACACTATACTAGTCCACAAAATGGACGCAGTTGAATGTAAATAGTAAAATGGAGGCCCCCTCACTGATGTGCACAGCTCTCCTGCTCCACCTCCCTCCAGTAATAACAGACCACATTTGCACAGACCCTCCCCCCCCCCCGGGCCACACTAGTAAGATGGTACCCCCAGGCAAACCACCCCTCCACAGCCACATTGCTAAGCAGCTAACCCCCCCTTTCCCCGGGCAACCAACCCCAATGGACACACAACTAGGGTGGTAGCCGCTGGCAAACCACCGCTCCGGAACCATCCTGCCCCCCCTTGTGGTCACACCACACTCCTTTCAAAGCCATTCTGCAATCCCTGGCCACGCACAGACCTTCTTACCAGAGAGCTCTATGCAGCCGTAGTTAGGAGACAGCAGACAGCTGTAACGTAGAGGAGGAGTCACCGCAGGCCGGGACGGAGAGGAGGAGTCGCCGCAAGCCAGGACGGACAGGAAGAGTCGCCGCAGGCCAGGATGGCGAGGAAGAGTCGCCGCAGGGCAAAACGGAGAGGAAGAGTCGCCGCAGGCCAGGACGGAGAGGAAGAGTTGCACAGGCCAGGACGGAGAGGAAGAGTCGCCGCAGGCCAAAACGGAGAGGAAGAGTCGCCGCAAGCCAGGACGGAGAGGAGTCGCCGCCGCCGGAGAGGAAGAGTCGCCGCAGGCCAGGACGGAGAGGAGTCGCCGCTGAATTGCTGCCGGTCCGCGAGCACTGATTGGCTTGCGACTGGCACCACATTAGACTGACTGTGTCTCTGTGCCTCTCAAGGCTGGGATGTGGGCTCCAAACCCACAAGAGCAGCAACCTAGCCTCCCGGCAGCCTCTCCCCGGCACCCGGGTCACGTGCCCCCTTAGCCGTCCCCTAGTTGCTGCCCTGCCTGATGGAATCAATTTGGACGATTGACTTAGTTCTGGATTAAGATATCCCATTAAATATTGACACATTTAAAATTGTGTGCTATAAAAACAAACCTTTAGGGTTATACAATGTGGGGCTGATAGATGGCTAATGATACACATCTGTAACTAAATACAGATCATATAATTTCATGCCAGCCATAAACTGAACCTAGAAGTAATGTGGCTAATAAAACAGTCTGGATTTATTAATAATCACCTCATTGCGCCCTTTTCATTTTCTAGATCCTTGACCTTTTCTTCTAACTGCTGGCAGGTCTGTTTTGTATTCCCCTCATTGGTGGATTTCTGCTCACTTAGTTCCACCTGCAACTTTTTACATTGTTCCATAAGATCCGAAACCTGAGATAAAAACATTGCAAGCTTTTTATATGGTATTATACACAATGCACTGAAAATACAACATATACAGATGTGTTCTCATACACTATTGCCTCAGTCACGCCAAACAGCCCTTCTTGGCGCGCCAGGTCGCGTGCGATTCTGCTTGTGCCAATCATCTTTTTCTTGTCTTTTTCATTTGAATGTGCGTCTTAGTCTCAACGCGATGCAACAAAACTGCTTCACGAGACTGTGCTGATTAATTTGCTATGCAACACTTGTATATCTGTGTGCGACAGAGTCTGAATCTGTATATGAAGTGCTACAATGTAGAGTAATAATATATAAGAAAATGATTTAATAGGATGTATGTTACCTACGCTTATTGTCCTGTAAATGATCACTCCTTTTTTCATGTATAGTAGAAAATATAGTATAGCTTGTGGAGAAGTAATAGAGGTAATAGTAATGGATGTGTAAATTAAGTACCAAAAATATCTCCTAATTAAAAGGCGTTTTTTCGGCTGTGGCATAAGGGACATTGAGGGGTATTCAATATGGGAGCGAAAAGTCCGTGCTGGACTTTTCACTCCACATCGGAGATTTTCCTGGGATAAAGTATCGGGCGTGCGCCCGCTTTATCCCCGTATTCAATATAAATGCTACGAAAACGGCAAACTGCGAAGTGGGATCTGCGGAAAAAAACTTATTTTTCCTTGCATAAATTGTAGGACCCACCCTAAAGTTGTAAAAACATGGGGGATCACTATGGGTACCCCCGTTTTAGCCTGCAAATGAAAGTCGGGGATTTAGATAGCCGCAGCAGGTGTTTTTTCCCGACATTGAAGAAGTGTTGCAGAAGAGCACTTAGGTTATTTTTTTCGTTTTTTTTAAGTGGTCCCATCAAATTTGCGGTACATGAAAATGGGTACTAGCATATTTTTATGTCCCTAAAGTTTTGAAAAATTCTGCAACTATGCACCTGCCGCTAATAATCTATTCTAGAATACATCTGCCGCATATTTGCAGAATAGCCCTGAAGCTATTTCCCTATTTTTAAACACTTTTTTCCCATTTTTTTTTTTCACCCCAATTTTTAAATTAATTTTATGGGGTGACCCTATTTTTTTTTTAAACTTTTTTTGACACAGTTATTTTTAAAATGTTATTCCCAGGGGTGCAGGCTATTTTTTTTAAGCCTGCACCCCTAAACCCCAATTCTGCACTTTTTTTCGCCGCCTATTCAGTGAAAAGTTATCCCCGTTTTTTTTTTTCAAAGACTTTTCGAACCTGCGAAAAAGTCTTTGAAATTGAATACAGTGTAAAAGCAAAATCTGCGATAATGACATCATAGGTGCGAAAACATCGCAAAAACGATGTTTTCGCTCCCATATTGAATACCCCTATTAGTCATTAGGCAACCAAAACACTATGTAAGTGACATAAGGTCACATCTAGGGTTTTTAATGCACTGCTGCGCCCTCACAGAGAGCGCTGGCCACTGACACAGTATCGGCAGCCAACAGGTTAATACAACACTCTCTTATACTAAAGAGCAGATGATGTTGCATCAACCTCCTGGCTGCTAAGGTTAGAAGCAGGGTGGGTGGGGGTGCAACAGACTAGGATGGGTGGGCACCATTGTCGATTGCACCATCCCTGGCTGTATAGACCATATGAAGTTGCAAATATAAAGCAATCAGCTTCCCATCAGTTCTGCTGCTCATGACCATCTCAGCCGCCATTTTAGAATGGTAACCAATAGCTTCTACAGTTATTGAGGAATGCAGCTTTAACTAGCATTACCTAATTTCTACAGTCACACGACCAAATGTTTATCAATAACCTTGTTATTCATTGATGATACCACATGTGTTGTGCTGACAACATGATCAATCACCTTGTTATCTTGCAAATGTTTTTCTTTCCCCAGCTGTTCAATCTTTACATGCAAATTGATATTTTCTTGTTCAGTGCTCTTCAGGTCATTGTGAACGCCTCTGAGTTTGGATCTCAATGTGTCCAGCTCCTGGGAAAAAATATGAGATATGGTAAGAACTTACCCTTGTTATCTCTATTTCTACGAAGTCCATAGGGTTCCCACAGGATACCTTGGGGTATAGGTGTGACGTCAGTCGCAGGGCACCAAAGAGTTAAGCTTTCAGCCTCCCAGGATGCACTAGGTCCCCCTCCTATACCCCGCCCCCGGGCCAAGGCACCTCAGTTAGTTACCAAGCCATAGGCCGGAGGAGGAGAAGGAAGAGAGAGAACAAAGATCTGGACACATACAAGAATCACATTCTCACCAGAGGGAGACGGAAAACCGGTGACCAGAGCAAAGCCCATCTGCAGCACAGGTGCGACAGGGCGGGAGTCCTGTGGAACCCTATGGACTTCGTAGAAATAGAGATAACAAGGGTAAGTTCTTACCATATCTCATATTTTCTACTTCAGGGTCCATAGGGTATCCACAGGATACCTTGGGGATGTCCCAAAGCAGTATCCTTTAAGGGTGGGGACGCTCCTGTGCAGAAAGGAGAATCCGCCGCCCGAAGGAAGCATCCTGAGAGGCGAAGGTGTCAAACCTGTAATACCTCACGAAGGTATGGACAGAAGACCACGTAGCAGCCTTGCAGATCTGAACTGCCGAGGCACCACGTCGAGCTGCCCACGAAGGACCCACAGACCTAGTGGAATGAGCCTTCAGAGAAGGAGGGACCGGTAGGCCTTCATGAAGATAAGCTTCAGAAATAGCCATACGGATCCAGGCTGCCAAAGTTTGCTTTGAAGCAGGCCAACCCTTTTTACAGAAGCCATAGAGGACAACAAAGCGTCCGACTTCCTAAACAAAGAAGTGCGGTCAACATAAGTCCTTAAGGCCCGCACAACATCCAAAGAGGCCTCACCCACGGAAAGACCCGGTGAGTTAAAGGCCGGAACAACTATTTCCTCGTTAACATGAAACTGGGAAACAACTTTGGGAAGAAACTCGGGCCGAGTGCGGAGCACTGCCCTGTTCCCATGAAAAACCAAGAAAGGGGGTCTACAAGAAAGAGCCCCTAACTCAGAAACACGTCTGGCTGAAGCAACGGCCAGAAGGAAAACAGTCTTAGCTGTTAGCCATTTAATATCCACTGAGCACAGTGGTTCAAACGGCGGTCCTTGGAGAGCCCTCAGGACCACAGCCAAATCCCAAGGCGCCACAGGTGGAACAAAGGGCGGCTGAATACGGAGAACACCTTGCATAAAGGTGCGCACATCCGGGATTGTAGCAATCCTACGGTGAAACCAGACAGATAGGGCCGAAACCTGTACCTTCAAAGAAGCAAGGCGAAGCCCATGATCTAGTCCCGCTTGCAGGAAGGCGAGAATCCGAGACAGACGAAACTCCCGCGGTGCATAACCTCTCGGTCGACACCACTGGAAGAACGTATGCCACACGCGATGGTATATCCTCGCGGAAGACGGTTTCCGAGCTCGTAACATGGTACGCACCACAGAGCTGGAAAACCCCCAGGACCTCAGCATGGCCGTCTCAACAGCCACGCCGCCAAAGACAGCCGAGTCAGGTCCGGGTGAAGACAAGGACCCTGAGACAGAAGGTCCGGTCGTAGCGGCAACCGCAGAGGACTGTCCACGGACAGACCCTGAAGGTCTGAGAACCAGTGCCGTCTGGGCCACGCGGGAGCTATCAACAGGAGCGTCCCTCCTTCCTGTTTGAATTTCCGGATTACCCGTGGAAGAAGGGAGACCGGAGGGAACAGGTATGCGAACCTGAACGTCCACCGGACGGACAGAGCATCCACCAGAGACGCCCCTTCGTCTCTTGTGCGAGACCCGTACACCGGCAACTTGTTGTTGTGCCGGGACGCCATGAGGTCGATTTCTGGAAGACCCCACCTGTCCACCAGTAGTTGAAAAACGTCCGGGTGCAGGGACCATTCCCCTGGATGAACGTCCTGGCGACTTAGAAAGTCCGTCTCCCAATTTAGCACTCCCGGGATGAAGACCGCTGATATGGCCGGAAGATTGCGCTCCGCCCAAACCAGGATCCGAGAGACCTCTACGAGAGCCGCCCGACTGCGAGTTCCTCCTTGCCTGTTTATGTAGGCCACGGTGGTAGCATTGTCCGACTGGACCTGCACCGGGTGACCCTGGAGAAACCGCTGTGCCTGCAGGAGAGCATTGAAGACCGCACGGAGTTCCAAGATATTTATTGGAAGCTCCGCTTCTGTCGGTGTCCACCTGCCCTGGAACAAGTGTGGACCCGAAACTGCTCCCCAGCCCCGAAGACTGGCGTCCGTTGTCAACAGGACCCAATTTGGAACCCAGAACGGACGTCCCTTGTTGAGGTGGGTCGTCTTTAACCACCACGCAAGGGACAGGCGAACCTCCGGGGTGAGCACAATCGTCTGGAACTTCAGAGACTGAGGCAGCCCGTTCCACTTGGACAGGATCAGGTGCTGCAGAGGTCTGGAGTGAAACTGGGCGTATTCCACCATGTCGAACACCGACACCATGGAGCCCAGTAACCTCATCGCCGAGTGTAAGGACACCCGGCGGCTGTGCAGACAACTGCGCACCCTTGACTGTAAAGCAGAGATCTTGTCCTCCGTCACGAAGATCCTTTGCTGTCCCGAGTCCAATAAGGCTCCAAGATGCAGAATCCTCCGAGACGGGATTAGAGTGGACTTCTGCCAGTTGATTAGCCAGCCGTGCCGTTGCAGCAGTGCAATGGTCAGGTCCAAGTGGTGTAACAGGAGCTCTGGAGATCCTGCCACCAATAACAGGTCGTCCAAGTACGGCAACATGCGGACTCCTTGCAGCCGCAGAGAAGCCGCCATGACCGCCATAGCGTCCTGTATGTCCAATGACACCATGTAGTCCCCAGGTTCCAGTGCCAGAATGATGGACCGTAGGGTCTCCATCCGAAACTTCGGGACCCGCAAAGACTTGTTGAGTGCTTTGAGGTTGAGAATCGGACGATATGACCCAATGGGTTTCTGTACCAAAAATAGATTTGAATAGAAACCCTGGCCCCTCTGGGAGAATGGAACAGGCACTATAACTCCAGCCTGGAGCATAGTGTGCAATACCTTCCGCAGCTCCGTAGCCTTGTTCCGGTCTGATGGTAGACCCGTGGTGAAGAATCGAGCCGGGGGTCTGTGCCGGAAGGAGAGGGCGTACCCGTGAGAGACCACCTCCAGAACCCAAGTGTCTGTCGTAGTGAACGACCAACACCGGGAGAACTGCAGCAGGCGGCCTCCCACCCTGGGATCCCCCAAGGGGAGACCCGGACCGTCAGGCCGCAGGCTTGTCATCTGGCTTGGGGGCCGGACGTCTGGTACTCCATGCCTGTTTCCGGGGCTTGACCGATTTCTTAGGGCCAGCCTGTCGAGGAAACGACTGTGGTTTGGGCCTGCCCTGGGCCCTAGATGACCGAAAGGACGATGGTCCAGAACCAGAAGGAGCAGCGGCCGACGGGAGACAAGCAGATTTGGCTGCCGCCAGCGTGGCCACAATCTTATCCAGATCCGGACCGAAGAGAACTTCTCCGGTAAACGGCAACGCTTCCAGACCTTTCTTGGATCTGCGTCCGCCTTCCAGGATCGCAGCCACAAGGTGCGACGAGCAGCTACCGCTGCTGAAGAAATTCTAGACACCAGAGTACTAATGTCTAGAGCCGCCTCGTTGATGTAGGTGGCCGAATCACGGAGATTGCCAATCAACTCCGCCTGTTCGGCCGGACAGTTGGATTCAAAAGAAGCCTCTAATGAATCCGCCCAGCGCTCCATCGCTCTGGCAACCCAGCAAATGGCCATAGCCGGCCGTGCTGCCCCTCCTGCAAGGGAATAAGCGGATTTCAGGCAGATTTCTACCTTGCGGTCCGTAGCATCCTTAAGGGAGGACATGGATGGCATCGGCAATGTGGCACTACGGACAAGATGGGTCACGTGAGAATCCACCTGTGGAGGGGATTCACACTTAGCAAAATAATTATCCGCGAACGGATAAGCCACCGCCAGGCGTCTCTGCGGCTGGTATCTTTTGCCAGGTTGTTTCCACGCCTCCTCTAAATGGTCCACCAACTGACCCGAAAGAGGAAAGACTGTGGCATCGCCCTTCACATCTTTGAAAAAGGCATACTTAGATTTAGCCGCTGGGGGAACTTCGTCCTCAATCACCAAGGCTGTGCGGACCGCCCGAATAAGTCCAGGAATATATACTTTGGACTTAGCATCAGCGTCCTTAGTATGGAAAGGTTCCTGATCGTAAGGATCCAGAATCTCCCCATCATCAGACGTCCCTTCGTCATCCTCATAAGGAGCGGACAGAGACGCCACCGGCCTTTTATGAGGCCGCATCACAGACTCCCCTTGCAACACATCCGACAAGTGCTGTACAGAACTCGTCAGGGAGTTAACCCACGCTGGCTCCTGAGAACCCGGGAGCGGGGAAATAGGGAGACTGTGGGGTACCACCAATTGTCGTGGGAACCCCTGCATGGGTGACGACACCACAGACTGCTGGGACAAACCCATCGGAGTAAACGCGGGCTGCGGAGCTAACTGGCCCACTAAAGCTGTTAACGCCTGAGCGAAACAAGCCCAGGGCGGCTCCTGTACCGGTGCTGTAACCGTAATAGGCCGCGCCATGGACAAACACTGCCGGCAAAGGCCCTCCGCGCTACCCTCCCCCTCCGCTAACGGTACTTTGCACGTGGTACACTGTAGCCGGAGGGGAAAATCACTTTCAGACATGATGGCACCACGTATGTGACCTCTCTCACCAATTAAGTATTAAATAGGCGAGAGACCACCCTGCAGCACCGCACCGCAAGGGCTTTAGCAGAAAGAACAGGGACAGTAATAAAGCTGACAGTTTAGAGGAGAAAAGTTACAGGCAGCGCTAGCACAGTCACATACAATGCAGAGAAATAACAATTCCTGCACTAACAGCGCTGATCACTCAACTACACAGACACAGGGCCTGGTAGGACACAGCGCTGCATACACAGACCTGAGCCACAGCGGAGGAGAGGTATGCGGGGGGACCCAGACCACGATGCTTCCTTCCAGACTTCCAGCAGCGTTCACCATGCGTTGCAGAGAAGATGGCCGCCGAGGAGCAGAGAGAAGCTGGCCTGGGGGAGGAGCGCTGACACAGGACCAGTCAGCACAGTGCAGAGAGGGCTGTGTGCAGCGGGGGAGGCGCCGGCTGTGAGACAGGGAAGGCGCGCTCCCCTGGCATGCATTTAACCCCTGGGACGCCGCAGCGCTACCGCTCTGCTGCGGTCCGCTGTCCCAGGGGGTAGTGGAAGCGCAGGTTGGTCGCCTGGCTCCACGCTGCAGCCAGTCCCCAGGGAGCCCCCTGCCTGGGGACTTAGGACCATGTGATCAGCGGGGACCCACCGCGGGACCCCGCTGCTTACCTCTGTCCCCCTTGAATCCGGCCATGGTCCGGAGCATCTGGGGTCACCGCTAGCTGTGACCCCAGACGCCCACCAGCATCCCCGGATCAGTACCGGCGTTCTGGTACCGGCGGGGTGTAGGGAAGACAGCATGGACGTCAGGACTGACTGTCCATGCTGTTCATCCAGATGTGCAGCCACAGCTGCATGAAGAAAAAGCTTCAGGGGCTCTTCTAGCCCCCACTCCAACAGGTGCACCCGACTCCGGCCGGGCACCAAACTAAACTGAGGTGCCTTGGCCCGGGGCGGGGTATAGGAGGGGGACCTAGTGCATCCTGGGAGGCTGAAAGCTTAACTCTTTGGTGCCCTGCGACTGACGTCACACCTATACCCCAAGGTATCCTGTGGATACCCTATGGACCCTGAAGTAGAAAAATATAATTAACACACTGCACCCCGTTTTTAATTGTTTTTCACTAAATGGAGTGGAATATGAAAGACTCAAGTATCCCACTTTGAGTTGGTTTCAATGAACTACTGTATGTATGCGGTTTCATGCAATAAAATAAACTTCTACTTCAAGAAGGTTTACAGACTATAATGAAAATAGGACACATCATGTCACATAATATGCTTTTTCCTTCCCCCTACCATCATCTCCTCCTCACTGTCTACAATGGCACCTAGCCCTTGGGTTCTGCTGCCCTGCTGCTCATTTGGGTATTATGACTTCTGATGCAGCAATAATAATTTCTCTTTAATCTCCTTTACTGCATTCAACCTTTTTACTGACACTCCATGCCGATCTGGTATAATATTGACATCTGTAGATACTTGACCCATTTGCCAGGGACCCAAATCTATGAACAATTTATCCACGTGTCCAAATAAAAAACAAAAACAAACAATTACTGTGAGCTAGCCTTTAACACCCAACTGCCCATTTTATACAGATCCCGGCAGCCATTTTATACTCGCAACCACTATTGTGTGTCTAATTAGATCTCTAAAATGCAATACCTTAATATGGCATGTATGAGCACTTTTAGATGCATTTAACCTCTGTCCCTAAACTAGCAATCTTAGGGGCCAATCCTATTTCATGCAAAGGGTGCGACTTGCCGTTGCAACGGCGTTAAAACACCGGACCGGCACCTATCACCCTTAGCGGCCCGCTCCGAGACGGAATTTTATTCGGTGCCCTATGGGGCTGTGAGCACTTTTAGGCGAATCAGGGCTGCCGTCAAGCGTGGCCACATTCACAATGACGCGCACCCTCAAGCACATTGGGTGGAATAGGACTGACCCCTAAATCTGCAGGTCAGGTCCCTCATGACTGGAACAGTCCAAGATTTATGTTTTTTGATCAACAAATGGTGTGTAATTTTAGAAAAGACTCTCTCAGAAGCACAGTATGGAATTTAAACTGAAAACAATGTAAATACATAAATGATTATACAGAGTAACCATCTCAGTCTTTCAGCATTTTCTTATATGTAGAACTGGGTTGTTTATTATTCCTGGGTTTTATTCACAAGCAAATAAGAAAAAAAAAGTGAGATATAATGCAGAAAAAAAAAAACATAAGTGGTTAGGGGGGGATTCATGTAAGTTAGGTTATCTTTTTATTTTAAAAAGGAAGAGCTAAAGCTGTCAGGGACCATGTCAAAGGGGTGGGGGGACATAGGTTTCTTTTTTATTCCTTCACTCTGCTCACAAACATTACTTTTTTTTATATAAAAGTTTTTTTTTTTTTTCCCTTTCTCCATACGATCCCCATATTTTACCAATGTAATAGGGAGAAAGTTCTTTGTACGAATAAGCCTGGTGTTCAGTAACTAACAATGCTATCCTTAATTAACCTTAAGTACTCTTCCCGGCAGTTCCAAGCCCCACTGCTATCCCTGCAGTTACAGTACTTGACACAGTTGGTGGTGATTTTTCTGTGATATGTACCACCTTTCCTTTTCAAACCAAGAACAAAAGAATAAGGTTAACAGATAACGTTATAAGGTAAATTCATGAAGACATTCATTCAGTCCACCCATGACAGTTGGTTTACACTGTTAATGCAGGTTCTAGAGAGTATGGGGCACACAGTATTTTCTGAAGTATGGGTTTTTTAGAAATGGGGTTGTTGCCCATAGCAATCAATCAGATTCTACTTATTTATCAAGCACCTTATAGAAAATTATATCTAGCATATGACTGGTTGCTATGGGCAACATCTCCACTAATAAAAATATGCACTTTATTTATTTATTTATTTATTACCAGTTATTTATATAGCGCACACATTTTCCGCAGCGCTTTACAGAGAATATTTGGCCATTCACATCAGTCCCTGCGCAGTGGAGCTTACACTCTATATTCCCTATCACACACACACACATACATACTAGGGGTAATTTTGTTAGGAGCCAATTAACCTACTAGTATATTTTTGGAGTGTGGGAGGAAGCCGGAGTACCCGGAGGAAACCCACGCAAGCACAGGGAGAATATACAAACTCCACACAGTTAGGGACGTAGTGGGTATCGAACCAACGACCTCAGTACTGTGAGGCAGTAACGCTAAGCATTACACCATCTGTGCTGCCCTGCCACTTTAGTAAACATACACCCCACGTATTAATAACAATATGCTGTGTTGTGGAGAGAGGAGTATTTTAAAAGCAACAGGAGTCAGAATAAGGGGTAAATTTACTAAAGGTAGATTTTGCATTTTGAGTGATTTGAGGTGCGATTTTCATTCGATTTGACTTTTGGGTATTTACTAAAGGTCAAATCGACCATCGGAAAAACATTGGTACTTTTACATAGCCCAACACACAAAACCCTTATTTACTATCATTCGATTTGAGATCGACCTCAAAATCGGACTTCAAATCGAACTTCAAATAACCAAATGAATAGACCTGCTTCATGCTTTCGATTTCAGCATGAGCAGGTCGGATTGACACAGATACATGCAGACATCAGTGAGATGCCTGCATGTATCTGACTGTAAAAAGTAATTAAAGCGGTCAGGGCTGATGCTACAGCTGGGGGGCCCGGTGATAGGGCTCCCCTGGCTGTGGCATCAGTCCCCCGTTAGAAAGGGTCCAGGGCTGGTTCTGTGAATTACAGGGAGACCCTACGCAAATTTTTCCCTGCAATTCCAGAACCAACCCTGCTTCCCATAGCCCAGTGCTGGTTGTACTGAGTACAGGGAGACCCTACGTCATTTTTTCCCTGTACTTAGTCAACCAGATCTGGGTTTGCAAAGTCCGGGGCTGGTCCTGTTTAGGGGGTGACCTCACGTAATTTTTTTTAAAGTTTTAACTCTTTATTTACTTTTTACAGTCAGATACATGCAGGCAGCTCACTGATGTCTGCATGTATCTGTGTGAGAATGAACTGCTCATGCTGAAAGTGAAAGCATGAAGCAGTTCTATGCTGTCGGGGATTTGCAGTTCGTTTTGAAGTGTGATTTGCCGTTCTATTTGTACATGAACATGCCAAATCGAACAGCAAATCACTGTTCAAAACCGACTCAAAACGAATTTGTTTTGCAAATCGCAAAACAAATCGAATAATAGTAAATGTAGTGAAAAAACAGGATTGACTCAATTCGATTTGAGAAGAGCTAAATCACTCCTCAAATCGACCTTTGGTAAATTTACCCCTAAGTCTTTAACTTCAAACGTTTTCTCTGGCAAAATAAACCTGACCCTTTCAGAGCTAAATCCCTCTTTTTGGAAATTTTCAGTAACTATGGAAGTGATATGTAGCCTACTTCCAAAATATTGAGAATGAATATTCATTAGAATGTGGCCTTGTTGATATTAATGATGCCCAGAGACATATAGTTCTTTCTTATAAAAATGACGGTCTATAATGTGTTTTGGTAACAGGCGTACAGTATATTAATAAAAATCTAAATGTTTATAACCAGTGTATACTAATGCTGGGCATAGACGGCAAGATAAAATGTCTGTCAGACCGACAGAGATTTTATCTGGCCGGCTGCCAGCCGCAGATGTCGCCGGCATACACTGTGAGAGAAATCTCACAGTGTATAGCCCGACATCTGCGCTCCGCCCCCGGGGGAGGAGATAGGAAGGAACACGGGAAATGTCTGTCTGTCGGCCGCGCTGGGCATACACTGCCCGATGCGGCCGACAGTTACCGGGTAAATATCGCATCGGACGGGCATGCTGGACAATCCAGCATGCCCGACCAAGCAATATTTAACCCTCGGTCGCCCCCCCCCCCACGCTACAATTATCGCGGCAATCCACCGATATCGGGCGGATCGTCCCGATAATTGCAGCGTGTATGGCCAGCATTACTGTACATATTTAACATGTTAGTAATTAAGGTGAGGCTTGAAATATATAAGCTTAAAGTTATTTACAAACATGTAATCCGAATAGAATGCAGCATGCAAAACAGACCAGCAATACACAGAGACTTACCAGCAGGAAATTATTGACAGCCATCATGGTGAAGCAGCTCACTGTGCAGAGAATATGTACAATACAGGAAGACACTTACCCATCACCTTGTGTCTGTAGCTTAAATCTCTATAGTCTATGATCATAAGACCAGTTATTTACTTTATATAGGGAAGACTGGCAACATAAAGTGGAGAACATGTCATCTAGACATTGGCACAAGATCAGCCTCAGATGATATTTCCACAGGACAGATCCTATCCAGCACATATCCTACATATAACTATTATAATAGACCGCAGGGTTAATAATTAGGAGTGGCAACACAGATTGCTTCTTATTATTATCATGAATATGATCTACTATGAAGAAAATTGTTTCAACTTGTGTGGCATAAACTGGCATCAACTAAATTATTTATGAGGTTGGGGAGTGCTTGGGATGTGTGAAATGCTTTTGCCATATCCTCCTGAACAAATTGTCTGCAAAATGTCACTAAGAAACAAATTAACCCCATAATTACCTTGAATAAATATTACCAAGGAGCAAACAATAAATAGCACTATGCTTCTTTATCCGGAGCCAAAGAAACGTTCTTGTCCAGAAAGTCTCTCTGAATCCTGAGGCCCAGGGCAAAATCACTTTCAGTCCTGCTCCAAAAACACCATTGTCACATAAAAATCAATTTGTCCGATAACAGGATTAAACCAGGTTTGGGAGATCCTTATCAGAGCTTGGTCTTCAACAGGCCCGCTGACAGGGACACAAGCAGAACTGGGGAAATGATGCTGAGAGATATGGGGGTGGGTGATGGTGGAGAGATACGGGAGTGGGGGGGGGAGTGGGACTGGAGAGACATGTGGATTAGGCTGGTAGAGGCACAGGTAGATGAGCCAATGGCCTCCAACTACCGGAGAGGGATGGGAGTTCCCAAACACGAGTGTGTTGGGGCCCCAAATATTTCTGTTGCCGTCCCTGTCAAGATATATTGTATTTCAATAACTGAAATTATTGCACTCATGTATGGGATGGGTATGGGATGCCAGCACTCGGGATTCCGGCGGTCAGAATCCTGATGCTGGCATCCTGACCAGGTTACAATCCCGACGCCTAGAAGGTAAGACTAGCCTAACCCCTAACCCTAACCCTCCCTCCCCATGGCCTAAACCTAACCTTCCCGCCGGCAGCCTAAACCTAACCCTCCCCATAGTGCAGTGGTCGCCAACCTTAATTGTGGTGAGCTACTTTAGTAAAATGAAACCTCCTGAAGTGCTACTAAAACTATAGAAGAAAATAAATATGGCTAATAACTAAACAATTGAAGGTCCTTTAATGAAAATTCTAAATAATATTTAATAAAAAACAACAATGCATTTAATTATTACAGTGATATTGTTGTAGTTTGTAAATAAAATTTAAGCACAGGCACATTTCACTGGTAATTACCGGCTCCAAGGAGGTACGTGAAGTAGAGGAGCAAAAGATACTGTATAGGCAGGGCTGCTGTGTGATTTTCCGGCAGGGCCGGAGTTACTCGATCTGCCGTAGCGTAGACACCGTTGGTTGTAACCACAGGGAAGCATTTCAAGTGAGGAGGTCCCTTCTACCTAGTTTACTCGGCGGTACTGCAGCTAGGTGAGCTACCAAAATTAAGACCGCGAGCTACTGGTAGCTCACGAGCTACAGGTTGGAGACCACTGCCCCAGTGCCTAAATCTAACCCCTAACCACAGTATACACCTTCAGGATCCCGGCTGTCGGGATGCCGGCGCCGGTATTCTGATAAGTGTCGGGATTCTGGCATCAGCATTCTGAACTCCGGAATCCCAGTCATCAGGATTCTGACCGCATCCCTCATGTATACTGTATGGTGCGGAGTGTATTGAGTAGCACCATATAAATCAGAGTTGCACTGCACATGCCCGGCCTTTACACGTTATGCCACACATTAATGCCCTTTACACATTATGCTTAACATTAATGCCTTTAGTCCCTCTATGCATTGCCCACAGCAGTAGTCCCCCTATGCATTGCCCCCAGTTGTAGTCCCCCTATGCATTGCCCCCAGTAGTAGTCCCCCCATGCATTGCCCCCAGTAGTAGTCCCCCCCATGCATTGCCCCCAGTAGTTGACCCCCTATGCATTGCCCCTAGTAGTAATCCCGCTATGCTTTATCCCTAGTAGTAATCCCCCTACGCATTACCCCTAGTAGTCCCCTTATGCATTACCCCTAGTAGTTCCCCTCTGCATTGCCCCTAATAGTAATCCCCCTATGCATTACCCCTAGTAGTAATCCCCCTATGCATTACCCCTAGTAGTCCCCCTATGCATTGCGCCCAGTAGTAATCCCCCTATGCATTGCCCCCAGTAGTTTACCCCCTATGCATTGATCCCAGTATTGGCCCCCTATTTGCCCTTTAGTGACCTGGGCCTAATGCCTCGTTAGCTCTTTTTCTTTCCACCCCCGCAGTTCTCTTCGGTTCACAGCTTCATTCTTCTGCCGCTGGCCCATCCTGGCCAATGGCGCCGTCTCTTCCTTTCTTCTTCCTTGATCACGCCGTCTTCTGGCCTCTTGCGCGGCCGCCGGAACTGTTGCCGCGCCGCTCTTCTCTTGGGGAGGTCTTCACTCCTCCCCTCTGCCGCCAGACTGGAGTTTCCCATTCAGCGGCGTCTAATTCAAGAAGCCGCGAGTGGGCGGGGCTATGACGCGGCGAGCCGCTATTGGCTCGTCACGTCTGCCTCCTATTGGCTGCTGGACCGCGGGCAGTGTTTGGCTCGCGGCCAGTGCCAAACAACCGCCGCCACTTCTTGGCTTCCGGGCAGTGAGCTTTGCTAAGCTTGTTCCCGGAGCCAAGCTTCTCCAGCTGCCACTTTACCGCCGACACTGGTGGAAGGGACCAGGCAGTCCCTTCACCAGGTACATGCCGCGGTGGCTTACCTGGCGCTGGGAACAAACACACTGTCCCAGCGCCGGGCACGGATGCTGTGCCGATGCTGGGATCAGACACTTGATCCCAGCACGGCTTTCCACAGCAGCAGCCAATGAGAGTCTACCTGACTCTCATTGGCTGCTATAACAGACAGCATTGTGTATTTCTCAAAGGGACGCGCTGTGCTGCAGCCAGCTGTCAGGGATTGGCCACAGCACATCGCGTCCCCGGGGACCCGGCAACTTTAAAAAAGTGAGTCCGCAGTGCCCAGTATCAAGTAAAATACGTGCCATAGCGCGTATTTGCGAACACTGCTATACACACACACACACAAGTAACGGAGGGCACTCAACAGTACCAAACATCGTGTGGAAATGAGGCCAGACGGAGCTAGTAATCAGGTCAACGTTTCAGCAAACCAATGCTTTTGTCAAGACATGTCTTGATAAAAGCATTGCTTTGCTGAAACGTTGACCTGATTACCAGCTCCGTCTGGCCTAATTCCCACAAGCTGTTTGGTCATGTTGAGTGCCTTCCCTTACTTGTTTGTGCATATATTATTCATCTGATCGAGCACCCAGGCAAATTGGATCTCCTGTTGAGTGCCAGACCACTCCACCTGTACTATATATATATATATATATATATATATATATATATATATTTATATATATATATATATATATATATATATTTTGCATATGTTCGGCACTCCACAGACAAATTCCACAACGTTGCCAGGTGCCCTTCCCCAGTCACAATAAAGGCAAATACAGGAATAGGACGGCACTCCGGCTTGTTATATCCAAAAAAAGCAGACACTTCAACTGCGTGATCACTTGTCAACGTTTCAGAGCGTTGCTCTTTTATCAAGACACATAAAAAAAAAAGAACAGGGTACATACCTTTATAGACAAAACACCCATCGTGCAACCTCCGTAGGCACGGCTCCCTGTAGACCCGATGACGTAATCAGCCCACGACACCAGCTGGCAGCGTCTCCATAGGTCCCAGGGAAGCCTGCCAATCACGTGACCCATCACCATGGTTACTAAAAACAAACAATTGAATTACTAGATGCTCGACTAGCGGCACAAGATTATCTCTATCTATTAAACCAATAGTACATCGTATCCATATTTTTAATTTTTGCAATCTGGAAGCTCATATATTGGCAACTCACAAGGTAATATAATTTAACTGTCTAGCATCTGACTATAAAATCTATATCAGTTACGCAATCACAAACCGGTCTCAATCTATACTAGATGATTCCAACTCCATCCATAATAATTAGCAATGGACACCATTCTAACCTATATACACCATATACAAAAAACACAGACAGAAAACAAAAACGAACTCGAACATAAAAACTAGAGCAATATGTGCGATAGACTGCTATTGCTAATGTGCAACCACATCAGGTGATGAAATTACCTTACTGTACACATTGTTACTCCTAACACCCTATGATATTAGGTATGGAAATCAAAACTACTCGATATCATATTTATACAAAACAAGAAAAAGAAAGTTGCTCATTCAATCCATGGGGTTGGACCGTGTTTAATGTGTAGATCCATCTTGACTCTCGCTGTAATAATATACGTCCACGATCTCCACATCGCTGTGGTACTTGGATTTGATCAATCATCTTATATTTAATTGTTGATAATCCATGCTTGTAGTCCCGAAAATGTCGAGCTACTGGCTGATCAGAATCCTTCCCATCTATAGCTGCTCTAATTGCTGATCTATGTAATGCTATTCGTTCCTTGAATTGGCGTGTTGTTTTGCCCACATAAAGAAGTCCACATGGACATCTGATAAAGTAAACCACAAATTTACTGGAACACGTTAAAGGAAATTTAATTTTCAGTCTCTTGCCCGTATGTGGATGTGCAAACGTGTCCCCTGTTTCAAGGGAACTACAGGTAATGCAGCCCAAGCACTTGTAGTTTCTGGGTTTCCGAGTCAAAAAGTGGGGAGAATGGGGTTCTCTAAATCGTGAAATATCGTTATGCACCACCCAGTCTTTGATGTTCTTTCCACGTCTATATGCCGGCATTATGGATGAATTTTTCAGCGCAGGGAGCAATGGATCATTTGCCACCATCGGCCAACATTGTTTCGCATCTCTCATCAACATCTGATTTGATGGTGAATAATCTAAAGTCCAGATAATCTTATTGTTATTGTTTGCCTTTTTGGTTGATCTCAAACAGTCTACACGCGATAAGGCTAACACCCTTTCTTTAGCTTTTTTCAGCAGGCGTGGTGAGTATCCCCTAGCTAAGAAATAGAGCAGCATGATATCTATTTGTTGCCTGGCATCAATCAGGGTCACTGCATATACGAAACACTCTCAAAAATTGAGAGAACGGTAGACCACGTTTAAGCGCCGGAGAGTGTGCACTATCAGATAGTAACAAAGTATTCCTATCCGTTTCCTTTTTATAGACTGATGTCTGTAATTGATTCCTCTCATTGAGAGAGACAGCCACGTCCAAGAAATGGATCTTATCCTTGTTGAACTGATAAGTAAACTTGATGGCTGGATCCATCAAATTGATATTCTCCATCATGTTGATGAAATCATTCTCCCCACCCGACCACAAGAAAAAAATATCATCTATATAGCGGCCGTAACCCACTATATAGTGAGAAAAGGTGGGATCATGGAAAAACAAATCTCTCTCCACCTCCACCATAAATAAATTGGCGAAGGACGGAGCTGCACATGACCCCATCGCACACCCAGTTTTTTGAATAAAGAATTTCTTATCAAACACAAAATAATTCCGTGTGAGTGTCAATTCTAACAATGCCAATACAAAGTCGATGTTCGGACCCGTATAATGTGAGTTGTTGGTCAATATTCTACGAATAGCATTAAGCCCCCTCTCATGTGGGATGCTGGTGTAGAGACTAATAACGTCTACTGTACAAAGTGCATAGCTCCCGACTAGAGGTGTAACATCTTGCAGTCTAAGAATAAAAGATGTGGTATCCTTAAGTACTGTGGGTTGGTTTTGAACCACTGGCTGCAAGAGAACGTCCAGGTATTGCGAAACCGAATAGTACAGTGAATTTCTTGCCGATGTGATTGGGCGACCTGGCGGAACCACAGGATCTTTGTGTAATTTTGGAATTGTATATAATACCGGAACAATCGGAAATTCGCAAATCAACATCTCAGCCAGTTTCTTTGGAATAATAGAATTACTTACAGCGTTGGAAAGAATGTTGTCCAATTCTTTTTTAAATACTGGAGTAGGGTCCCGTTGTAAGGCTTCGTATACAGCCTGGTCTGACAACTGGCGATTGATTTCATAACGATATGCCTCAATGTCCTGAACCACTATACCCCCGCCTTTGTCAGAACATTGAGGCATATCGTTATGAAATCAATCGCCAGTTGTCAGACCAGGCTGTATACGAAGTCTTACAACGGGACCCTACTCCAGTATTTAAAAAAGAATTGGACAACATTCTTTCCAACGCTGTAAGTAATTCTATTATTCCAAAGAAACTGGCTGAGATGTTGATTTGCGAATTTCCGATTGTTCCGGTATTATATACAATTCCAAAATTACACAAAGATCCTGTGGTTCCGCCAGGTTGCACAATCATATCGGCAAGAAATTCACTGTACTATTCGGTTTTGCAATACCTGGACGTTCTCTTGCAGCCAGTGGTTCAAAACCAACCCACAGTACTTAAGGATACCACATCTTTTATTCTTAGACTGCAAGATGTTACACCTCAAGTCGGGAGCTATGCACTTTGTACAGTAGACGTTATTAGTCTCTACACCAGCATCCCACATGAGAGGGGGCTTAATGCTATTCGTAGATAATTGACCAACAACACACATTATATGGGTCCGAACATCGACTTTGTATTGGCATTGTTAGAATTGACACTCACATGGAATTATTTTGTGTTTGATAAGAAATTCTTTATTCAAAAAACTGGGTGTGCGATGGGGTCATGTGCAGCTCCGTCCTTCGCCAATTTATTTATGGTGGAGGTGGAGAGAGATTTGTTTTTCCATGATCCCACCTTTTCTCACTATATAGTGGGTTATGGCCGCTATATAGATGATATTTTTTTCTTGTGGTCGGGTGGGGAGAATGATTTCATCAACATGATGGAGAATATCAATTTGATGGATCCAGCCATCAAGTTTACTTATCAGTTCAACAAGGATAAGATCCATTTCTTGGACGTGGCTGTCTCTCTCAATGAGAGGAATCAATTACAGACATCAGTCTATAAAAAGGAAACGGATAGGAATACTTTGTTACTATCTGATAGTGCACACTCTCCGGCGCTTAAACGTGGTCTACCGTTCTCTCAATTTTTGAGAGTGTTTCGTATATGCAGTGACCCGATTGATGCCAGGCAACAAATAGATATCATGCTGCTCTATTTCTTAGCTAGGGGATACTCACCACGCCTGCTGAAAAAAGCTAAAGAAAGGGTGTTAGCCTTATCGCGTGTAGACTGTTTGAGATCAACCAAAAAGGCAAACAATAACAATAAGATTATCTGGACTTTAGATTATTCACCATCAAATCAGATGTTGATGAGAGATGCGAAACAACGTTGGCCGATGGTGGCAAATGATCCATTGCTCCCTGCGCTGAAAAATTCATCCATAATGCCGGCATATAGACGTGGAAAGAACATCAAAGACTGGGTGGTGCATAACGATATTTCACGATTTAGGGAACCCCATTCTCCCCACTTTTTGACTCGGAAACCCAGAAACTACAAGTGCTTGGGCTGCATTACCTGTAGTTCCCTTGAAACAGGGGACACGTTTGCACATCCACATACGGGCAAGAGACTGAAAATTAAATTTCCTTTAACGTGTTCCAGTAAATTTGTGGTTTACTTTATCAGATGTCCATGTGGACTTCTTTATGTGGGCAAAACAACACGCCAATTCAAGGAACGAATAGCATTACATAGATCAGCAATTAGAGCAGCTATAGATGGGAAGGATTCTGATCAGCCAGTAGCTCGACATTTTCAGGACTACAAGCATGGATTATCAACAATTAAATATAAGATGATTGATCAAATCCAAGTACCACAGCGATGTGGAGATCGTGGACGCATATTATTACAGCGAGAGACAAGATGGATCTACACATTAAACACGGTCCAACCCCATGGATTGAATGAGCAACTTTCTTTTTCTTGTTTTGTATAAATATGATATCGAGTAGTTTTGATTTCCATACCTAATATCATAGGGTGTTGGGAGTAACAATGTGTACAGTAAGGTAATTTCATCACTTGATGTGGTTGCACATTAGCAATAGCAGTCTATCGCACATATTGCTCTAGTTTTTATGTTCGAGTTCGTTTTTGTTTTCTGTCTGTGTTTTTTGTATATAGGTTAGAATGGTGTCCATTGCTAATTATTATGGATGGAGTTGTAATCATCTAGTATAGATTGAGACCGGTTCGTGATTGCGTAACTGATATAGATTTTATAGTCAGATGCTAGACAGTTAAATTATATTACCTTGTGAGTTGCCAATATATGAGCTTCCAGATTGCAAAAATTAAAAATATGGATACGATGTACTATTGGTTTAATAGATAGAGATAATCTTGTGCCGCTAGTCGAGCATCTAGTAATTCAATTGTTTGTTTTTAGTAACCATGGTGATGGGTCACGTGATTGGCAGGCTTCCCTGGGACCTATGGAGACGCTGCCAGCTGGTGTCGTGGGCTGATTACGTCATCGGGTCTACAGGGAGCCGCGCCGACTGAGGTTTGCACGATGGGTGTTTTGTCTATAAAGGTATGTACCCTGTTCTTTTTTTATGTGTCTTGATAAAAGAGCAATGCTCTGAAACATTGACAAGTGATCACGCAGTTGAAGTGTCTGCTTTTTTTGGATATAACAAGCCGGAGTGCCGTCCTATTCATATATATATATATATATATATATATATATATATATATAACCATACACACACACACACACACAGAGAGACACACATGAAAGCATTGGCAGTTATATGAAAGTGCGACTAGTGCCATAAAATAGGAATAAAATAAGAGTTATGGTATGACTAAGAAACCGGGATTGTCACCCCTGAACTTAGAAGTCTGAATGGTCTACTAGAGAGCAAGGGCCTAGATAGAATCTGAAGGGGGATTTGTGCAAACAATCTTCTGGGAAGTAACCCTTTAGGAAGGTGTCACATAAAAATCCCCAGTAGGGAGGGGGATTTCCCACCTAATGCACACTCCCTGTGGGAGAGGGTAAACAGACACTAGTCTCTTTGGAATCTGGAACAGTTTATCTGGAGTGTTCCATACTTCCCCCATAAACTCAGTGAACTGTACAGATTGAGGCAATCCAGCCTAAAGCTGGGTACACACTTTCTCGATCTGGTAAAACTGTCCCGATCAGCCGTGCAGTCTGTCCCCAGTGTGACCCCGTCAGCCGCGTACACACTGTGCAGAGATAGCACAGTGTGTACGGGTTTCTTTGGGATCGGGATGTCGAACCAATAAACCAATAAATATTAAACAGTACATAAGATCCGGACTGTTGCAGGAGCGTTAAAAGCTGTTTATCGGCTAAGGTTCCTGCATCGGGACACGCCTATACAATCCAACGCCCATTCTCTCGATATTGGATGAATGGCCCGATGATTGTATAGGTGTGTACCCAGCTTGATCACCTTCTGGTGTCTGAACACCAGATTTATTAGGTTTTTAGGAGCCGGTACTTCATCTTCTATAATGAGGATTGAATCAACCGCCCCTGCTAGAGAGGAATATCCATTGAGGACTGACGCTCCTCCTCTCGGAGATAGGCCCAGACGGAGAAACTTGTGTATCCTCAGCAGATTATATTTATATCAGACTCTGAAAGCAGGTTGGACTGAGAGGATGGTGCAGTCCATTTATATGCTTAAACGGCTGATGCCTTATTCGCCTGTAACATCTTCAGATAGGCTAGATGCTAAAAGCCAGATTCTGAACATAAACCTTCCATCCAGGAGGGATGTATGAGAGGAGGAAACATAGCAGGCTGTAATCACTGTGGGAATCCCAAGTGGGAGACAGTGTGTATCAGCGGTCCACTAACTGCGTCACAATCTGAGACCAGGGGAGCATTCAAGGTGACCCCTGAACAGGTGCTGGCAAGGTGGACTGTTGTGGTGCATAACAATCAACACACAGTCCATCCTGTATGAAAACCTGAGACGCCTACTGCACAGGGTTTACGCGACACCAGCCCAGGGACAACAGTCTCCTAATTCCCTAGTCCTGGGACCTGGGAAATATTTGCAAGTAACCTACAACAAGTGTAGGGTTAACAATGCCAAGTGACCCCCTTCACAGAAAAAAATAAATGTGAAACACTCTCAAACCCCTTACACCGCAGTTTGGGGGTTAGGAAGAAATAAAAAGTAAAAACTTTTTCAACAGTAGCATAAGTCACATAAAATCTTTGCAAAAGGGAATTAAAATCAATGACCTAAGCACATCAGTGTGGTAAGATCTGCATGCATATATAAATATATTTGCAAAAGGGCATTAAAATCAATTACCTAAAAACATCAGTTTGGTAGGATCTACCTGCATATAACATATTTGCTAAAGGGCACTAAATTGCTGGTAGGATGCATGCAATGCATCAAATGCATTGCAATGCATACAAATATTTTTACAAATAGGCACTGAATCACAAGCAACTAAAGTTGGTAGGATTCAGTGCTATATACCTTCCTAGGAAACAGGTATATTCAGCATTAGACCAAATCTCCCTTCAACCAGCACTCAACTGCAGCAGAGTGTTTCTAATTAAGGGGGATGGGCAGCTCAGTCTTCACAAGTGTACGTGAAGTACAATTTAAGCCCTACACACCTGCAGCTGGGGGTTAAAAAGAGCACTACCCCTAGTCGAAAGGTGCATACACACACACGATTATTTGAACGATTATCGTTAAACGATATCGTTTAACGATAATCGTTTGTAAAAATCGTTCACTTTCTGAGTCAAACGATGAACGATTTTCGCTCATGCGCGTTCATGTTTGTAGTTTGTAGTTCAGTCAGACTTGTCAACTCAACGATTTTCAGTAAGGGAATATGCAAAAATCGTTTGTAGTTCTAAAAAATCGTTCATTACATTTAAATGAACATAGTAAACGATTTTAGTTCATTTTTTCAAGGGAGAAAATCGTTTACTAAAATCGTTCATTAAATAAATCATTGTGTGTGGATGCAGCTATATAAAGGTAACAATGTAATGTGACCACCTTCACAAATATCTAGTAAATGTGAAGTACAGTTATAACTGACATATATTTCATAAAGGCAGTATAACACACAGCAAACCTCAATGCATTTAAGCAATATATTTGCAATAGGCTCTTAATCAACTACGAAAAGCACAAATGGCTTAGAGCCGTAATCAATTAGAGCGGATCAGCGATACTTTTCCGCCTCCCAGACTTTTTCGCCTACATCGTGTGTTTTGTGCCTGCTTTACCACGTATTCAATTTGAAAGTACGCGAAAACGGAACCCGGCGAAACTTGAAAAGACGGAAAGTACTATCAGATTTGGGTAAATCAACCTGAGACCCCCAAAAGATGCTCTGGCATGGGGGTTAGCTATGGTTACCCCCGATTTGGCTTGCTGAAGGTATTTGCTGTTTTTAAATGGGCTCAATAGCTGCTAAATAGCGTTTTTGAATAAGTGGTGCAGAATAGTATTTAGGAGGGGTTTTTTTAGCTGAAAATAACTTATCCCTGCAAATTTGGGATACTTGAAATGGGGGCCAGCTTATTTAAAAGTCGCTAAAGTGAAGTTATAAATATCAAAACGTAAAAAATACACCTTCAGTAAACACCTGCAATCAAAACAACACCTCACCCATACTTGCAGACCCCCAAAAAGTCTATTTAGCTACTATTTATGTTTGTACCCCCACTTTGTACTTTTTTGCCCCCAAATTCAAACTACTGTTTAGGGGTGTTCCTTACTTTTTTTTTAGGGATTTTTTGACGCAGTTATCCTTTGGGGGCCTGTCCCAAGGGTTCTGTGTGGTTTCTTCATCTTTGCACCCCAAAATAAAAATGTTGCACTTCTTTTCTCCTGCTATTCAGAGGCAAATCTTTTTCGCCTATTACATTGCATTGCGTTTCCGCGTACGTGAAAAGCTTATGGAATTGAATACTGAGATAAGTTTCCGCCTGGCAAATAGTCGCAATCGGCGATACTTTTTCCCGGATCTCTGCTTTTTGCTTCTCATTGAATACAGAGGCAAATCTTTTTTGCCTATTGCATTGCGTTTAGTTGAAAAAAATTTGAAAAATCCACCTTCCGCAAGCACCTGCAATTACAAACACACTTTGGGCATACTTGGAGACCCCCCTGGTGTCTAGTTCGCTAGTTTTTAACTTTGTCCCCCAACATTTTTTTTTTTTGCCCCCAAATTCAAAGTGATTTTTTGGTGTGTTCGTAAAAAAGTTTTTTGACACAGTTTACCTTTGGGGGACTGTCTGAAGGCTGTATGGGGGTTCCCGCAACGTTGCACCCCAAAACCCCAATTTTTCACTTTTTTCCGCCTCCTATTCATAGGCGAAACTTTTCTGCCTATTACATTGCATTGACTTTCCACCTAGGTGGAAAGTCTTTCAAATTGAATACGGAGTACAATCAAAACAGGCGAAAATTATGTCATCGGCGAACAGTTTCCGCCAAAAAAAAGACAGGAAAACGGACTTTTCGCCTCAAATTGAATATGGCACTTAGTAGGTGTCAAAGCCGGATAATTGTCTGAGACTGAATCTGTTACAATTAAAATCTGCACAACGCCATTTTGCGAATGGCCGCCCAGTGCCATTTTAGCGAATCTCACACATAAGTACATACGGTGATGCTATTATTTAGCGTTGTGCGATTCCCACGCAATAGAAAAATGTTAAAAGTCCTCATTATACAATTACATACATTTACTGAAACATATATGATCAACCCTGCAAAACACGTACCACGGTGTACTTCACAAACACGTAGATGCACAACTCTAATTAGCGACTATACGCAATATCTTTACACTTACACATTGCACGCTTACATAAAAAGGTTCACTAGTATTAAGGTTAATATTTAAGGTTTTATTCATTATCAGCAATGTTGTGAAATACATGTTATTTGATATCTAAGGTTTAGTGCATGATAAGCAGACCGTGTTTGGTGTCATTCTAAACCACGGTGTCTTTGCAGATTTCCGGTTCCATCGGTGAAGAAATCGCAACATGTGTCTGCAAATTATGGATCATAAAGAGTTAGGCATTAAAATGTATCCGGTAATGCAGCCAGTTTAGATTTGTTATGCAGCGGGAAATGGACACAAAGAGCTGTTGGAGGCTGGACTGTGACCATACGAACTGACCTATGAACTGTACTGTAACAGAACAACCAGGAAGAAGAACCAATGGAATCATGCCAACCTGTTATATTGTATTGCCTATCTCTGTAAATGTATATGCAGGCTCTCTGAAACTAGATGCTAGTCACTTTTTCTTTGCTGTTGATGGAGGTCTCATCTTTGATGCCGAGATCTGGATCCAGAGCGCATGCGTATGTAACGACTGTACCTTGTGACTGTATAATTTGTTTGCGCTAACTGTATTTAGATCACAGCGTGTAACTTTGTTGAATAATATCTTTTTGTGCTTTGGAACCACAATCAAAGTCTGAAAGCAATTATTTCTTGTGCGACTCATAACGCTAAATAGCGAAATTTTTAGAGTGTATAGATAGGTAGGAATCGATAGTTGGGGGCTCGCAGAGTGAAATCACGTTACCGGTCACATGGTAACACATGGTCAGCGGTCTCTCAGCAAAAGGGTGGAGGCGCCATACGCAGGAAAGAACGCATTGTGCCTTCGAATACCTGCTACCACTTTGTTGCTGAGAGGCCGCTACCTGTTATTGTGTGAGTTCAAGGAGCGCTGATTAGAACCAGGGACAAGGAAGGAAAAGTTTGTTTTCCTTCGTTGATAGAATTTCATGTTAAAAGGGGAAGTCGCACAATAGCGTAAGGGTAATAATACATTTTGTGTAGCGGTCACATTATTGTGTCTGCGACTAGTCGCACAATAGCGTTTACGTATTTCCTATATTGCTGCCGCAAAGCCGTTGAGATTGCATTGTGATATTGATAGCATGATAACATTGTTGTAAATATCTTAGTCGGTGTTGCCATAATCTGGGAAAACGTTTATTTTTCTGCGCAGGAAAAGGGTGTGTAACAGTGAATGTGTGTTGGTAGGGGTAACATGTTCCCTAGCTAAGGGTATCATAAAACCCTTAGGTGCTAGGCGCCTGGTGTCGGCCTAGTGGCTCGGTAGTAGATAACGAAGTCTATACACATTGCAGGTGTAGTTGTTGCCTTGTTGTAGGTATCAGCTCTCAGTGTGATTGCAGCATTCAGTGATCAGTTAGGGTTATTGGGCATTGTGATTGAACCGCACAGTTGTGGCAAATTGTGATTGTGAACTGAGCAGAGGGTGGACAAAATCACTGAAAAGGGTAGGTGTTATTGGAATGCCTACATGCCAGCAGTGGAAAGTACTCAAGAAGGGCTTAGGTGCGTGCAAGCAGCCTGGTTATTCTTCCATAGGTGTGTTGGCGCATCCTGTTAATATCGTCCACGGGTAAGTGAAAGTAGCCTTGACGTTCTTTCGCCAATTTAAATCTCTATTGAAAAGTTTAGTGATTTTCCCAAGATGGGAGCCAAGCAAACGGTAGAGATGTTAGATGATGTGCTGCGTTTGGAAGCGCCGCTTGGGTCCGCACGGCATATTATGCATACTAGGTACTGTGATGTATGGTTTAAAATGACGAGGAAGTGTGTGTAACCGTTTCCCAGAATTTGCAGCTTTGATAAGGAGGTATTGAATAATGGGGGTCATTCAGACCCACTTGCGAGCGGACAGCCGCTCGCAAGTGGGTCAATGGTCCCCACTGCGCATGCGCACGACAGAGGGAGCTCCGACGTGCGCATGCGCGAGACCCGACGAGCGAAGGACTTTCCTTCGCTCGGAGTGTCTCATCAAAGGGGGCGTGCGGTCGATGGTGACTGACAGCACGCCCCCTTTGGTGGGCGTGCCGGGGGCGTGCCTGCCAGACGTCTGAAGCCGGCCCCACTGACATCACTAGTGATGTCAGTGGGAGTGATTTTGGCTCTGATAGAGCCAAAATCACTCCTGGCCTTGCGGTTGAAAAACCCAACCACAGGCTTTTTCTCGCAGTTTCGATGGTCGCGATGGTCAAGACCATCGCGACCATCATTTTGCACGCTCGTATATGCTGTGGGTGGTGACCCACAGCTATACGAGCGTCCAGGAGGACGCTCCATATTAATGGAGGTGGGCCCTGATTCAGAGCGAGCGCTCTGGTCAGAGCGTCCGGCTCTGAATCAGGGCCAATGTCCGAGATAGCATCTGTATGGTGCACTCTCGAATGAAAAAGATAAAGTATAACAATTGTTTAAAGTTTGGCAGCACGAGGGGGATACGTGGCTTAAGGGTGTGCATGCGACACAAACTAGCGTCGTGAGCGCGATGCAGGAGAGTGCACACAGCGCTGAACAGCGTTGCGTGCACTCTGCAAAATAGCGCGCATGCACAGCAAGGTAGCGTTGCGGAAGGTACTGCCAGTGGTTCACGCGCACCACCACCACCCTAAACGGATGGGGGTGGAGGTACAGTCGATGTAAAAACTCATAAAAATTTAACATGTAACCTGTACCCTCTCTTGAGTAATTATAAGGAAAATGTTCATGATGCGGCTGATGAACCTGTTGCTATGTCTGCCATTTCCCATGCCATACAAATGTTAGATGCTCCATTACAACGAGCACAGGTGGTGACCCCATCTTCATCAGTGGTAGTACAGGAAGTGTTAACATCCACTACACCTGTAGAGGAATTTGTTAACCCTATACGTAGCAGCAATAGACTAAATCCCCAGCCAGGTAACAAGGTCAAAGGTAACAGTGTGGCTGGTATCCATCCCATCCGGACAATAACGGATCCCAATGGGAATCCGAATGGTGTAGTGCCCACAAGGGATATAGCAATGTATTGTCCTTGGACAAGAGCTGAGCTAAATTCCATAATGAATGATTTCCCTGACCCTAAAAAGGAATTAGCAAAATGCCAGAAGATTTTTTAAAAATTGGGTAATGCTCACGAGCCAACCAATAAGGATTGGCGAGTGGTGTTAAGGCGTGTCTTCCTCACAATACCAACGTGAAAAAGTTTATCACGGATTGCGTATTGGAGGGAGATGGTCCTTTAACAGACGAGGATAACAGAGGTAACATTACCCGCATAACAACTAAATTGGGTATATATTTTCCACTAGTAGTTAACTGGAGTAATATTTTCACCATAAAACAAAAAGAGAGTGAATCTGCAGAGGATTACTGTACCCGAGCTCTGCAGGCTATCACCCAGTACACTGGAATAGAGGATATTAAAGATAGCACCCATCACAGGGAAATGGTCATCACGGTACTTATGGATGGTCTTAAAGACAATCTAAAGATCTGAGTCCAGACATCTCTACCTGGCTGGAGGGGAGTTACTGTAGACACACTCATGGAGTCCGCTATTGAGCATGATAAAGACATCCACAAGAAGAGAGAGACCCAGAGCGAGAAGCTAATGGCTGTTAGTATTCAAGCTCTAGAAGGAATGAATGTAACATCACAGCCACCAGACACATATACACCTGCACAGCTAAACGCCCTCACAAATTCTGTTAAGTCACAAACACAGCTCTACCCCACTTATCACACACAACCGCAAACCCCATACTATCCACAGCCACCATATTACCCTCAAAATCCCTATCCACACCCACAATCTTTTTCTACCGCTCAACCCCAGCAACCTTTTCACCCACCCCACTCACGAAGGTGCTTTAACTGCAACCAAGTGGGACATGTAAGTAGGAACTGTAAGGTGAAGAAGGTAGGACCCCCTAACCAGGGAGTACCTGGATATCTACATAAGGGATATACACAGAATGCAGGAAATTTCCCACAGTCACCAGCTCGAATTGCGGCCTTAAATGTTGTATTGGAGAGTGAGAGTCAACGCTAGGAGTCAGGTCATACCTGTAATCTACAGATAGTCAGGTTAATTGGAAGTACTAGGGAAGAACCGGTGATGATGGTTGATGTAGCTGGTACTAAACATCTTTTCTTATAGACACAGGGGTGACCAGATCAGTGATAAAATCTCCAGCTAATTTACAGGTGACCAGCGAGACAGTACCAGCAATGGGTGTAACGGGTAAAGTGCAACATTATCCTTTAACCAAATCCAGAGAGGTTACTATCGGGCCATTGCATACCAGGCATTCTTTTCTCCTGGCAGCAGCGGCTCCTACTAACTTACTGGGAAGGGATTTGTTATGAAAGATGGGATGTGTCATATATTGTACCCCTGATGGTATATTCTTAGATATCCCAGAGAGAGTGGCACACGAGGTGAGGGATATATTGGACACTCCCCAAAGGTTAATGTATCACTCTACTGGTTCAGGTAAAAATCCATCTCAGGTAGATCAAATGTTATCCCAAATTCCAGATTCACTTTGGACCAAGGATGGACAGGACACTGGATTAATGGCAAATGTAGCTCCCGTAATGGTAAATCTAAAAAGCGGTAGGCAAGCTCCAAAAATTCCCCAGTACCCATTAAAACAGGAGGTAGAGATAGGGGTTTATCCCATAATTGAGCGGTTATTACAACAGGGACTTTTAGTCCATACAGCGAGCGTAGCAAACAGTCCCATCTTTCCTGTGAAGAAAAGTGGTGGGAGGGGTTATAGGCTGGTACAAGACCTTAGAGGGGTTAATAAGGTAGTAGAAAGCCAATTTCCCATAGTGCCAAATCCAGCTGTCATTCTTATGCAGATCCCACCAAATGCAACCCATTTCACTGTCATTGACCTCTGTTCTGCTTTCTTCTCTGTACCTCTTCATCCTGACTGTCAGTACCTATTCGCTTTTACATACATGGGTGGACAATAAACATGGACACGATTTCCCCAGGGCTTCATAGGCAGCCCCAGTATCTTCTCCCAGGCCTTACAATCTTTTCAACCTGCCAATGGATCTGTTCTAATACAATATGTGGACGATTTATTGTTATGTTCTGATTCGTTTATGTCATGTTTAAATGATACTAAACTTTTGTTGCTCCATCTCTCGCAAACAGGACACAAGGTTGCTAAGGACAAACTACAGCCATGCCAGTCTAGGGTTAAATACTTGGGACATTGCCTAACCCAGGGGTTATGACATCTGACAAATGAAAGATTCAAAGCCATACAGACCATGACACTGTCACAGAACCAACAGCAAATCCATACCTTCTTGGGAATGTGTGGATACTGCAGAATGTAGATCCCAGGTTTTTCTATTTTGGCCTTGCCATTACAGGACTTAACCTCTTCCTCAAAGCCCGATCGTGTTATACACACAGAGGAAACAGAGCAGGCTTTCCTTAATCTTAAGGATAGTCTGACAAGAGCACCTGCATTGGGAATACCTGATTATGAAAAACCTTCTGATTTGTATTGTACGGAAGCTAATGGTTGTGCAGCAGGTGTCCTCACACAAAAACATGGTGATGCCAGTAGGCCCGTAGCATACTACAGTGCACAATTGGACACTGTGGCAAGATCACTCCCAACGTGTTTAAGAAGTGTAGCAGCAACTGCTCTATTGGTCAGTAAGAATGAGGATGTAGTATTAGGCCATTATATGATCCCCATGCTGTATCTGCTTTGCTGAATTCTGCCCAAACCAGACATGTCTCATCAGCTAGGTTCACAAAATGGGAACTAGCCCTAATAGCACCTGCAAACATCACCATCAAACGGTGCAGTACGTTAAATCCAGCAACGTATTTACCATATGTGCAACAGGATGCAGAAAGGGTGGAGAGAGGTGAGTCGCTGGCGGAAGGTGAGTTCTGCAGGTATATTGATGCACATGATTGTATGGAATATCTGAATCAGACCTTTACTGCAAGACCTGACATACAGGATACACCTTTAGAAAATGTAGATGTGACATTTTACACAGATGGGAGTTGTCATAGACAAACTGACACTGGAGAGTTATGTACGGGTTATGCTGTGGTAAATGACAAAGACATCATCGAGGCCGAACCTTTAGGTCCACCTCACTCGGCCCAAGTGGCGGAACTGGTGGCATTAAGAAGAGCGTGTGAATTAGCAGAAGATAAATCTGCTAATATCTACACTGACTCTAGGTACGCCTTCGGGGTGGTACATAATTTTGGTGCTCTATGGCGTCTGAGAAATTTTATGACAGCAGCAGGCACACCAATTACACATTCCAGACATATAAAAGGACTACTGATAGTGATCCAATTGCCTAAGACAGTGGCGGTAATTAAGTGTAAAGCCCGTACATGTGAGGATGACCCTGGGTCACTGGGTAACAACAGGGCAGACGAAGCTGCCAAATGGGCAGCAGGGTTAAAAGTAAATGTGCCAATTAACCAAATGATGTTTGACATGCTGAAATTAATTGAGATGCTAAATTTGTGCTCCATTCAGGAAAAGGCAGTCTGGAGATCAAAGGGATGTGGGCAAGAGTCCTCTGGACTCTGGAGAGATGGACAAGGTAAGCCAGTGGCCCCCAAGGCATACTACCAAAGCCTGGCTGAGGCAGCGCGCGGTCTGACTCACCTGGGAAAGCAAGGTATGTGCAAATTGGTGAGAACATACTGTTGTGCACCGGGTTTTCCCTACCGAACCATCCCATATTCCTCCGACCGATGGGACCTTTCCAGGTAATACAAATTGATTTCATCCAATTACCACCCTGCAGGAATCTCAAGTATGTATTAGTGTGCACTGATGTATTTTCTAATTGGGTTGAGGCATACCCAGCTGCCACTAATACTGCTACGTTTACTGCTACAAAAATAGTTCAGGAGTTTGTATGCAGATACGGTATCCCTAGAATTATTGAAAGTGATAGGGGTACTCATTTCACAGGTGATATCTTCCAAAACATGTGTAAGTTGATGGGTATTAATAGTAGACTCCATACCCCCTACCGACCGCAAGCCAGTGCCAAGGTGGAGAGGATGAATGGGACTATTAAAAACAAATAAAGAACAATCATGGCAGAAACTGGACTGGGTTGGCCAGAAGCACTACCACTTGTCCTTCACAGCATCAGGACAACTCCTAGACCCCCTCTCAATCTGTCCCACTGTGAAATACTGTTTGGTAGACAACCTCATTTGATTATAAGTCCGCAGGAAGATTTGAAAAGTAACAATGAGGTTACTGTAACGTTTCTTATAACAATGAGTAAACAGTTAAAACAGCAACAGCAGAAACTAAAATTGTTGTCACATGATATGCCTAAAACACACTGTCATGATGTTGAACCTGGAAAATTTGTAATGATCAGAAATTTCTTCCGTTCACGTTGTTTGACAGATCGGTGGGAAGGTCCGTATCAGGTGTTGCCGATGAGTACATCTTCATTGAAAGTGGCAGAGAGAGATACCTGGGTCCATTCCACTCACTGTAAGGTGGTCAACCAACTGATGGAGAGACAAGGCGGAACAGAGCCAGATAACGTAGACCTGTCAATTGCGAGTCTGTTCTGGGAAGGTTAAAGGTGGAGATACCTGAGTGAGATACCTGAGTGAGATACCTGATCTAAAGAAATTTGTAGAACATTATTTTCAGCAATGGAGTGGTCTGCTGTGGTTATCTTTGCGTTTTCTCCCAGATTTCTCACTATCTTGGGTTGTTTCGGGATCTCTGGTTTCTGTGACGGAGGACAGAGGACGGAGAGGGGAGCTGATGGTGATATCAATGGAGTGGAGTCGGGAGAAGGAGTGCCTAACCAACCAGGGGAGTATCTGACTAAACCAAGTACAGTAATTGTTAAGAGATCTGCTATTGTGGAAACTACAGTGTGAAGGTCTATCGTCTGAAGATTATTGTATTTGTGAGTTTTGTGGGTCCTTAGTTAATGAGAATCGCATCCAGCAGTGCCAACCTAAGTATAACCAGTATTGGGGTGGGTATCCTTTAGAGGATTATCATACTATGGTGGGCAAAGTTTTAAACCAGACTGACTGTTGGGAGTGTTCTCATGTGCCCCAGGCACAGCATAATGTAGGGTTAGTGCCATTTCCATTAAATGTCTCTAAGATTTTAGAACTGCAACAAGGGAAGACGCTGGATGGAAAATTTCTAAACACCAAACCACCTCATTTCAAACTCCACCAGTACCAAGTAGATAAATCACTTTTATGTTTGAACATCACCAAGTCCAATAAACCAGGAAGTTGCGAGGTGACTGGGAATAACCAGACGATTACCTTCTCACTGAGCTGATCATGAATTTTGAACTGTTACGCACAATTAGGTTAAATGGGAGACACTTCCGGTATCGGTATACATTAAGTAACATCAAAGAAAGGGTTGGCAGAGTACCAGAAGGGTACTGTGCCAGGGTTATACAACCAGAAACGTGTGTTAACCAGATGGGAGAACCTGAGATAGGAACATTTGCTAGGGAAATGTGTTGGATGATCATGATGCACTCTATCCCTTATGTTCTCTCGGATGATGTATATTTTATATGTGGAAGGAAAGCGTACAAGTGGCTCTCTCCGAGTTCCGAAGGTTTGTGTTATCTGGTAAGAGTACTCCCAGAGGTTATGACCCTTACACATGGTGAAATGCTTGGTATTCATAAAAACACACCATCACCGTATCTTCACACACAGTATGAACACAGAGACAAAAAAAAATATGATACCTGGTGAGGTACATAAAGCCACACAGTTAATTAGTGAAACAACTGGCTTTCAAGTTTTATTCGCATTGGATCCCACCAGGATCGCTCGGGGTACACTAAATTTTAGATATATCCAAGATCTTGCTAAATTAATAGATATCCCCGATTTGTATGATGACACATTTAGGCATACAGGTAAGGAGTTACAGGCCTACAAGAAAGAACTGGTGCAACACAAATTAGTTTTAAATTATTTAACAGCTGTCACTGGAGGGTATTGCGTAACTTTGGCCACCCAATTTGGTGTAAAGTGTTGCACATACATTACAAATAACACTAGTGACCCCAAGGAGGTGATAGACCGGAAGATGGACGAAATTCGGCAGCTGAAATGGGAATTTCGGAAGAACCATAATGCTTCAATGGCTGAAGCAGAGGAGAAGGTAGAGGAATGGGTTTCATGGTTGAACCCAGTGAAATGGTTCTCCGGTCTAGGAGAGTGGGTCCAGGAAATGGTTGCTAGTATAGGTAAACTCCTGATCCTTATATTGGTTGTCATCTTAGTAATTGGCGTATGTGTCAGGTGTGTTTCTACTGTGTTGAAATGTGGAAAATGTAAAGATAAGGTGAATCGAAGGAATGAGATTATGATGGTGGTTAGAAGTAACAATATGAATACTGAGGTAAATGTAGGACTGCATTACAACCCTGAACTAGAAGGTACCATCAGATGATGTATAAGATTTAGACATGCATGAAATGTTAGTGTTAAACATCTTAAATAATGTAAGTCCCTATTCCCCTTCAAGACTTCCTTTATAGGATTGATGCATCCCCACATCTTTTCCATGATCTCCCAAGATCCGCGGTGTGCGTATAAGGGTAGTTTTATGTTCCTCCCAGAGACACATTATTGAAGGTTTAAGAACCACCTTGTGCCATCCCATAATATAACATTAAATAATATTTCATAATGTAAGCCTAAATTAAATTAATTGAAAAATCAGATTGTGATAGCATGTTATTTGCTATCAAAGGGTGGACTGTCGAAGCTGGATAATTGGCTGAGACTGAATCTGTTAAAATTAAAATCTGCACGACGCCATTTTGCGAATGGCCGCAAGATGACATTTTGCGAATGGCCGCCCAGCGCCATTTTAGCGAATCTCACACATAAGTACATACGGCGATGCTATTATTTAGCGTCATGCGATTCCCACGCAATAGAAAAATGTTAAAAGTCCTCATTATACAATTACATACATTTACTGAAACATATAATATGACCAACCCTGCAAAACACGTACCACAGTGTACTTCACAAACACGTAGATGCACAACGCTAATTAGCGACTATACGCAATATCCTTACACTTGCACGCTTACATAAAAAGGTTCCCTAGTATTAAGGTTAATATTTAAGGTTTTATTCATTATCAGCAATGTTGTGAAATACATGTTATTTGATATCTAAGGTTTAGTGCATGATAAGCAGACAGTGGGCCTGATTCAGACCCGCTCGCGATCGCTGAGCGCTCGCAAGCGGGTCGACGGTGCCCTAGTGAGCTTGCGCACGACGGAGGGAGCTCCGTCGTGCGCATGCGCGAGACCCGCATAGCAACGGCCAAGCTATGGATCTCGCACCAAAGGGGGCGTGCTGTCGATGGTGAATTGACAGCACGCCGCCTTTGGTGGGCGTTGCTGCCCAGACGGAGGCGTTCCCATGGGAACGCCTACCGTCTGGGGCCGGCCCCACTGACATCACTAGTGATGTCAGTGGGAGTGTTTTTGGCTCTGATAGAGCCAAAAGCACCCCTGGGCTTGCGGCAGCGAGACCCTACCGCAGGGTCTCGTCACAAGCCCGATGGTCGCGATGGTCTTGACCAACGCGACCATCTTTTTGGCCACTCGCATAAGCTGTGGGTGGCCACCCACAGCTATGCAAGCGGCCAGGAGGCCGCTCCAATTTTAGGTAGGAAGGCCCTGATTCAGAGCAAGCGCTCGTCAGAGCGTCCGGCTCTGAATTAGGCCCAGTGTTTGGTGTCATTCTAAACCACGGTGTCTTTGCAGATTTCCGGTTCCATCGGTGAAGAAATCGCAACGTGTCTGCAAATTATGGATCATAGAGAGTTAGGCATTAAAATGTATCCTGTAATGCAGCCAGTTTAGATTTGTTATGCAGCGGGAAAATGGACACAAAGAGCTGTTGGAGGCTGCACTGTGACCATACGAACTGACCTATGAATTGTACTGTAACAGAAGAACCAGGAAGAAGAACCAATGGAATCATGCCAACCTGTTCTATTGTATTGCCTATCTCTGTAAGAGTATATATGCAGGCTCTCTGAAACTAGATGCTAGTCACTTTTTCTTTGCTGTTGACGGAGGTCTCATCTTTGATGCCGGGATCTGGATCCAGAGCGCATGCGTATGTAACGACTGTACCTTGTGACAGTACAATTTGTTTGCGCTAATTGTATTTAGATCACAGCGTGTAACCATCTGCTTTTTGTTGAATATCTTTTTGTGCTTTGGAACCACAATCAAAGTCTGAAAGCAATTATTTCTTGTGCGACTCGTAACGCTAAATAGCGAAATTTTTAGAGTGTATAGATAGGTAAGAATTGATATAGGATATTGAGCTCTGAATAACCTGGTCACCAAAAGGAGAGGTATACAGGACCATGATCTGGGAAAAAGAAGCCCAAGGGGGTTCCTGCCCAGGAGCTGGTAAACTTGACTGATGTAGTGACTGTTTTTAACAGTGACCACATAATCCATTCTGTATGAAATCCTGAGTGACAACCCGTCTGACAGGCCATACATGAAACCGGCTTTTGCCTCCTGCTTTTAATTTTCTTTGGACATAACAATACCCTCAATGTTATGCAAAGTAATATAATACAATGTGACAGTGTTCAGCCACAAAATAACCCACACACCTGTAGCAGAGGGATATGAGGTAAGGATTCTGCCTTTGAACCTCTATATACCCCTGCCTATACCTTCTAATATCCTGCCTATAAACCTCTAAGGATGACGCTAATTTGCGTACGCAGTCATACAGTAAATAAAGACTCCAGACCTAGAACCTGTGGTTCCAAAGCACAAAGTATTAGTCAAGTAAAAGTACAGCAGTTACACGCTATGATACTCATATAATCTTAGCGCAAAGAGATTATACAGACCCAAGTACAATTATACATACGCAGCGCTCTCTGGTCCAGATGTTAGGCATCAGCAAGAAACCCCTCGTCAATCAGCATTCAGCATGAAGACTAGGAACCCAGGGTCAGAGCACACATATTTATACCCCCCAGAAATAACACAATAAAGAAGTTTGTTGCTAATACCATTGGTCCTAAAGCAGAGGGCATATGTTACAAGGCATTTAACAGGTTGGTTCAAATAGACACGATCCAGCCCCTAACAACTGGTGGTCTCTGGTTTCCCGCCCCATGCAATCATCCTAACAGTTGTTCATATTATGTACATTTTGTTGCTTGAAGTTTCTGCGGTCCATAAGTTGAGAATGCATGTTGCGATCTCTCCATCGATAATACCGAAATACTGTTGAGAGACAGTACGCATCAGTACAATACCAAAAATGGCTTACTTATCACGTATAAAACCGTAGTTCCGAAATAATCTTTATTTCCTAACAATTATAATAAATGTGCATACTTGAATCTTATACCTTAAAGTTTATGGAACCTTGTATGTGACTATGTAATGTGTGAGCATGTAGGGTTTGATGTAAAGACGCTAGTTAACTTGGGGCAGATGCATGTGCGTGAAGCTAATATTCAAAGTTTTCATACAGGGTCTTAAGCATTCGCTAATATGCGACTAGTTAACAGCGCAATTGTGCGTATTAATGTGTGTATGAGACCACCTAGCAGTGTGGAATGCTGAGCATTATAGTTCCATGACTTGCTCGTGCCCCAGCAGCCTCCACCCTTTTCAGGCTCCAAACTACTGGTCTTTGTTCTCCCAGGGCCTGTGTGGAAGCAAATTAGCACAGCTACAAGACCCAAACCTCAGATAACACTCTTGGCTTTGAAGGTATTTTATTGTAGGAAGCCTGCTAATGTAAGGTGCTACAAACGACCCTCTTGCTGTATTCGAGCAGGGCCACCTGGAGTGAGAGCAGACGTTATGTCCATGAAGCTTGTCTTCACAGGCTAGTTGTCACGTGGCCATTTGCTCTGTTTAGCTAATGCAATCCAATTTTGACATACTGTACAGCCATTTCTGAAATATATCCTTTAGGGGAATTATAATAATACACACACTTTATCCAGAGCACCCAAACTACGTAAAGTCATGAAATGGGCTTTTGATGAATCGCCGTAACTTATGGCAATGGTCACAGATGCAATCGCATGATGCTAATAGCAATATTGCCACATGTACCAAAGTGTGAGTTCATCTAAAATGGCCCTTAGGTGGCCATTCGCAAAATGGCGTCTTGCGGCCTCATTTCCAAGATGGCGTCTTGCGGCCAGTCGCAAGATGGCGTCGCTGCGATCCAATTTTAAACTGATCTTGTCTCAGTCAATAATCCAGCTTCGACAGAGGAGAAAAAGCAGTTATAGTTATAACTGACAGTTATTCAGGAATAATAAAAGGCAGTATAACACACAGCAGACTTACACAAATCACATACCAAGCAAAAGAAAATAATATAAATATTTATGCAATAAGCTCTTAGTCAACTACGAACAGCACAAATGCCAAGTAGGATATCGAGCTCTGTATAACCTGGCCACCTAAGGAGAGGTATACAGAGAGACTGACCAAACCTCCTGAGATTCGCAGCCGCCGACAGCACCTGAGAGTGGTCTCTGGTAGTCTCATATAATAGGGAGGCAGGTAGAAGCAACCCAGACTGAGGAAACCTTGTCTCTGGACTAGCGTCTGGGCTGGGGGAAGGGCTGCCAGGGAGAGTGTTTCTCCCCTAGGCTGTATGGATCCACCGGGCGCACTGACTTATACATGGCCGCCGCCATTATCATCCCCGGCTACCAGGAATCTCATTTCCAGGTAGTCTAGTGGGGGAAGCAGTTTACCTGGTTCCTCACAACAGCGGCCACTGGCAGGTCTCCAGCGCCGCAGGTACGAAGCGGGGAACTACCTAACCTGCATCCCTGATGTCTCCGGCTGCAGTCCCAGACCCAGCGCTGTGACTGCGCTGGCGCCTGCCGAAATCACCAGTTTCCTCACTGGTGTTGCAGCGCCGGCGGGGGAAGACGGAGCAGCAGAACACAGGCGTCCATCCGGACGCCCCGTGCTGCTTACTCATAGGATAAAAATGAAAAAAAAAACTTGCTTAGGACTGCCAAAGCAGTCCCCTGTTCACAAGGTGCACTCCTGCACACCAAACAAAAAACTGAATGCCTGTAGCTAGGGCTGGGTATATTTGGAGGAGGACACAGTGCATCCTGGGAGCTAAAGCTTGTAACTGTTTGGTGCCTGGATTACTCCAACCACATACTCAAGGTAATTTCTGTGGACCCTATGGACCCCAAAGAAGAAAAAACTTATTTTTTTAAGGGAATGTCACTTATAGGAGAAATACAAAGTGCCTCATTGCCAGAACTTTAAATCCTAAGGAAAATGGGCAGTTATCGGAATACATTGTGGTACGTCAATTCCGGAAGAAGCCGGAATTTCGGGTCCCGCGGCAGGAAGTCGAACGGGAAATGACCAACTAGTGGGACCGCGGTTTGGGGAACGCATCACATGGCCAACAGCTTGCTACTGGGGAAAGAAAACCCCGGACACTGTCAAGTGACATTGCCTAAAGTGAGGTCACTTCAGGTCCGGTGATTGACTTTGCTATTTAATAGATTTTAACATGCTTAGGAACTTTTACTTTACTCCACATTATTAGCTGGGATATATGTTCCTAATGAGGACACTTTTCCATCCACTATTTTGTTCCAAAAAAGTTTTCTAAACACAAACGGACCACTTCTGTCTCATTGGAGTTCAACAGGAAGTGAACCCTTTGCTGAGTATTTTAGAATCATTCTGTCACATATCAGCTATGCCTTGAAGAAGACCCATAGGAGGTCAAAACGCATCGGGTCCGGTGGTCTAGGAGTTCCAGTGCTTATCATTTGGGTATAAACTTCTTTTATACACCCATTTTTGAAGCTTCACCATATACTGTAGGATTGTGACTTCTCTTTTATAAGGGTAAATAATCTTTTAATAAATATGTTTGTGAGTTGACTTGTGCAAGGGTAGTATATACTTCTGTTTTGTAGTTTTAATAAACTATAACTGTATCATCTATATATGCATGTACTTTAGGCTATTAATTCTTACAGATTGATCCTTTTTACCACACATTCAACTATATCTATATAAGGATTAGTTATGCATTTTTATGGGGTGTTGGCACCCAAAGAGATACCCAATCTTTCCTTTTTATCTATCTTCTTTATTTTTTGCTTTTATTGTAGTAAACTTTCAAATTAGATCACCACTATACCCCATCAAGTTTTACTATAGAGATTGTTCACCAGTATTTTGTTATTTGAGTTATTTCAAATCAATAGAATTCAATAAGCCTTGGGACTTACAACAGGATTTTAGTTCCCAGGCTATTTAATTATTTCCCACGGTAAGACTGCAGCAAAGGCATGGTAACCTATAGCTCCTGGGTTAAGTGCCAATTACCACCTGTGGTAAGCCCGCGACTAGCCCCAGAAGCACTAGTTAAGGTGGATTTCTGTTCACAGCTCATGGAGAGAGTGGGAAGAACTCTGTGTTGAGTTCACCCTCAGGGCTAGTCGCGGTCTTATTGCGGACAGTAGTGGAATAACTCTGGGCACTTACTCGGGAGCTAAACCCTGTGATAGGTCCCGCAGCTAATTGAATTCTCCACCGATTATGTATGTATTTATATTTTTCAATCAGTTTCCAAATCCTGTTGCTTACATCTAAGAAGCATTTCCATAATACGCCCATACCTCACACAAAGCAGTGAAAAAAAAATGTATCTCATTATCTCCCACATTGACTATTGTAACAGCCTCCTTACTGGTCTTCTCCATAACTGGCTTTCACCCCTACAACCTATTTCAAATGTAGCGGCTAAACTAGTGTTCCTGTACTTTACCGAATCCATTATAAAATACTACTTCTATATTACATCTCTTCTCTTGTTTCAAAATATCTACCAACTTGACCCTTTCATTCTGCACATGATCATCCACACTAGCTAGCTCCCATTTCGGGTACAGAATATTTTTCAGACATGCACCCACTCTGTGAAATGTCACCTCTCGCACAAAAAGACTCTAGCCTCCAATCCTTCAATTGCTCAAATAAAATTTACATGTTTTCTTTCCATAGTTAAACAACCCTCTGACCCCAGTGCAGGGCCCTATTACCTCTGTCTGTTTGTTAATCCCCAGTCTGGTGTTATTACTGTGATCCCAATTGTGAAGCACAATGGAACAGAATATGCTAGTGCTATATAACTAAATAATAATAAACAACCACACTATACTTATAACTTACACTATAGTACTCTGACACTATACAATCACACATTGTATCATACCATCCTACAAAATACTTGCACCCAAACTACGCTACCAGCCCATACAATAGTAACCACCACATGCCAAACACACAAATCTGATACACACTATAGTAGCATATGCACTATAACAGTCCACACTGAATTGTCAACTGCTGTGACACACAACCATGGCATCTCCACTATAATACACTAGCAACTACTATGGCACACAGCATATATATGCACACACAAACCACATTGCCATTATAAACATAAGCTGCAATAACACAACTTTCTTATGTCCTAGAGAACGTTGAAATACAGAATTTACGGGAGATATACACCCTAGTTATAAACTGACACAATCAGTGGCGTATTTTACCTAGGGGCTGCAGCTCCCCCAGTAAAATCCTCCACTCCCCTGTGATCCCCCCCAGCAGGTGTAAATTAGCAGCCAACAGTTCTAAAAGCAGAAGCGCTTCCTATTGGAATCGCTTTCTGCTAATCACACGTCAAACAGGCAGTCCCAGGGGGAGGTGTCTCCTCCCACTGGGACTGCCGATCCGGACTGTCATTTGCAGAAAACATTTCCAATAGGAAGCGCTTCTGCTTTTATTACGGCAACCTTATTCGGCTTCTTGGGGCTGCAGAGAATGCAGCCCCTATCCGATGCCGTTTTCTGCACTTGCACGTTATTGTTTTAATTTAAACCTTTTTATTTCAATGCATGCGCATTGAAATAAGGTAGGAGCCACCGCTGGACACAATATATAATTTAAAAAAAAAAAGAAGATATTTATAAAAGTTGTAATATCCTATGCAAAGTTTTTTAGTGACAATCGTTACATAAAGGATATATAACCACAGTCTCTACTCAGCTTCAATCAATGTTTGACAGATTTTTCCTGACAGACTTCATAATTACATTCCTAGAACGTCTTATCTGCCATTGCCTTTCATTACTACACATAAGAGATTGAGTGAGCAGGTATTTCATATTAGCAATTCATTTTCTGGTATATGTTACTGTATTTCAAACCTAACAATCTGACCTTCTGTAAGTCAGACATCTTTTCTGGGTCCGTGTTCTCGTCTTCCTTTATCTCCTGCTGTTCTGCAAGCTCTGTCAGTTCAGATTCCAAGTTCATAATCTATTGGAACAAAAAAAGAAATATAAAATGGATAAATGGAATATAAATATTCCAAAAATGTATGGGCATTCAATCATGATTTGGAATCGTAAACAACTTACCATTAAAAAATAACATGATTACATTTTCAGTTTTTCAAGGCACTTTAATAACAAATCTAAAAAAGTATATTTAACTGACAGGAGACAGGTGACCAAAGCTGAAATCCCAGTAACAAAAGCTCACCCATCGACATGTTCCTCTGTTGCTGCTGTAATCTGAACACTTTTAGTGTTTGTAGTCTCTTGGCAACCACATGCCATTCAAAGGACCCACACAGCCACTGACAACAAGAAAATCTATTTTCCACCAGCTTCATACATGCCTGAATCAATGGCAACGCACAGCACCATCTAGTGGATGAACTTAAACACTGCTTGCAAAATGAAATCACTTGCATTTACTCAAGTATAGCCTACTGTACATTAGCTGTTTCTTTTAATTTTTTTTTCAGTCTCTTACTCTTCCTTCCGCTTTTTTTACTTTGCTCCCAGGAGTATGACAGGGAGACTGCCCCTGCTCTATTCCCCTCTCTCACTCCTCAAACTCTGTCTGCTTCTCTTTCTCCCAAAAATGCAAGCTAAAAATACCCCCAAAAAGAGACAAATTTTGTACAACTCACAGAACTGGACGCAGCTCAAGTTGCATCCATCTCTATAAAAGTAACATATGTGCAAGGATTACATCAGGAGAGGACATTAGTATATGCGTCAAGTTTACACTATATGGTAAATTTTAAAGCTACAGTACCCATTTTGTAAACAATATATTACTTCAACGTAGTGTCATACAAATATACATAAATACTAGTTATAGATATAAATATATACTCAGAGCAGTTCCGCACTCACATAGGTGAAAATATGTTAGTGGGATGGAGCACAATATAGACACTAGGAAGAAAATTTGAGGTGCACTAACCAGGTTTAGCCGAGTAACCAAACATGTAGGTATATACAGGTCCAATAGTCCGGTCCTCTATGGGACCATTATCAAGCACACACAAGTATACAATCTACAAACCTTAAATACCCAAAGAACCAACCAACCAAAAAGTATTTGACAAAACCCGAAGTGGATCAATATGTTTCCCATATAACATTTTAAACCGCCAGGTCACCCCATCAATATAATAAAAATAAGAGATATGGTAGACTTACATTTGATAACTCTTTTTCTTTGAGGTCCATAGGGTCCACAGGGATACCATGAGGGGATAATGTGGTTGAGAGATCCAGTCACCAAACAGTTAAGCTTTCAGCGCCCAGGATGCCCCAGGTCCTCCTCCACATATACTCCGCCCCTGGCCACAGGCATTCAGTTGTTTGTTTGATGCGGCAGGATTCAGACTCTCTCCTGATGGAACAGACAGTATCATCTAATAAAGTCCCATAATCCTTCTCACTCCGGAGGTTCGTCTCTCTCTCGTGGTAGCTTCAAAAGGATCATCTAGACAAAGGTCGCCCATTCTGGATTCCAAATTGGGTGCTTCTCACCACGGATGACAGTCTTTGCGGATGGGGGGCAGTGAAAGGTCATCACACCTTTCAGGAAAGATGGACAAATCTGGAAAGTCATCTGCCCATATACATTATGGAACTTCGTGCAGTATACAAAGCACTGATCCAGGGCAGGCCGATCCAGATCCAGTCCGACAACGCGACCACAGTAGCCCATCTCAATCATCAAGGAGGCACGCAAAATCATGCAGCCATGTTTTGTAAACAAGCCAAAGGCAGGAGAAGAGAAGAGTAGAAGGGAGAACAATCGTACACCAGAAACACTCCCAGAAATTGAGGGAATCCGTGACCAAAATAAAAATTACCCAATGCAGCCATGTGCGTCAGGGTTGGGTACCCTGTGGACCTCGAAGAAAAAGAGCTAACAAAGGTAAGGCTACCATAACTGTTATTTTCTTCAAACACAAGAAAAGAAAGTGAGGTTGAAATCCAGAGCACAGGACACCCCCAAACAGGCCCAACCTCAGTAGGTTAGGGACCTACCCTCAGAGGTTACCTGGGCGTGGTGGATAGGCCCATAACCATGGCCATGATTATGCTAAAACCTCTATGTATTGCAAAATTCTATTGCATAATTGCATAATTTATTATATATAATTAGCAATGTTGGAGTTGTGCACTTGTACTTTCTTTTCTTGTGTTTGCAACAATAGTCTCCACAGGTAGCACCTCCCTTTATATATATATACACATGGTGTACAGTCTAGGGCCCCCCTTTCTATATACTGTTATTTTCTTCCCCAGGGTCTATAGGGATCCACAGGGATACCATGTGGATGTCCTAAAGCAGTTCCCTTTAGGGTGGGGACTCTCCTGAGGAGGAAAGGAGAACTCGACGCCCAAAGGAAGCATCCTGAGAGGCAAAAGTATCAAAGGCATAGAACCTAAGAAAAGTGTGGACGTGGCTGCCTTGCATAATTGCTCAGCAGAGGCACCACGGTGAAACGCCCACTGTGGTCCCACAGACTGGGTAGAATGTGCTGTCGCTGTGTTTGGAACAGGGAGATCAGCCTGCGTGTAACTATTGAGCCAGAGTTTGTTTGCAAGATGGCCAACCTCGTTTGTGTAACCCATATAACACAAAAAGAGCGTCTAATTTTCTAAAAGAGTCTGTACGATCCACACAGATATGGAGAGAACGAACCACATCCAGGGAGGCTTCACCTTCAGAAAGGTCTGAAGACTGAAAAGCTGGGATTACAATCCCTTCATTCACATGAAAACAGGATACTAACTTAGGAAGGTAACCCGCCTGAGTATGGAGAACAGTTTTATTCTGGTGAAAAATCAAAAAGGGGGAGCGACAAGAGAGCGCTGCAAAATCAGAGACTCTGACAGCGAAGACACTTTTTTTTCTTCTCGTTATCTCTTCTGCATGCAACTATTTAAAATCTCCAGAGGTTTAATGGGGGAACTTGCAGCCCCTTGAGAACAAAGGACAAATCCAACGGTGCCACCGGTGGGACAAAGGGTGGCTGAACTCAGAAAACACCCTGTAAAAAAGTGCTCACATCTGGCAAAGAAGCAATCCTTCACTGGAACCAAACTGACAACGCAGAAACCTGTACTCTCAGGGTGGCCAGGCGTAGACCGAAGTCTAACCCAGCCTGGAGAAATAAAAGTACCCGAGAAAAACTAAAAACCCTGGGGTCACATTTTCTGTGGGAAGACCATTGACCAAAGAATGCCAAACTCTGTAATAGATGCGGGCAGAGGAAGGTTTTCGTGCTCTAAGCATCGTTTGAATCACAGAGCTGGAGAAACTTTTGCTCTTATGATGGAAGACTCAAGAGCCACGCCATCAGAGACAGACTGGGTAAGTCCGGATGCAGGCAGCAACCCTGCGCTAACAGATCCGGCCATAGAGGAAGAGGAAACGGAGTGTCTATGGATAGATTCCGTATGTTGGAGAACCAATGGCGTCTGGGTCAAGTAGGAGCTACTAGTATCACTGCTCTGCCTTCCTGCTTGAATTTCCTGAAGGCTCCATTTGTTCACCAGGAGTTGAAAAACCCCAGGGTGGAGAGCCCACCTGGGCTCCGGCGTGCATGTCCTGATGACTTAAGAAGTCCGCTTCTCAGTTGAGGACTCCCGGGATGAATATTGCCGAGATAGCCAGAAGATGAAGTTCTGCCCAGATCAGAATGTTGGTCATTTCCCTCATGGCTGCATGATTTTGCGTGCCTCCTTGATGATTGAGATGGGCTACTGTGGTCGCGTTGTCGGACTGGATCTGGATCGGCCTGCCCTGGATCAGTGCTTTGTATACTGCACGAAGTTCCATAATGTATATGGGCAGATGACTTTCCAGATTTGTCCATCTTTCCTGAAAGGTGTGATGACCTTTCACTGCCCCCCATCCGCAAAGACTGTCATCCGTGGTGAGAAGCACCCAATTTGGAATCCAGAATGGGCGACCTTTGTCTAGATGATCCTTTTGAAGCTACCACGAGAGAGAGACGAACCTCCGGAGTGAGAAGGATTATGGGACTTTATTAGATGATACTGTCTGTTCCATCAGGAGAGAGTCTGAATCCTGCCGCATCAAACAAACAACTGAATGCCTGTGGCCAGGGGCGGGGTATATGTGGAGGAGGACCTGGGGCATCCTGGGAGCTGAAAGATTAACTGTTTGGTGTCTGGATCACTCCAGCCACATTATCTACTGATGGTATCCCTGTGGATCCCTATGGACCCTGAAGAAGAAATCACAAATGTATTACCCTCCCTCTGACATCTGCTGGTGCGGACTTCCGATGGTGTGCGTTCCATCACTGTGTGCATGCCGGAACACAGTTTGTACTAATACAGAGGCGGATGGCTCCTGTACAATGCACAAGACATGGAGCTGAGGTAATAAACTTGTGAGAGAGGTATTATGTTCTCTATTATTGTACCTTGCTCTATGCTTTTTCCTTGGTTTAAGAATTTTGTGAGTGAAATAGTGTTGTGATCTGATTACTGTGACAACCTGACTTTTTGCCATGTTCAATAACTGCAATTTATCTTGCTCCTATGGATGTAATTTATGTTTTTGTATTTCACTGCCATTTACTTAAATTAAAAATAGAGAAAAATAAGAAACAAAGGAGCGCTAATGGTGCCCCATATCATTCAGCCAAATGGCTAAAAAAATACATGTAATTTATTCCAACTTGCTTCAAATAGCTTATCTGATTATGTGTAACATCGACATCTCAGTTAATGGACAGTTTCACTGCTACAAAGCATCCAAAGCCAGGCACTAGAACGAAAGATAGCCAACTAGTGTATTACCATTTTTCTTAAAAAATAAGTTTTCTCTTTCAGCAAGGCTGGTGGGACACTGGACCATGAGGGTTGCAGGTTGGGCCTGGAGTTGGCACTTAAACTACACTGTAGCTTTAAAATGAAGCTCCTCCCCCCTGCAACCCCATAATGCCAGCCTACTTTAGGTGCCTATGGAGTAGGGCATGGCTAGAGGAGCTGCTATGCAGCCCTTGCCGTTAGCTTAGATATTTTATGGGTTACTTTGTAATTATTTTATACTTTTTACATAGGTGTGAGTGCAGTAGCTGCGGGCATGCTCTCACACTTTTAGAGGGTGCTGGGTGGCCACAATGTCCCAGATGGAAGTGCCATCATGCCACGTTTTACTGTCGGAGGCTCCCTTACCAGGAGTGCGGCCTCTCAGGCTGCTCGGGCAGAGCATACCAAGTGCTTTCTCCATGGAGGGGAGTAGCATTTGTATTAGAGTGAGAGACGGGGTGACGGAGCCTGTAGCTGCTGGGCTCCCCTGCACATTCCAGAAGCAGTGGTACAGTCCTGGCTGCCGCGGTGAAGGAGGTGGCTGCTGAACTCCTGATTTCTTCTGGACCTGCAGGTTGGGATTATCGGCTGGTGTAGTCCTCTTCTCAGCTCCTCTCCTCTGCAGCTGTTGGGCTCTCAGGAAGGCTAAGGCCCTCATTCAGAGCCGCTCGCAAATAGCGAGCGCTCGCTCTGAATGAGGGCGGGCGCTATTTTTTTTTCATTTTTTTTTTTTAAAGCCGGCCTCCTGGCTGCTCGCTAAGCTGTGGGTGACCATCGGGGCTTGCGATGAGACCCTTGTGGTAGGGCCTCGTCTGCCGCAAGCCCCAGTGAGCTTTCGGCTCTAACAGATCCGGAAGCTCACTACTGACATCACTCGTGATGTCAGTAGGGCCGCCCCCAAACGGCAGGAGTTCCTTCGGGAACGCCTCCGTTTGGCCAGCCACCCCCCCCTCCCCGCCTACAAAACGGGGCGAGCTGTCGATCAACATCGACAGCCGCCCCGTTTGTAGCGAGCGCCGGAGCGAGAGAATTTCTCTCTTGCTCCGGGGCTTGCGCACACGCAGCGCGTGCCCCACCATCGACCCGCTAGTGAGCGTATAGCGCTTGCGAGCGGGTCTGAATGAGGGCCTAAGTTCTCAGGAAGCCTGGGGAGTATATTTACTAAAGTGCAGGTTTTTAGAAGTAGAGTTGTTGCCCATAGCAACTAGATTCTAGCCATCTTCTAGAAGGTGCTAGATAAATGGTAGGTAGAATCTGATTGGTAACTATGGGCAACAACTCCACTTCTAAAAACCTGCACTCTAGTAAATATAACCCCAAGTATGTTTGTTTACTATTGCCTCTGCTATTCTGGGAAATTGTACAATTGCTCAGTGACCCGTGTTATTATTTTCCTGTATCTGGGAAATTGTCCGCTATATCGAACATGGGGACTATGATAGACAAAGCCAAAACCGTCAAGGCAAAAGGTGCTGCTATGAATTTGTTTTTTCACATGTGCCCTGAGCCATTTTAAATTGCTGTGTGGACAGATGGACTCTGGGGAATTGTGCGCGGTCTGTCAGACAAGGTCTAGTTTCGTACAGAAGTCTGGGGCCGAGGCGCCTACCGTTGGGGAGCCAGCATGAGCACAGGCTCTGGGAGGGACAGTCTCTGATTTAGTCAAGCTTGTAGCCCTTCAGCGTGAGAATCAGGCTAGAGCAACTGCAGTGCCTATTTTCATGATGCGTGGTTCCGAGTCATCGGCTCTTGTCGGTGCGATTCCACAATCAGTGTCTGATCCACTCTGGCTCCGACCATGGAGCATACGGCATCAGGGTTTGAAAACGTTTCCTCCTACTTGGAATGCTTTTTCGAGAATCCTAAGCTTTGCGAGGAGCATAAGCTTATTCCTCTGGCCAGGGCTCAGTTAGATGTCTCGCATTTAGAGGAGGAGGAGCAGTAGCAGGTGAATTAGCGGAGATTGGTATCGTCCCGGAGGGTGAGGAGTTTGGAAATTCAGACTTGTCTATTTATATCCAGCAGCATTTAGCCCATCTTCCAGGAGTTTTAATATTTTTACAAGGCGTGGTGCGTAGTCAACCACCATTTCGTCCGTTGGTAGCACTGTGGGGATCTTAATCTGGTCCTATTGGCTATCAAACAAGCTCCATTTGAGCCTTTGGATTCAGCGGATCATTCGTTTGTTACTTGGAAGCTGCTATTCCTTATGGCTATTGTCCTCAGCATGGTGTGGTTCCGATTTGGGGCTTTGTTGTGCATGCTGTCTTTTCTCATATTCCATGAGTTCCTAAATTCACTTAAACCAGTAAATTGTCTTTCCGGTTTTTCCTTCTTCAGCGACTTCCCGGGACCGGGATGATCTAGCACTGCTTGATGTAGTCAGAGCTCTGCGGATTTACTTGGACAAGACTTCTGTCCCACTGCACAGACTCTCTGGATCTTGACGACGCAGGTAAACGTAGTTTGCCGGCTTCTAAGCAGACCACTGCACTTTGGATCCGCTCAGTCATCATTCGCACTTATTCTAGTGTGGGATGACCGGACAGAGTGTCAGTGCATTTCAGTAGGGCGATGGTGAACTCCTGGACAGCATGACACAGGGTTTCGGCAAAGCAGGCCTGTCGTGCAGCTACCTGGTCATCTGTCCACATGTTTGCTCGTTTTTACTGTTTTCATGTTTTTGACTCCAGCGATGCCCACTTTGGGTGTACAGTTCTCCAGTCTGGCAGCCGGAGCGTTCCCTCCCTGGGGGCGGATGTTGTACGTCCCATGGTCTAGTGTCCCACCAACCTTTAGAGGAGACACAGATAAGCCTCAAAAGGTAATTACCGTACATACTTTACTGTTTACAGAAGGAGAATTAAATGCCATTTGAAGCATATCGGAGGATCTGACATCACCATGGCAACAATTATTTACATAAGGTTTTTTTTGCTAATTTTCTTAATTATTTTAGAGGTGCTGTATTGAATCTTCAGATCTTGCCTGTAGTACTTGTCTAGATGAAATTACAGCATTTATCTTGGAAGCTGCAGTTTCAAATTACTCTCATTCACAAACCAAAACTTATCCGCAGGGGAGGGAGAGTTGCCATTTGCTTTAAAAAAAAGCACTTAAACTTAGGGTCCCCCCAATGGAAATTGCTCTCTAATTTGAGTGCATCGCTGCTCAGAGTTCTACAGGATTAGGATTCAGAGTACTTCTCATCTACTGCCCCCCTGGAGATGGAAAGATATTTCTACAAGAATTTACAGATATTGTTGCTGGTCTAGTTCTGGAGCATCAAAGATGGCTGATCCTTGGGGATTTCAATGCATAGGTTGATGATGAGCTCTCACACCTTGGCCAGGAGCTCCGATGCACAATGAATGCTCTGGGCCTCACACAAGTCATTCCTTCTCCTACACATAAAAGTGGACATACTCTTGATCTGGTCTTCCAGACTGGATTAGAAGTCTCTGACCTAAATATAAACCCAGTCACGTGGTCAGACCACCATTCAATTTGCTTCTCAGTCGCAACCCCTCGAAATAGAACTTTACCCATGGAGTTGGCAAGGTATCGTTCAAGAAGGGGTATGACTCCCCAGGCTCTTCCAGTAAACTTGGATCTCTCTGCGCTAATGGGGGCCTGTGAAGATCCTTGTTCCCTAGTCCATTACTATAACAGGGATGTGACAGCTGCAATGGATCGCCCCTGTGTGTATACAACCCCGAATACCACACAGTCAAGCCCCTTGGTTTGATAATAGTGTTAGTAAACTCAAGAAAAGGGGTCGTAGACTTGAAGGACGATGGAGGAAGACGAACCTGGTAGAGGATAAGTTAAAACTAAACAAACACATTGGAGAATATCAATCAACAATCACCCATAATAAAACAGAGTTCCTTTCAAATGAGATCATAGCAGCAAACAGTAGGCCAGCTCAGCTTTTCCATACAGTGGAGATGCTTTGCAAACCAATATCCCTGCAGCTTGATGAAACCCTCTCTCAGTCAAGATGCAATGAGTTTGCAAAATTCTTTGCAGATAAAGTATCCTCCATCCGGGCTGAAATACCCACAGTGCCATCTAAGGAGTGGCAAACTACCAAGCCTGCCAAGGTAAGCCACCTGTCTCCATGGAACAGCTTTAACATTATGGATGTAAAAGACATTGCTAAAATGATCCAAATGTTGCCACCCACCACCTGTGATATGGACACTGCCTCACAAGATTCTAATAGGGTGTATGAACATGATTGGCCCTGTAATTGCTAAAATTATTAGATGCTCTTTGCAGACCGGCATTTTTCCTGAACCACTAAAGGAAGCAATTGTTAGACCACTTCTTAAAAAACCTAATTTAGACCCCGACTGCATGACCAACTACAGACAGATATCAAACTTTCCTTTTCTAGGAAAGGTCATTGAGAAAGTGGTGGCAACACAACTGGAAACCAGTCTGTCTACCCATGATATTTATGATCCATTCCTGTCAGGATTCAAGAGAAGACATAGCACTGAAACAGCCTTGGTAGAGGTGATTGTTCAGTTTTAATCTGCAGCATTTGATACCGTGGACCACGGGATTCTAATTAAGCGCCTGAAAAATTTCTGTGGACTGGATGGCACAGTCCTTAGCTGATCCAAATTATTTATCACCGGCAGATCACAGAGAGTTGCTTGTGAAGTAAACTCTTCATCACCAGTGCCACTTCCATGCGGTGTCCCACAGGGTTCTATGCTTTTTGCAGTATACATGCTACCACTGGGTGAAATAATCAGACGTCATGGCCTGGTCTACCACTGCTATGCAGATGTTACACTACTGTAACCAGACCTTTGCTCCAGGTACTAAAAACCCAATAACCCTAAAATGGCTGCCTAGCAGAGTTCCAGGAGTGGATGGTTGCCAGTTGGCTGCAACTGAAACCTGGTAAAACAGAGGTCCTTATGATAGGTCACATGAAAAGGCATCCCAGTCAGAACACATGCTGATATCTAGAGGCACAGCGAGCACAGAGCTACAGACTACAAGGACATCAGAGACTTTCAAATCGCTCACAGGAGGTGAGCACAACAGGACTTAATGGTAAGTTTGTGCACCGGGGGGTCATGAGATTTGATATAAAAATGTAACGTGCCGACCGCTCAACTCGACCAACAGCAAGGAAACTCAGCGGTAGTGATGGGTGGTGGTTGGTATGGGTGTAGGGATGATGATCAAGGACATCGGAGACAGTCAAATCGCTCACCAGGAGGTGAGCACAACAGGTCTTAAGGGTAAGTTTGTGCACCTGGGGGTCATGGAAAGCCGCCCCACCAGAACAGAGCACCTACACCCCAACGGAACTGGACTGAGTATCACCATTATTTAGAACCTACATCTATTGGAGACAATAGCCTACTCACCTCAGAATTCTGATGGACAATTTTCTTGGTAACATTGCATATAAGGCTGTGGTGGCCACAGCGGTGATGGTGTAGGGAGCAGGATTTGTTAGATCGCCGGCTCTACTACTCCGATACCCCCTGGGAGTGGTGACTCTCGTAGCATATCTAGGCCAGTGGCCCAGTCTCCTCACTTGCATCTAAGTCAGGTTCATTACCAGAAGTTACTGTACAACAAGTGTTGGTAGCAATAACCATTCCGAGAGTCTAAATTGGCAGATAAAATTGAGCATGTTCAATCTGACCTTTCCTTGTTACGCCAGGATATCCAGCGGGTCCGTAAAAGGGTTGGGGAGGCGGAGAACCGTCTCTCTACCCTGGAAGATTTGCAAACTCTGTTACAGACACAAGTGACTTCCTTAGAATCTCAAATGGCTAACTTACAAAGTAAAATGTGATATGGAGGGTTGGCTACAACGTAAAAATGTAAGGTTGTCGGGTTCCCGGAAAAAAAGGAAGGCTCTTTATCAGAAATATTTCTTGAAAAGTGGTTGGATGATACATATGGTAGAGATTCATTTACTACCCAGTTTGCTGTGGAAAGGGCTTTGCAAGTGAAGTTCAAACAGACAGAGCTAACTTTCTCCCCATAAAACGTGGTATTCTGGACTTAAATTTGCAGTATGTTATGCTCTTTCCATCAAAATTGAGGGTAGTGGTGGATGGCGAGAAATAATTCTTTACCACCCCCCATGAAGCTGCAGTATGGCTAGATCGGAAAGCTCCTGGGGACAGGCAAATGGCCCCGGAATGACTGAATAGTGTTGTTTCTAGAGATCTATAATTGCCATGGTTTGGAAATTGTTAGTAATATTAAGATAAGGAATAATTCTCCTTCTAAAGCTTCAAAGTAGGCAAATAACATTTATACTATTGATGGGGTATTGCAGATATAGAATGTTGTTTTTATTGTTAATTTTCTTTGTATAGTGGTATTTGCAAGTGGTAGTACTGTATTAATATATATGTTTGACAATACCGATATTATGGTTTTTAAAAGGGCCAGAGAGCTCAATTGCCTTGGTAGCTTATTAGTTTAATTTAATTGTTTTTTTCTTTGCCCCTTTTAACCTACTAGATTGAGTATTGATATCCAGTGGGTTGAGGGTTAGGTGTGGTAAGAGATTAAGTATGCCTAAATTGGGGTAGGTATACAGGGAAGTGGGTGGGAATAGGGTGTTTGTTAATGTTTTTCTAATTTTTTTATTATTTCTCTTCGTCTGCCTCATTAGTTATTTGATGAATTCAACTGCACTGTATACTCAAATGAGTTATTATGGTAAAAATTTTAACATGGAATGTCTGGGGGGTTAATGAAAATCTGAAGCGCTCCTTGGTCCTAAAAAAGATTAACCAATATTGGCCTGATGTTACTTGTTTAATGGAAACACACTTGGTTGGGAGTAAGGTATTAGCCTTTAAAAATCCATGGGTGGGGTGAGCATATCATGCTACGTACACAACATCATCCAGAAGCGTCTCCATCTTTATTAATAAATCGGTTCCTTTTTTATCTAAAACTGTTCAAACAGATCCCTATGGCCCGTATGGGTTTCTGAATTGTGAAATTAATTCTAAACCTATTTTATTGTATTTTTATTTAATATTATAATGGATTCATCTATGGATAGGTGGAGGGAGTCCTCGGATCTTATATCCAAGGGGGGTAATGGTTTTGCTAAATTTGTGACAGATCTAGGATGGATAGAGGTCATATTTTTCCCTCTACCCATCACTCTTTTTCTAAAATAGATTTGGCCTTGGCTCCCACTCTATTGTACATAATCTAAATAATATTGACTATAAAACTATAGACCTCTAATGATTAATTTGAATGTGTGCAGTTCTAGGGGCTTACGCTTATGGAAACTGCATCCCTCTTGGCTCTTGCAAATGGGTGCTAGCTTGGAACTAAAAAGGATGGTTATTTTGCTGATAACATTGGAACTGGCTTGGTTGCTATAGTATGGGATGCGTTCAAGGCTTTTTTTACGTGGGTCATTAATAAAAAGGGTAGTAGAATTAAAAGTATCCTATAGAGAAAAAGAAAATGTTTTAGAGACAAGATGTAGAAATTATGAGTTGCAATATTTGGGAGATAAACTTGAATCTTCACGTTTGAAATGGTTAACTGCACAGAAGGAATGAACAGATCATATGTCAGACAGAACGAACCGTAGAATGCTATTTTGTTCCCATAGGCATTACTTACAGGCTATAGGACAGCTAATTTTTGGCGTATTTGACACAAGCTGATTGCCCCTCTGTATATGTTACAAGAATCATTAGTTCTGAAGGTTCGGTGGCCACTTCTATACCTGATATTTTAGAGGTTTTTAATTCCTTTTACCAAACTCTGTATAAGACTAAGTTGGCTGGAGAAACTGAAGTTTTGAAATAATATGTTGCTTCAGCTAGAATGCAGCGATTTGCTCCTTTTCTAGTCTTAAGACACCTGGATCTGATGGGTTCCCAAAAGCGATTATAAGAAACGTGCATATATTTGCCCCTAGGCTCCTGTTGTTATTTAATGGGTTATATGAAGAAAATCCCTTCTTCCAATCTATGTCTGAAGCCATAATTATTGTGCTCCTGAAGTCAGGGAAAGACCCCCGATATTCTGAATCTTACCGACCTATATCCTTAATTTCCACTGATGCAAAACTTTTGGCTAAGATTCTTTCTATTAGATTGAACAAGGTTATTACTTTGATTACTCACCCGGAGCAATCAGGGTTTATGCCAGGTATGTCAACGTCGAAAAATATTAGAAGGTTGTATATCCATATGCAGACCACCCATGGGGAAGAGTCTTCATCTGTTATTGTATCTCTGAATGCTGCAAAAGCATTTGACTCTATAGAGTGGTCCTTTCTAAGGGAGGTTATGTTTAGCTTTGGGTTTAGGCCTGTATATTTGAAATGGGTAAAATTATTATATGCCAATCCTACAGCTAGGGTTACAGTAAATGGAGTTATTTCTTCATCTTTTCCTCTGTCTCGGGGTACAATACAGGGGTGTCCCTTCTCATACTTTATTTGTACTGGTATAACTATGATAGAATACTATACCACTTTCTTAGCGCACTTGGAAAAGCAGCCTAGGTTTAAACACGAGGGTCACCTTAAAAAAAACAACTTCTGAGGAAGTACACTAGATGCTCAAAACGCATTAAGGACTGCAGACTGTGGCTACAAACAAGGAACCTATACTTGCTACCAACGCTGCTTGTGAGACACTGTGGGCAAATCCGGATTGTCTGCAGTGCATTCCAACGCTGAATTTCTATCACCATTTGGTATGCAGGCCTATAGGCCTCCTTTTTGCTGCCTTATTAACTTATACATTTATATGCTAATTTTGTATTCAATGTTTTATTTGATGATGGTTCTATATGCATGGTCAATGTGGACCTATTTAATTTCTTACCTTTAATCATATGCAGGATTATGCTATGTTCTGTCTCTTTTTCTCTATTTTATGTATTTGGAATATGACGGAAACTGACACTCAAGAGAGAAAGTAATCAGTTTTTATCTATTTATTGATTTATCTATTTTTTGATTCTTATTATCAAAATTTACTGGGTTAGTGCCACGGGCTTTTACACATCACGTTGTTGCTATTTATTGGTACTGGCTATAGAGCCGTTGGTCTGTATTATACGATCTCACCCTGATATTATAGGACTATGTTTGGGTAATCGAATGAACAAAATAGCCCTATATGCAGATGATCTTCTATTATTTTTATCTAATTATGTGACAGATATGCCGTTAGTTCTTAAGGTAATAGAACAATTTGGTGAATTTTCTGGTCTTAATATTAATTGGGGACAAATCATCCATCCAGGGGCGTTTCTAGAGAGGAGGGGGCCCCTGTGCAGTCTCCATCACGGGCCCCCTCCTCTCCGACCGGCAGCGCACTGAGCAGTGTGCGGCCAGCGCCGCATTTATAGACTCTGGCACTAGAGTGTGGCCAGAGTCTATAGCGCATGCGCAGGTCACCGAGAAAATGGCCGAGTTGGCCATTTTCCCTGTACTGCGCATACGATGGGAAAAAGGCCATGGCGGCCATTTTCCAGCCGCTTTTACAGCGCAGACAACGGCGCCGACGTGGGACTCCGAAGAGGTAAGTATAATATCGGTACAGGGTGTGCGGTGCGGGCCCACCCTGGACCAAGGGGCCCATGTGCACTGCTCACCCTGCACCCATTATAAATACATCCCTGCATCTATACTTCCTCTTAGAGTGTGTCCGACTAGTCCCCTTATTAATCTTCCATTACGCTAGGTTAATCAATTTAAATATTTAGGTATTCAGATAAATTCCCCAAAAATAATATATAACTTTGAATATTGAATCCCTGTTTGTGTATCTAAAAGATAAACTATGGTCTTGGGGTAGGCTTCCTCTCACAGCTACTGGTAGAATTAACTTCATTAAAATGGTGGTGCAGCTAAAATTTCTGTTTGTCTTGCAACATTCTCCAGTTTTTATCCCAGATGCATGGCCTCTGAATAGCCTCCTGACATCATTGATCTGGGCGAATCGTTGACCTCGAATACAATTAGCCATCTTAACTACATCAAGGTCTATGGGAGGTTTGGCGCTTCCTAATTTTAGATTTTATTATTATTCGGCACAAATGGCACATTTAAAATGATGGCTTCAAGATGAATCCCCAGATACCTTACATGTTTTATTGGTTTGTATGGGTAGGTTTTGACAAGTGAGCAAAACGAGAAAGAAAAAAAACTCTTTTTGGGGGCACTCTTATATAATTTGACTTTAAAATAATTATATTTATTAGGTATGCATTAAAAATGTATACATGAACACATAGAAAACACACACAGAAAAAAACACAGAAAACACTTTTTGTTGGCCTCCTTAAATGGACAATATGATAATTACTTCTTATATAAATGATAATAGGAAAATATCCCAGAAGAATAATCCTTTATAATTGGGCGAAAATATTTATTAACACCACTGCTCCAATGCAGGTGTTGACATATATGGTAGTTAAGGCACGAATAATTAGGTAATTTAGGTATTTCTTGTTTTCTTGAGCATTCTGATATGCTGAGTTTTCTCAGTTTCTAATACCTAGCACAAACAAATATATTACTAAGTCTTCTTCTTTTCATCTCTGAATAATAAAAACTACACAATAAAAAAAAAAACATTCCAGCCAATGCACTTTTGATCATAACAAGACAAGTTTCAAATCTCAAACAGGAACTAATTAACAAACGTAAACCAGAAAAACCTTGATGAAATCTTCACCAATCTTTCTTTGGATGAGAAACCAGATAACAACTGGGAAGAGGATTTTCTGAAATAAGTAAATTTTTGCACAAACAATCTAGAGCCAATTGGGATCTCATTAGCCTTGAAAATTACAATAAACACAAGATAGCCCCTCAAGGCCTAAGACCAAGAGTTTTTCCAACATTGATTTAAATCAATGATGTCAAATTGGAAGATAATCAACTCCTGGTTAGTATAGATGTGGAATCATTGTATACATCTATAAGACACTCTGACAGCTTAAAGGCCATAAAATATTTCCTCATGATGGAAGAATACAACTTTACATTTGATGATGCATTCTACATACAAGTTAGAGGAACGGCTATGGGTGCAGCATGTGCCCCCACATACTCCAACCTCTTCTTAGGATGGTGGGAGTGGGAACATGTCTTTCATGAACACAATCATCACCAGACTAAAAATATTGCAATGTGGCTCAGATACATTGATTATGTTTTTATGATATGGGAAGGAAACGTGGAATCCCTCAAACACTTCATTGATGATCTGCACAGTAACAATCTCAATTTGAGATTCACATATGAGGCCAGCAAAGAAAAGATCTCGTTCCTAGAACTGATGATTTATAAAAATTAAAAAAACATGCTAGGAACAGAATTATTTAGAAAAGAAACTGCCACTAACAGTCTTTTACACTGATCTAGCTCCGACTTTCCACACACAGTGATAAATATACCAAAAGGGGAATACCTCAGACTGAGGAGAAATTGCTCCGATGACAACACCTACAAAAAAATGGGCGAGGAACTCTCCAGGAGATTAAAAGATTGAGGATATAGTGGCAGACTAATCAAAAAAGCGAGATCAGAAGTGGATAAAAAAAAACACGGGACTCCCTAATCTTTAAAGCAGATAAAGAAGAGAATAAGAATACAACAAATGAGGTTCGATTTGTGGGAAATTTCTGCACAGAGTGGAGAGAGATTAAATCAATCAGAGACACTGGTCCATATTATTAACGGATCCTGACCTCTCCGAAAAGCTAATAGAAACAGTCTCAATGAGCTGGAGAAGGTCCCCCAATTTACAAGATGAACTAGTACAGAGCCATTATTACTAGAACATTACCAAAGAAACCGTTGAAAACAGGGGCATATCCCTGGGGAGAATGCAAAGCCTGCAAACACATTCTTAAGACGAACACGGTCATGGATAATTATAGAAATTCAATTAAAATCAAAGAATTGATCAACTGCAAGGCAATTAATGTAGTGTACTGTATAACATGCTCATGTAACATTAAATATGTCGATATGACATCAAGAATGTTGAAACAAAGAACTCTGGAACAGATAGGCTCAATTCGCAATGCAGCAAAGGATCTCCAAAAATGTAAGCAATTAACAACAGTGGCTAAACACTTCCATTTTGAACACAAAGACACCTATGAAGACTGACGTATCTTTGGTTTGGAAAGAATACATCTGGGAACAAGAGGTGGGGACATCATGAAAGAACTCCTGAAAAAAAAAAAGAAGTGTATGTGGACTTTCAAATTAGGAGCATTATCCCCAGGAGGACTTAACGAACACATAAATTAAAATGTTTTTTTTTACCAAACTAATTCTACCTGACCTACTCTTCTATATCTAAGAACTCTTGAAATTTATATTAATTTATTTTCATTAGATAAGGGCATTCTTCATGGTCTTCTGTTATGATTTATACACTATTAAAGTTTTCTTTTTGTATGTGGGTATATGTGCACGTATGTGTGTGCATGTATGGGCGTACGTGCCTGAATACGTCTGTGTACACGATAATTACGTGTATACACGCGCGTGCACATATGTGCGTGTTCATATTTTTACATATGTATACTCTTTTCCCTCACAAAATTGAGCACTTCACATCCTTCCCACACACATCAACGCATACTAAAAAGGACACCGGTTATTTTTAACCCCATCATTATACTATTAATCCACATAATCATTACAGTAGCTTTCCACACCTCATTACACATTCACTATCTCTCCACCCAACTTTTTGTATACACAGTTCATATAATATTCATACTGTAGCTACATTATATTCTATATATAATGTTTCTTCTGTAGCTCACACAATCATGCTAAACATGCACATATATTAATATACAATTTTTGGATAAATTTATATTTCTATAAATATATCTATTAATTTAATAATTTATATTACCGTACATTATTTTTATCACCTATGTGACATATGTGCTCACTGTTGATAATATATTTCTGAACACATATCAGATATGATAGACAATCACAAATATTGACACGTCTAGGATGGTTACAGTGCCTTGCAAAAGTATTCACACCCAGTTGCAGTTTCATATTTTGTTGCCTCACAACCTGGAATTAAAATGGATTGTTTGAAGGTGTACATCATTTCATTCACAGAACATGCCTACAACTTTGAAGTTGTGTTTTTTTTTTAATATTGTGAATCAAACAACATTTAGGACAACATAACAGAAAACTTCAGCGTGCATAACTATTCACCCCCTAAAGTCAGTACTTTGTCGAGCCACGTTTTGAGACAATTACAGCTGCAAGTCACTTTGACTAAGTCTCTATGAGCTTGCCACATCTTGCCCATTCCTCAAGGCAAAACTGCTCCAGCTCCTTCATGTTGGATGGTTTCCGCTTGTGAATAGCAATCTTCAAGCCTGACCGCAGATTCTCAATTGGATTGAGATCTGGGCTTTGACTAGGCCATTCCAACACATTTATATGTTTCCCATTAAACAGGTTTTGCTCAAGAATATACCTGTATCTAGCACCATCCGTCTTTCCCTCGACTCAAATCAGTTTCCCAGTCCCTGCTGCTGAAAAACATCCCCACAGCATGATGTTATCATCACCATGTTTCACTGTGGGGATGGTGATTTCCACTTGTGAATAGCAATCTTCAAGTCTGACCACATATTCTCAATTGGATTGAGATCTGGGCTTTGACTAGGCCATCCCAACACATTTAAATGTTTCCCCTTAAATTACTTGAGTGTTGCTTTAGCAGAATGCTTCGGGTCATTGTCCTGCTGGAAGGTGAACCTCCGTCCCAGTCTCAAATCATAGGCAGACAAACAGGTTTTGCTCAAGAAAATCCCTGTATTTAGCACCATCCATCTTTCCCTTGACTCAAATCAGCTTTCCAGTCCCCACTGCTGAAAAACATCCCCCCAGCATGATGCACCATGTTTCACTGTGGGGATGGTGTTCTTGGGGTGATGGGATGTGTTGGGTTTGCGCCAGACATAGCGTTTTCCTTGGTGGCTGAAAAGTTCAATTTTAGTCTCATCTGACCAGAGCACCTTCCTCCATACATTTGGGGAGTCGCCCATATGCCTTTTGGCAAATTCAAATCATGTCTTCTTATTTTTATCACTAAGTAATGGCTTCTTTCTGGCCTCTCTTCCATAAAGCCCAGCTCTATGGAGTGTATGGCTTATTGTGGTCACATGCACAGATACACCAGCCACTGCTGTGGAACTCTGCAGCTCCTTAAGGGTTACCTTTGGTCTCTGTGCTGCCACTCTGATTAATGCCCTCCTTGCCCGGTCTGTAAGATTTGGTGGGCGGCCCTCTCTTGGCAGGTTTGTTGTGGTACCATGTTTTTTCCATTTGTTGATGATGGATTTGATGGGGTTCCGTGGAATCAGCAAAGATTTGGATATTTTTTTTTTTTTGTTATAACCCAACCCAGAATTGTACTTTTCAACAACTTTGTCCCTGATTTGTTTGGAGAGCTCCTTGGTCTTCATGGTGTGATGCCTCTTGCTTAGTGGTGTTGCAACCTCTGGGGCCTTTCAGAAAAGGTGTGTTTATACTGACAGATCATGTGACACTTGGATTTCACACAGGTGGACTTCATTTCACTAATTATGTTTCTTCTGAAGGTAATTGGTTGCACCAGAACTTTTGAGATGTTTATAGCAAAGGGGGTGATCACATATGCACATGCCAATTTTCAGAATTATATTTATAAAGATTCTTTTTTATAAATATATTTTTCTCATTTCACTTCACCAAATTAGACTATTTTGTGCAGATCCATCACATAAAATTCAGATAAAAATAAATAAATAAATTACAGGTTGTAATGTAACAACAAACGTAAAAAGCCAAGGGGTGTGAATACTTTTGCAAGACACTGTACATAATAATTTTTATTATTTTAATATTATTTTTCAGATAAACGAGATGATATCACCTGTTTGAAGACTGTGATAATCATGGCACATGTGCATATGCATACACGTATACATATACAGTCAGGTGCATAAATATTGGGACATTGACAGAATTTTCATATTTTGGACTCTATTCACCACCACAATGGCTTTGAAATGAAAACAAGATGTGCTTTAACTGCAGACTTTCAGATTTAATTTGAGGGAAATTACATCCAAATCAGGTGAACGGTGTAGGAATTACAACGGTTTCGATATGTGCCTCCCACTTTTTAAGGGGCCAAAAGTAATGGGACTATCAACTCAAAAGCTATTTAATCGACAGGTGTGGGCCATTCCCTCAGTATTTCATTATCAATTAAGCAGGTAAAAGGTCTGGAGTTGATTCTAGGTGTGACATTTGCATTTGGAATCAGTTGCTGTCGACTCTCAATATGAGATCTAAAGAGCTGTCACTATCAGTGAAGCAAGCCATCATTAGGCTGAAAAATCAAAACAAACAAATCAGAGAGATAGCAAAAACATTAGGTGTGGCCAAATCAACTGTTTGGAACATTCTTAAAAAGAAAGAACGCACCAGAGAGCTCAGCAACACCAAAAGACCCGGAAGACCACGGAAAACAACTGTGGTGGATGACAGAATTATTTCCCTGGTGAAGAAAAATCCCTTCACAACAGTTGGCCAAATCAAGAACACTCTCCAGGAGGTAGATGTATAAGTGTCAAAGTCAACAATCAAGAGAAGACTTCACAAGAGTGAATATAGAGGGTTCACCACAAGATGTAAACCATTGGTGAGCCTCAAAAACAGGAAGACCAGATTAGAGTTTGCCAAACAACATCTAAAAATGCCATTACAGTTCTGGAACAACATCCTATGGACAGATGAGACAAAGATCAACTTGTGCCAGAGTGATGGGAAGAGAAGAGTATGGAGAAGGAAAGGAACTGCTCATGATCCAAAACATACCAACTCATCAGTGAAGCATGGTGGTGGTAGTGTCATGGCGTGGGCATGTATGGCTGCCAATGGAACTGGTTCCCTTGTATTTATTGATGATGTGACTGCTGACAAAAGCAGCAGAATGAATTCTGAAGTGTTTCGGGCAATATTATATGCTCATTTTCAGTCAAATGCTTCAGAACTCATTGGACGGTGCTTCATAGTGCAGATGGACAATGACCCGAAGCATACTGCAAAAGCAACCAAATAGTTTTATAAGGCTAAAAAGTGGAATGTTATGCAATGGCCAAGTCAATCCCCTGACCTGAATCCGATTGAGCATGCATTTCACTTGATGAAGACAAAACTGAAGGGAAAATGCCCCAAGAACAAGCAGGAACTGAAGACATTTGCAGTAGAGGCCTGGCAGAGCATCACCAGGGATGAAACCCAGCGTCTGGTGATGTCTATGCGTTCCAGACTTTAGGCTGTAATTGCCTGCAAAGGATTTGCAACAAAGTATTAAAAAGTGAAAGTTAGATTTAGGATTGTTTAGTTTGTCCCATTACTTTTGGACCCTTAAAAAGTGGGAGGCACATAGAAACCGTTGTAATTCCTACACCGTTCACCTGATTTGGATGTAATTACCCTCAAATTAAATCTGAAAGTCTGCAGTTAAAGCACATCTTGTTTGTTTAATTTCAAAGCCATTGTGGTGGTGAATAGACGCCACAAAATGAAAATTCTGTCAATGTCACAATATTTATGCACCTGACTGTATATATGCCATGTATAAGATGTATTTTACAAAAACTTGCAGTATGCATGCGGTACCTATGATATTAATTTTAAACTATCAATTTAATTTAGTAATAGTGCAAAATATACGAATCAGAATTTTCTCTTCACCTACAGGAAGACTATGACACTTCCTGATTGGAGATTGAAACTGCCAATCATGAGATCTATTACATGATAGGCTTAGGACAGCTGGATTATATGATTGGAACTATGAGCTGTCAATCAGGTTTGAGCAGCCTGCGATTGGTTGCACGCTATAATATAGAATAGGATCTAGGCAATGCACAAGAGGCTGTATGTGATCAAGCCCAGCAGAGGGCGAATCGCGCATCATACATCACTTCCGGGTACTCGTGGTGCACACACACGAGTCCTGACATCAGGCCCTCTTTACTGCAGGAACCAGGCTAGAGATTATCCCACCGCAGCACCACGCTCCTATGCAGGTACATATTCTTTTTTCAACGATCTCTTGAACACCAGGGTGGTGGGTGGTAGCGGGTCCCGACAGCAGAAGCGTCTCTATACTTTACCTCTGTCTGCCCTACCATCTGCTCTCTCACCACCCATTCCCTGGACTAGTATCCACACGGGGTATACAATCGGGAAGCCGGCTGCCTTAATACCGACAGCCGGCTTCCCGACTGTCATATCCCGGCGAGGGTGAAATGCCGGGCGTCTAGATGTAGACGCCTGACATTTTCCCGACGCCGGGAGACAGGCGCCCGGCATCCCGATCAAAGACATTCCGGGCGCCGCGAGCGGACAGCTGCGGGGGGGGGAGGGTTAGGTTTAGGGCACCCTGGAGGGACTTAGGGTTAGGCACCCCCACGGGAGGGTTAGGGTTAGGCTAGGGGGAGGGAGGGTTAGGGTTAGGCACCCCCGGGGGGACTTAGGGTTAGGCACTCCCCCGGGGACTTAGGTTTAGGCAGCGGGGAAGGGGGGGATTAGGGTTAGGCACCCCTAAGGAGGGTTAGGGTGTTAGGTTAGGTTATTAAGTACTTACCTATCGACGATCGGGATTTCCAGCGCTATCGGGCTTCCGCTGCCGGGAACTCTGCTTTTGTCGGCCAGGCGCTGCCGGGAATCGAATGTCATACAGATTCCCCACATGGGATAGCAGCAGAAGTAGCTGGATCATAGGTGCCAGACACCCCTACTCCATTAGAGTGCTTACCAACACTCATACTATACCAAATACCTAGGAGACCATTAAGAGTGTTATTAATATGTATAGAACCTGCATTCAAAGGTACAGCGATTATTGACACTGCTAAGACCAGAAAACCTGGTACTGTTACAACTGCAGACTTATAAAATCTGAGACACAGCTTGCTATCATAGACAATCTGATTATAATAAACATACCAGTAAAGCATGATACTGTGCCAAAATTGTATGAAACTAACAAATATATGCTGAAATTACACAGTTGGCAATAATCTGATATTATTATGAACTTAAATAGGAGACTTTTGTCAGATGTCTAGGATTTGTGTTTGATATTATGGCTTTTGTTATATGATATTGTTATAGGATTATGGCTATTGTTATATGATATATGCACACAGGCAGGCTCTTATCTTTCTGAAACTCTCATTTCTCCTATAACCTTGGAATTGCATGTGAAATTTCCAAAAGCTATATGATTGATATCTGTACTCGTCATCTATGTCATATGCCAATGCAGAATTCCACAGTTGGTAATAATCTGACATCATTGGGAATCTAAATATGAAAATCATATGTCAGATGCCTAAGATTTGTGTTTGATATTATTGCTTTTGTTATATGATACATGCACATGCATGATACATGCAGGTTCTTATCGTTCTGAATTTGCATGTTTCCTATATCCCTGGAACTATGTATATATAATTGCCAAAGGCTGTATGATTGATATTTGTATTTGCCTTCCATATTATATGCCTAGGGGAGAAGTAATATCTGACAGCACTGTTTTACCAGATTAAGGTAATTTGTGTCTCGCCTAGGTTTCTGGGTATACGTCTCTTTTTAATTTACCTGCGAGTATTATGCTGTATTTTAAACTCAATAATTTAATTATCCGTGCCTTAACTACCATATCTGTCAACACCTACATCGGAGCAGTGGTGTTAATATTTTCATCCAATTATAAAGGATTATTCTTCTGGGATATTTTCCTATTATCATTATATAAGAAGTAATTATCCTGTTGTCCATTTAAGGAGGACAACAAAAAGTTTTTTCTGTGTGTGTTTTCTATGTATTCATGTATACATTTTTAATGCATACCTAATAAATATAATTATTTTAAATTCAAATTATATAAGAGTGCCCCCAAAAAGAGTTTTTTTTCTTTCTCGTTTTGCTCACTTGTCAAACCTACCCATACACTCTATAAACACAAGCCCTGGGGAACACCACCACCAACAAAAATATATACAACTTGGTATTGCTGCACCCTAAACCCTTTAGTAATGTTGGTATATACTATGTAAAAAATAATCATTATTGATCATATGACTAAGTTTGGTGCAGGTATTTCTTCTTTACTTGAATGTTTTGTTGGTTTCTCAGGTTTTTCCCAATTTTTCAACTCTACAGGCTTTGCTCGCAGGTAAACTTAAACGAAAAGGTCCTCCGTTATTATTCCAAGCTATCAAAATATGGAAAGCGGTTTTAGTAAATTTAAATTTACGGGATTGGATCCAGATACTTCCTTGTGTAGTTATCAGTTACTACAGGGGTGATATGGGGATCTAGAGGTGTAACTACTTTGGGTCAGTTACAGTATATGATAAGTCTGAGAAGCTTATCATTTACCCAATACATAATTTTTTATAGATTTTTACAATTACGGCATGCTCTTGAAACTCAATTTTGAGCTGGCCCTCCTCCAATTCAAATATCTCCTTTAAAATTGTTTCTCTTAGCTCTAGTAAGTCTCGATCTCATTCATATTCCATTATATTGTCATCTTATGATTGTGATGGTTTACCATATCTTAAAGTGGGAAAAATATTTAGGCCCTATAAGGGCCACAGATTTGAATGAAGCTCTTGCAGCCTCTCGTATTTCTACAAATGCAATTAAATTTCAGCAGATCCAATTGTATATATTACACCATACTTATTTAACGCCAGATCATTTGAGGAAGTTTGGGGGTAGAGCATCAGATAAGTGCCTCAAATGTATAATAAATAGAGGTACGTTTTGACACCTTCTGTGGGAATGCCCGGTGGTTAACATTTTTTGGGGTAAAGTTCTTAGAGTTTCTCCCACTTTAGTTACACACTGGATGGCAAAGTACAAGGCAGTATATTATTAATAAATGTACGTTAGCTAAGGTGTTTGTCCTTGGTTTGAATTACGGTTAAACATGAAAAGTATGTATATATTTGCCGCAAAGCGGGGGTGACATTAGTTCGTATATGGGGTAGGTGGCTTGAGTCTACTTATGCATGTATGTCACCTAAAAATGTACTTGATCTTGGGCTATTATACTGGACTATTAATATTTGGATATGTAGTACAGAACCATACTGGGCATTATAAGTTAAGGATAAGAGAAATATTGAAAATATCAGTTGAGAAGTTGAAATTGCTGCAATTTATATATTTGTTGATGTTAGGGGTATTACTATAATAATATTAAAATGAGACAGGAGGAGGTTGTCTTTTTTTTTTGAACACGTACAATATATAGGTATGCTATACAATATTTATAAATGGCTGATGTGAAATCTGTTAGAGTAGTTCATAATGAGTTTTTCTTTTTCAAAATAAGTGGTATACAGTAGTGATATACAGTATCAATATGTAGTTATTTTCTGTAAATTAATCTTTTTTTTTTCTCTGTTTCTTTGTAGTAATGCTATCTGTATGTGTAATAAAATGTAATAAAAAAAACATTGCATATATAAGTGGCATTTAAACTTTATTTTATTGCAACTGAGCGGGCACACTATATTATTGAATTGGAGCACTGTGACTCCTGATAACAAATAAAATCATTCCATATATACTACGAGACGTAGCTAGGTGACCGGCGGACTGAATGCCGCCAGTCTAAATCCCGACAGTAAATGCCCGGCATGGGTCTCAAGATAGGCGTCGAAATACCAACGCCTATATTAATCCCTACGCTGGAATCCAGCCATCTAGTCCGGCCAGTCCAGCTGTTAGTTTAGGCGCCCCCAGGGGGATTTAGGCTTAGGCCACCCCCCCGGGAGGGATAGGCTAGGGAAAGGGGAGATTAGGGTTAGGCGCCACAGGGGGGAGGTTAGGGTTAGGCACCCCCGGGAGTGTTAGGTTTAGGGTGCGGGAAGAGGGGGGTTAGGTTTAGGCAACCCTGGGCGAACTTGGGGTTAGGCACCACCACAGGAGTTTTAGGGTTAGTCACCACTAAGGGTGGGTTAGGGTTAGGGGGGTGGGTTAAACTACTTTACAGCTCCAGTCGGGATTTCTTCAGATCCGGCTTCCGCTGTGGGGATTTGAACCATCCCATTCCAACAGGTATATATGCTCACTAACCACCTGCATATACACAATCAAGCACGAACCTTTCCCCATTCTAATTGCTATTGTGACATTATATAGGGTCGGGTTACCCTATAAAGGTCCTGCAGCTTATACAGATACATCCAGTTTTTTCTGCCACTTTCTTATTGCAGTGCGGGTCTTCACCCCCACTACTATTGGGGGATTAAATATGGAATTCCACCATTACAAGCTACACCTTGACAAAGACTTATTGAATTTAAGCGTCTTGGTGGAATGTGAGAATTCAATATTTGACCAGCATTTACCAACTTGCAGTAGAGAGATAATTCACAATCAGGACTCTGCATTCCAGAGAAGGGCAGTCCAAGGGAGCTCCACAAAGCTGGTGAGTGTTAACTATAAAAATGATTACAATAAACAAAGATGTTTATAAGTTATAAATATCTTTTGTATTATTTTAATCATTTTTATATCAAATCTCAGGAGTATGACTGCCTACCCCGACTGCACGTCTCTGACACATTTGCATGAACACACCCATACTATACTCGGCCAACATTTGCACAACTGTCCGTAACCATTTTGTCTCTTTACACGTAGAGTCAAAAAGTGAAAATTGTGATGTTTGTACCCAAACATAGATAAATAAAAAATTCTTGAATGCATGTGCAGTACAAAACGTGCAGTTAGGAGACTTCCATACAAACATACATTTATGCCAAATTATCACTCCCTCTCCCAACACTAATAACCATAAAGACTTCAGACACACATTCAGTGATACCTGTAATCACTAATTCATCATATGTAACAGCCTGAAGTTGCAGAGTAGACACGCCTCATTAGAAGACTGCCAATGCTGACAAACAGCTACAGATATCTCACTGAGCACTCTGTAACTATGTGTAACTAGAGGTTAAGTATTCACTGTGATGCAATGATCACATGACTTAATACTTTCATCCTACAGATCAAACTTCAACCATAATGACTGAACAGCCATCTTTTAAATATATAGTTAAGCAATTATTAAAAAAAACTAACCAATCATCTAATATGTAATTTAGTTGAATTCAACAGATTTATGAAAATAAAGATGAGTATTATATACAGTAGAGTGGTTACTTGATTCAAGCCTGATCAACATTTATATAAAAACCAGCTGTATTTCAAACCAGAATTACACTGATTTGCTTATGTGGGAGATTGTGTGTATACTATTATGTAAAGCTGTCTAAAACAATACAAGGTTAAATAACATTAATTTGTTCTCATATGCATACACTAAACAATCGCTAATTCACTATATATTCTGTAACTTCAATGATGGATTTATGCAATATTGTTCAACAATACATCAACATACAGTACAGATAGCACAGTTAAGTTCAATGGCAATTCCAACCAAAATGGATGTCCTTAACTGCAAGAGCAGTGAAACTAATTCAGTAAAAGCAGGGCTATTCTTCAGCAGGAACAAGCAGGAACTCAGTTAATGAATCTCTCATTAACTATGACATATTGTCCTGGGCCAAAATTTATTTTCCATAAGATACGTTTTTGTTTTAAAGTCCCTTTTGAGTGCCTTCTTTTCTAAATACTATATAGTATGAATATATAATTGTTTTTCAATAGCTCCATCCCCAGTAGCACCACCGACCGTTCCTGAACAGATTCTTCACAAAAAATAGCCCTGAGTAAAGTATTTACAGAGGGCCATGTGGCCGCCTGGCACAGTTGCTCAGTCGAAGATGGTGGAAGTGTGCCTCCACTTTGTGATGAACAGGTTTCCCTGCCCCAAAATAATCATGCTATAAGTTATCTATTTTGTTCTCATTTGTTTTGTGCCATCCGACAATTTTGTGGACATCACAGAAGACCAGAATATAATCAGTTTTCCTAAATTCTAGCATCTTTGTGAAGTATATCAATACTCCAAAATCATCAAATGAGTGAAGAGCCCTGATTTAAGTGAATCTTCATATACAACTCAGGTGGAAAAAGGTGTTTGGTCTAAAGAACAACCCTATACTAAAGAAAGATCAGGTAGGGAGACTTTAAAGACTAAGCCCCCAACTCAGACACTCTCCTAGCCGTAGAAAAAAAAAAATATCTTCTACATAAGAAAATCCACATCCACTGTATCATGTGGTTCAAAAAGGAGGATCAACATTTAAACTCAAGTCTGTACTTCAGGTCAGAGTGCCACTATCATCTGGAAGACAACAAAGTACAAAAAAATAAAAAAAAATAAACCTTAACGGACCTTTGGGCCTGATTGTATAGGACGATGCAGCTTTGTATCCTCACGAAGATTCACGATTATCAAATATTGGAAAGCTTTGTGTTCACACTGATATGTAGAATTAAGCTAGGACTTTGTTGCGATTGCTGTCCTACAAGGTTATACTTAACTACATCTACAATAATGCTCTGCAAACCATTGGCACCCATAATATAAAATCAAATCACTTTTAAGGTCCATGCTTACTGTCCTTTGAAGTCCAGCTATTTCACACTCCAAGTAATCCACTTGTTCCTTTGTTCGATTCTGAGTCTCACCCAAAATAGATTCCAGCTCCTCATTGCGCTCTACTATTTCTTCATGGTCACACTGTAGTTTCTGCAGCTTGTGTAGCAGCTGTTTGTTCTGACATTCTTTTTCTTCAATATCAAGCTTGCATCTGGACAAAACAACAAAATACAATGCAATATAAAAAGTAGGTACATCTACTAGTAACAAATGAAGAGCACTCAGCCATGACAAACTAACGGGATACCGTCTCTGCAGGTTCATGACTCAGAACTGCTGTAAGCTGGCAATTAATACATACACTTTAATGTTGCAGCAATAACAGTTACGTGGCTCAACAGATGCCACCTATCAGACAGACTGTTATTACACTTTTTCCACTGAAGTGAACTGAGATTAGCAGTCACATGTAGATCGTACACTAGTGGAGTCTATATGCCCCATCATTCAGGTCTGAACACTGCTAATTAAATAACATTTTTGAAATGGAAGCTGGCAACATGCTGGAAAAGAAAAAAAAAATACAAGAGTTTAGCACTGAATTTAGATCCTCTGTGATGACATTAAATAAAGTGATATTATCATGATAACGCCATCTTGTTCCAGCAAAGACTCATGGCATGGGTGGGTGACATTATATTTTTTCTGGAATCTCAAAAATGTCATTTGGTGCAATAAAAGAGACTACAAGACGTCAGCAACCAGAGGAATATATCTCAGACCAACCTATAGGTTAATATAAGGTTGCCTAACCAAACTGGTGAGAAGTCATCACTTTACACCCGTGGAGTAACCTTCTACATACACTGTATAAACATTTTATGCCACTCTATAACAAGATCATTAGGAAGAGAGTTTTCTTACTATCTACCACTGACATACATTGCTAGTGTAATAAAATAATTACTTTTTATGAAGCTCTGCATTGTCCTGAAGGTTCTGCTTAGTGGCTGTAGCATTTATTGCAGAGTCATTCTCATTATTTTCATACTGTGAAACAAAAAAAATAATATAAGCAATAAAAATTTAATACATGGAAACAAACATACACACTCCTTTATTGCTGTATAAGCCAACACAATCTGCCATTAACAATCTTCCCAGGCCCAAGTGCCCCTACTTTATTTCACATTCTTGTCTGTGTTAACACAGAGTCAAGAAAAGTCTCTTGCATGTACCGAATACATCTCTTCAATAAACAGACCACACTCACTGGCATGACATCACCCTTTGCTTTTCATTGTAATGATTAAAACACAACTCTGACAATGTCACGTAGTCAACATCTTGAACCACTAGTGAGATCTCTGTTACATACATTGACCTTAGAAAAAAGAAGTGGTCCGTCACTCAACTTTGAGTAAACTAACCTACCTGTTCCATGAGCTTTTTTCTTTCAGAATCCAGTGATCTGACTCGTTGGCGTAAGGAAAGAATCTCCTTATCTAGTCGATCATTATGTTCTTTCGCTTTATTCAATTCAAAAGAATCTGCAAGACATAACAGTATTTACTTAAAAGAGTGCAACTTTAATGTCCAGGTATAGAAATATTAAAACTTTGTAAAGTGTCCAGTTAGTTAAAAATGACACACAAATGGAGTGTAGTTAGGATTCCCATCAATGTTAAATGAAATTCTCAGACAGACACTCACATGACATGAAGTTTGCTTATACTCATTTTAGTCCCAAACGAGGTAAAACAGCTGTAGGTCCCGTTCTTTTTTTTTTTTACCATTATAATTTGGGTTATTCAAGAGTGGAAATAAAAAACAAGAGATATGGTAAGAACTTACCTTTGTTATCTCTGTTTCTACGAAGTCCATAGGGTCCACAGGGTTGACCTTGTGGTATAGGTTGGGAACCAAATCCGGGCACCACGCAGTTAAAGCTTTTAGCTCCCAGGATGCACTTGGGTCCACTCTCCCTATAACCCCGCCCCCCATATAGAGGCACCTCAGTTTGTAAGTAGCCAAAGGCCGGAGGAGGAGAGAAAAAGAGAGAGAAAACTGGAACACTCTAGAACCATACTCACAGAAAAGGAGACGGGAAACCGGTGACCAGTAACACAGCCCATATGAAGCCAGGTGCGTCAGGGCGGGCGCCCTGTGGACCCTATGGACTTCGTAGAAACAGAGATAACAAAGGTAAGTTCTTACCATATCTCTTGTTTTCTACTTCAGGGTCCACAGAGTTGACCTTGGGGATGTCCCAAAGCAGTTCAACCAAGGCTGGGGACGCTCCTGTGCTGAGAGGAGAATCCGTCGCCAAAAAGGAAGCATCCTGAGAGGCAAAGGAAACCAATGCCTAGAACCTTAAAAAGGTATGGACAGAAGACCACGTGGACACCTAGTAAGGCAAAACAGCCGAGACGCCACGACGAGCCGCCCACGAGGGTTACACGGCCCGAGAAAAAAAAAAAAAAAAAACAAGCCTCAACGACAGAAATGCCCACCCATGGGTAGGCCCCTGAGGAAAACATACGAGGCCATCCAGCCAACATTTCATTATAGGCCGGCCATCGTTTCCTGTTAAAACCAGAAAAAGCGCAGACCACCAATAAGGAGTCCGATTACCATAAGGAACTTGAACGGATCACATAAAGCCAAAGAGGCCGGACCACAGTCCATGAGGCCACACCAGCCGAGAGGACTGGGAACTGAATGGCCATACCATAAGTTCCAGAATAATATGGAACCTAAAAACCACTTTAAGAAGAAACACAGGGCGAGAGCAACTCACACCCTGACATGATGCCCTCCAGAAGAGGGAGCCACATGAGAACGCTCCCAATTCAGACACTCTCCTGGTTGATTTAAACACCCTGAGAGAGAGAGAGAGAGCTTAAACAATAGACCATGTAATGGCTATCACAACCAGCGGTTCCATTGACTGTCCCCGGAGGGAACAAAGAACCACTACTAACTCCCCAGGAGTCCCTAGGGAGGACAAGTGGAGGCATAATCCAGAAAACACTCCAAAGGATGAACTGGATACCAGAGCGGAGCAATTCCATATCTTAACCATACCGACAGTGTAGAAATCCGCACTGTCAGAAAGGCCAGGCCAAGGGTGAAACCCAAGCCAGCCGGAAGGAATGCCAGAATATCTGGAAATCCTGGACACCGGAGGATCGTATCGACAGGTACGATACCATAAGAATTATGTATGCCACAGTCCGTGGCAGATCCCAGCAAAGTCTGGCCTATCTGCTCTAAACATCTCAATGAAGACAGAGCCAGGGAAGCCCGAGGACCACAGTAGGGGCGCAGTTAAAGACAAGCGATCCAGATCCAGGGAAAAACAAGGACCCTGAGACAACAGGTCCAGATAGTGAAGCAGTAGGAACGGAGCGTCGATGAGGAGACTCCGAAAATCTTAGTACCAGTGATGTCTGGGACGACCTGGAGCCCCCAGAAGGAAAGCCCCTCCGTCTCGAATTAAACTTCCGAAGACCTCGAGGAAGAAGGGAGACCGGAGGACACAGGTACACAAAGTGGAAGGATCACTTCAGTAACAAAGAGTCACTGAAGGTAGCTTCAGTACTCCTAGAGCTGGACTGTAACACCAGTAATGTGTGATCGAGTCAGAAGGCCATGGGGATCAATCCCCTCAGGGAGGCCCCCTCTGCTCACCAGGAGTTGAAACCTCTCTTGGAGAAGAGACTAGTCCCCGGGATGCACGGCCCGCTTCCCAATGGAGAGCTCCGGGAATAAACACCGCAGAGTTGGCCAGGAGAAGACCCTTGGACTATGTCAGAATGGGTGACATTCCTCACACTGCCACCCAACTACCAGTGTTGCCTAGATGGAAGCCACTGTTGTGACACTGTCGGACTGAACCTATTCAGGTTTACCGTGACATATGGGTTAGGCCAGAGTGAAAGTCCAAGACAGCCTAAAGTATCAACAAGTTAAGTGGCAGGGCAGAAGCGACAGACGTCCAACTGCCCCGAAACGAATGCGGACCAGACACTGTCTTTAGCAAAGAACACCCTGGACGAGATGGCCATAGCCACCCGGACAGAGACCAACTCGCCTCCGGAGAAAGTATCATCGTTTGAACAGCGATCCGATGGAAAAAACTCGATCCATCTGGAGGGGAGTCAATTATGGCAAGGCCTGGAATGGAACTGAGCACATTCCACCCTACCAAAAGGTAGACACTCTGGTAGACTGCGCATCACAAAGAGTAATGACATATGTCGACTGCGTAGATATCCGCACACTCCAAGTTGAAGAGTGGAGATCTTGTCTTACGCCAGAAAAATTCTCAGATTCTGAGAATCCAGCAGTGCTCCCAGATGAAGAAAACCCTGTGAGGGATGCAGGGGGGACTTTTTCTCCGTTGACTAATTATCTGTGCCGAGAAGAAGCCACGGTTATCCTGACCTGGCGGTAAAGTACCTTGGTGATCCTGCTAAAAGCAGGAGACAGTCCAGAGAAAGGAGCATTCGGATACACTGAACAGGTGAACTGTCAGAAAATCCATAAAGCTGGTAAACCCCGGTGGAGTTGAGGACAGCCCCAAAAGGCAGAGCCCGAAACTTACAAGTGTTGCTGTGGCACAGCAAACCTGAACCCATGCTGATGAGAGGGCTCTGTATGTACCCGTAGGTACGTATCCTGAATACTCGGATATACCATAAAATCCCCAGGTTCCAAACATCGGATGATGGAGCATGGACGATTCCACCTGAGTCAAGGCACCGTTGGAATCTGATTCAGGGATTTGAGACAGAGTATAGGCAAAGGAGGACCAGTCGGTCACCGCCCCAGAAAGAAAGTAGAACAACCAGTCCCTCACTGAGATAGTGAGGTTGGCCGAAATAGCTCTGCTTACCACAAAGACTGTATAGCTTTCTGGGATTGTAAGGCCCTGATCAGGTCTGAAGAAGGGCCCGTGTAACAATGCCTGTGAGGAGGCTGCCTGAACAATGAGAGGCCGTTGAGAATCAGTACCTCACTCTGGAAATTCCCCAGATGTAGACCTGTCCCGTCAGGCTGAGGGTATATCCTCAGGTGTAGAAACAGGGTCGTCCGGAAGTCCAGGACTGCTCGGTACTGGATATGGTGGCCCCCATGGAGGCCGACAGCCTAGGAAAAAACAGGCCTTTAGGCTGACCCTGAGGACAAAAAGACTTAACAGAGTTAGTCCGAATGTAGTGGGAGTAGCTAAAGACGGTATCTCCCCATTAGTGATACTGCCAATGATGCAACGATCTTGTCAAGGTCAGGACCAAACAAGAACTTCCCCATGGAAGGAGTGTGCACCTCTGCTTTCCCATAACGCAGCCATAGGGTACTGCGGCGGATACAGACGCCGCCGACACCCTGAAAGTTAGAAGACTGGCATCCCATGAGGTAATCCCACATATGACCACTGCATATTTTATGTGAGCGGCAAAAGATATTTGAACCTCAGACGTGTTGGAGGGGAAAAACGTCACAAAAGCATCACCATGCGATGGCCATGGTAGGACGGGCAACAGGCCCTGAAAACGAGTACATTGATTTCAGGCAAAGTTACCACCTACGGATCCGTAAAATCCGTCCAGGCCGGGATGGGAGGCGTATTAATGCCTGTAACCCGATGATTAACATACAAATCCATCCCAGAAGGGGATTTCCATTACTTGTGAGGACCCTCAGGGAATGGGAAACAGGAGGCCTTTGTGACTCCTCGTATCTGGCGACAGCCAGACTCCCGCTATGAGATCCACCCTTGGGCAGAAAACGGGAGATGTATGATACAGGTGCAGGATCGACATTCTCTATATCCAGAATGAACCTGGCTACCAGCCCCAAAGCAGGGATAATAATACTTGAAATCGGCTCCCCCCATGTGAGAGGGAAAGAGCCGAATATACCATCCAGTTCACGGCAGAGCCACTGGTCAGTAACCACAGGGCGTATATCACGCCAATTAGTATTTCGTATAAAACGACATCCACCAGGGTGGCCGTTGTGGTAATCCCTACAAGGGGAATGACAGACCGATGTGGTATCGGAGGTAATTCATGTACTGTGAAAAACCCCGGCGGGGAGCGACAGTCTGTTGCACAGGGGTAAATTGCAAGAAATTGCGAGTTACCCCGAGTTCAAAAGGGCAGTATGGTGAAGTAACTCCAAGCGAGTGACGACAATGGGGCCCGCCCGGCGATCCTCAAAGGAGAGGATCCTGAGAAACAAACAGCCCTTTAAGGGGGTCGTGCAAGGGGCCCCGCACCAGATGGTGCCGCATACATAAACCTTTCTGAGTTAAAATCCTCCGCACTAATTCCTGCAGGCTATGACTTGCAGGATAGCAATAATGGGTGCAGTATCGTGTGCAATCTCCTGGTCAGATATATCTGACTATCTTGACGGAAATATTAAGCAGCGCCATACCGGTCCTGACTGACGCTAAGATTAGCTGCAGGGACCCATTATCAGCGTATGCAACTCACAGTTCCATCTAAAATATGGCAACGTGCAGCACGCAACAGTATGTGACAAACCTCACAGATATTAACAAATATATATATGTGAGGTCTCAGAACCACCCCAGGTACACCTGTATTAGGGCAGATAAAGAAAAGGGATAGATATACACTGACAGGTGAGAGAAAAAGCAGACAGACAGTCAGCACTAGCATAAGTCACATACAATGCAGAAAAATATATATACATACATAAGCATGACATATAATATACTGCACAATGTCGCTACATTCAACTGCCCAGATCCAGTGTCTGGGAAGGCTATAGCGCTGTGTACACTCACCCAAAATGGCCAGGTACACAGGGGGACTGGGCTCACTGACATCCTAAGAGTTCTGCAGCACCACAGAGAGAAAATGGCCACTGGAGACCTCAGAAGAAGCGTGGCCCGCGGAGGAAGCAGCTCAGCGACGCCAGACTGTATTATTGAAAGGCGCGCAGAGCTGAGGGGAGGAGCCGCTAGACAGGGAAGGCTTCCTCCCCTGGCTAGCAATTAACCCCCCGGATGCCGGCTCCCGCTGCCGCTATAATCCCTGGTGGGCTGTGGACACGCGGGGTATGCCTCCATGGAGGGGGAGCCCGCCGCCACCGCTAGCGCCTCCGGTCTGTCCCCAAAGACCGGAGGCATAAGGCTGCATATTCACACGTGGATCACCGCAAGCGGTGACCATGCGACTTACCTGTCCCCGTCGATCCGGCAGCAGCCCAGGAATTCCTCCAGAGCCCGGCTAGTACAGACTCTGGGGTCCCGCTGCGATCCCCAGATCTGTACTGGCGTCGCAGCGCCGGCGGGGTGTAGGAGCGGCAGCTCAGACGTCCATTGGACAGTCTGATGCTGCCGCTCTGAAGAGTAGTAAAAAAAAAAATAATAAAATAAAACTCTTTTAAGCTTAGGGGCTGCTAAGCAGCCCCCCTGCAGTAACGGTGACCCAACTCCGGCCGGGCACCAACTTAAACTGAGGTGCCTCTGGCTGGGGGGCGGGGTTATAGGGAGAGTGGACCCAAGTGCATCCTGGGAGCTAAAAGCTTTAACTGCGTGGTGCCCGGATTTGGTTCCCAACCTATACCCCAAGGTCAACCCTGTGGACCCTCTATGGACCCTGAAGTAGAAATGGAGTTAAAGATTAGGGGTGGAAAAAACTGAACGTCATGAGAAAACTGGTGTACATTGGAGACCGAAGCGTAATTTCTGTAAAAAGTACTATCCCCCACTCAGCAACTAGTTTATTTAAAAAGTGTAAAAATCTCCCTCAAACTAATATAATAAATATAGAAATACACAAAAATATAAACATTTAAGAATAAATTTAGTAGGCTCTATTAATCAATTATATTCATAAATACTTTAATAAATCAATTGAATTAATTAAAACATTATACAAATAAAGCAATATGATGAAATAAAAATATATTTTATACATAAATATTAATGGTGGCACAATGGTTAGCATTTCTGTATGTTATCCCTGTGTCTCTGCAAGTTTCCTTTGCATACTCGTTTCCTCCCACAATCCAAAAAGGTTAACTGACTACGAACTGCTTGTGTGTTAGGGAATTTAGCCTATAAGCTCCAATGTACCAGGGACAGATGTACAGTAAATGACAAATATTTTCTGTCCAGCACTGCATAATTGGTGGCACTATATAAACAATCAATAGAAATTTTAAAAAATAACAAATCAGTCTTACAGGTGTTCAAAATATTTCTGTACAGGAAATTGAACATTCACTGGTAGTTTTAGTGGTTAAAGAAATAAGAAACAAGTCTTTATAGCAGTCCTATGTGGGAATGCAATTGTTTTTTGGGCTTACGTTGACCCAATGCTTTTTCAGGGCCCTATTCAATTGTTTCTTAATATGGGCGCCCATTATTTCTGCTTGCACCCTCCTGAGGTGGTGGCCAGAAATCGGTGAAAAGTCAGGGCTTTGGTGCATTTGGGCACAACATAAGTAGTGCAATAAGTAATGGGCGCCCAGTTTCTCACGTCCGCCAGTATAAACAATTGCACGGGAGGGCCCGAAGATTTTTTTTTTAGTCACCTTGTAATATAATCTATATAGAAAATTGTTGTTGATCAGATGAAATGACATCCCAAATGCAAATAGTTATGACATCTATAGTGAAGCAAGTTTGCATGTAATCAAAAAAGCCAGAAATCTTTGTGGCATGGATTCAACAAAGTGCTGAGAACATTCCTTTGAGATTCTGGTCCATGTTGACATGACCTTTTCACTCAACTCCCGCAGATCTGTCGGTTGCTCATTCATGAAGCAAATCTCTTGTTCCATTACATCCCAAAGGTGCTCTACAGAATTGAGGTTTGGTAACTGGAGGCCATTGGAGTATATTGAACTTATTGTCATGTTGCTGGAACCAGCTTGAGATGATGTGTACTTTGTGTTACAACGTGTTATCTTACTGGAAGTAGCAATTAGAAGATGGATAGACTGCGGCCTTAAAGGGATGCACATGGTCAGCAACAATAGTCCGGTAGGCTTTAGTGTTTATAATAACTGTTATCAAGGGTCATAGTGCAAAGAAAACATTCTTCACACCGTTACACCACCACTAACCGGAATGGTTGACAAAAGTCAGAAAGGATCCATGTTGTTTACACCAAATTCTGACCATACCATCTGCATATTAAAGAAGAAATTGAGATTCATCAGGCCAGACAAAATTTAGCTTAGGCTGTGCCCATTGTAGTTTTCTATTCTTAGCTGTAAGTTGTGTATTCCAACATGGTCTTCTGTCCATCCAGTTCAAGGTTCGACTTGCTGCGTGTTCAGAGATACACTTGTGAATACTGCTGTTGTAATGCATATTTATATGAGTTAAGGTCACCTTCCTGTCAACTTGACATGGTCTGGCTATTCTCCTTTGGCATTTTTCATTAACAAATTGATTTCATCCAAATAACTGGGTGTTTTTGTTTTGCACACCACTCTCTGTAAACTCTACAGACAGTTGTGCATGAAAATCCCATGAGATACTCCAAAACTGCTGGCTCCAACACGATTAAAGTGACTTAAACCATATTTGAAAAACAACTGAACCTTTTGAACATGTTTGCATGTTTTTAGAGTAATTACCACATAATTGTCTGGTTAGATATTTGCAGTAACGAGCATACTGTATGTTACAAGTGTACCTAATAAAGTGGCCAATGAGGAGCTTCTGCAGAATTAGGAGCAAAAAAAAACAAAGGCACAATTTTCTCCTGGAACAAACCATGTTGCAATACATTTTTTTTTGCTTGCAGCGAAGACACTGGCTGATTTTGCATATAGCAAACAAATATTGGGAAGTTTTACTTTACACTGACAATTAGAATTAAGCTAGAACATACAAATAAATAAATAAATCTGCTCCACCTGCAGGAAACAGGCTCTGCATAAGCCCCTGAGTGGACAACACAATGGAAATTCTTTGCACTGGATACTGACAATTTGTGTACATACAAAGTAATCCTCAGACAGAAAGTGTATTTTTATATCTTGGCCTTTACATGTTAGTCACTCTATCAATGGATGTTTCTATGGAAAATTTTACATGCCACCTAAAATATATTTATACTGTATATATCCCTAGGTATATTACATTCCTAAAGTATAAGGAAACTCACAATGTTCATCTTGTTTACAATGAAATGAATTAACATAGCAAATAAACAATAAGAGCATTGCTTCATTTTCAAGACTCAAGTTTACAGTTGGTTTAGTGCTACCTTCTTACTGTCTGCAGGAGACCCTGGTATGATTGCAGTCAATAAAAATATTGTTTTAAAAACCTTTATATGACTGAAATGTAGTGATTGTTACCTGCCATCCTGCAACTTTTACTAAATACGGTGCTTTTGCTGTCTAGGTTCTTTATAGGTTTATATCCATCAGCCAGGCTATTTTGGGGGAGGGAAATGAACACAAAGTTCCACTCTGGATACAGCTGAATTCAATACAGAGAGCACAGAGAAAAGAGCATAAACAACTCTGCTCGATGATAGAAATAATTGGATAAGAAAGCACAGACACAAGCTAAAAAAGAAAAATAATTTCTGAAAATATTTAAGCTGGAAATATAAAGACAAAAGAAATCATATGAGGGTGGACATCCCTTTAATGCATGTCTCAGCAGTATGTGAACCACTGTTTTATTCAATTTGGGGATTCCTAAAATGATGTAGCAATTTTAAGGTCATGTCTAGAGCTAACGCAAGCAGGGCCAGTACACTTGAGGCTTTCGCAGTAGCCAGGTCTCCTAGGCACAAGCCCTGCATGCTTAATGACAGCACAGATCTAGTACGATCATAAAGTATTTACCTAGAAGTCCAAGACATAATTGTATATCTTACCGTTGTCTTTAAGGGTTTTAAGTTCTTGACATAGAACATCAAATTCTTCTTGTTTCTTCTTCATAATATGTTCTAAAATAAGTGAAAATGATACTCCATGATAAAAACAAAAGACACAATCAACCCAATCTTTCTGTTGTTTTGTGATGTGCAATTTATGAAATAATCATTGAAGTACTACCCAGAATCCTTCAGTCACATATGCACTCACTAGATGAGTGAAAGTTAATCATAAGCACTCATTAAAAGCATAAAAACACCTCATGTCAGGCTCTGTCATACAGATAGGTCCTCATATACCCATCCTTTGTGTACCATATGGTGCAAGACGAATTTCGCGATTGCTTGTTCTATTGCCTTTTTCCCTCAATTTTGTGTCTTCGTTCGAATATAGTGTACTAGGTATTCAGGATTAGGTTTTTTTGGTTGTAAAGGAATTAAGTTAATGTGGACACATCTGCCAGAATAGCCACCTAGAGGAGGAGAGCATTATTTACATTTACTGAAAGGTGTAAATCTGCTGTAATGTCAAACCAACCAACCAGACATTAGCTTGTATCTTTCAAGTGCAAGTTACTCAATGAAAGCAAATATTCGATAGATGCTATTGATTTAGTGTAGGTTTGCAACTTTGGGCAAGATTTGTAAAAACAGGGTGCAACCAAAAAAGCATAACTGAAAAATGGTGACCATTTTCATACCATTTCATACCATTTCAGTCCAACTTAGGCTGGACAGCCCAGATTTCCGGACTCTGTCCCACTGTCCTGATCGGAACAGCTTTGTCCCAAAGATGGGAAAGTTCCGTTCATCACTGCTCTGCTTAGCATGATTTATGGTGTTCCAAATGTGGAAGGAATGCATTTGTTTTAAATTATAATCAACATTATATGTTAATGTATGGGCATGAATTATGTATTTAATAGTTAGGCTGTAAGAAATAAGTCCACCACTTCCCTTATGCATTAACCAGTTCAGCTCTAATGATATGCTGCTTTGTCATGGAATGTAAAGAAGTAAACAGCATCCAATACTACTTTCCCAAATATTTCAAACATTACTAGATGTACAATTATAAACAATCCCCAAGAGGGTTTCTCAACACTTGTTCACAGAGTGTGTTGCTGTGATAGCATCATCGTAGCTCCACCCCCTGCTGTTCATTTTAGAGCGAGGACGGGGGCCATGATGACGTGATTCAATGTGTATTACGTATTAATTGTGAAATAGATGTCATGTGGGGGAATGGCCCGCTCTTTTGGGAGTCTGGGAGAGCATCTAAAAATTTGAAATTCTTCCCAGACATTTCAGGAGAGCTGACTATCACGATTTGTAGGAGGATAGCTAATGAGAAGAGCTCTCAGATGCTTGCTTAAAAAGGCGTACTGAATATACTATTTAAAGGAATAAAAAAAAAACTATGTGGGTTTACTATTGTAAGTCATTAGGAAAAATAAATATTTTGCTATATTTTGGGTAAAGAGGAGAAAATATGTCTAGCAAAATAAAATGGTTCAATAAATGTGTAATAATATGACTAGCAAAATATTAATTGCAGGCAGTTCAATGATATAACAAATGCTATGTTAACAGTATCTTGCCAACCTGCACAGAATATCAATAAAACATTCCACAAACGATTAATTACCAATCTCGTTAATTTCAGATTTTTTAATGAGCAAATCATCGGTCAGCTTGCGGATCTCATCATGAGCCATTTTCAATCTCTGGGCGGCTTCATTCAAATCTCTCTCAGCACATTCCCTTTTCTTTTTTTCTTTATCAAGTTCCTCATCAAACGTCTGAATAACAAGTTAAATAGACACAATTAATGCACATTTTGTACACAGAGGGGGCATTTTAAATTATGCATATTGTGTGACTGTGCACAATACAGATAATTACGACAAAGCAACAGCCACATTTTAATATGCATCCCTGTGGGGGTGCAAAGTAAAAAGGAGAGTTATGGTAAAACTTACCTTTGTTAACACTCTTTCTTCGAAGTACATAGAGTCCACAGGGTTACATTGGGGTGTAGGTGGGACCTGGAGGCCCGGACATCAACAGCAAAGCTTTTCAATCCCAGGATGCTTCGGTCCTTCCCCCTATACCCCACCTACAGCATGTGGGCAACTCAGTTCTGTTAACAAGGCAGGAGCAGGATGGGAGAGAAGGAAGACTGGTACACTGAGGAATCTCACACACTGAAGGAAACAAGTGACCAGGAGAAGAAACCCATAGAAGCCAGGTACGTCAGGATGGGTGCCCTGTGGACCCTATGGACTTTGAAGAAAGAGAGTTAAAGGTAAGTTTTACCAAAACTCTCCCTTTTCTTCTTCAGAGTCCAAAGGGCTCCACGGGGAGACATTGGGGATGTCCCAAAGCAGTTGTTCAAGGGCGGGAACATTCCTGAGCTGATAGAATGCTTCCGTCGGGCGTAGGGTTCTCCTGAGAGGCAAATGTATCAAAGGCATAAAACCTAAGAAAGGTGTGGACAGAAGACCAGGTGGTCGCCTTGCATAGCTGTTCAGTTGAGGCACCACGCCGGGCTTCCCATGAGGGACCCACAGAGCGAGCAGAATGAGCAGATGCTGTAGCCGGCACAGGAAGGTCAGTCTGCGTGTAAGCCTGTGAGATAGTCATGCGAATCCATCTGGCCACAGTCTGTTTGTTAGCTGCTCATCCCTTCTTGTGGAATCCATATAGGTCAAAGAGGGAGTCCGATTTCCTGATGGAAGTAGTACGGTCCACGTAGATCTTTAAAGCACAGACCACATCCAAAGAGACCTCACCTGCCGAGAGGTCTGGTGATTTAAAGGCCAGAACCATAATTTCCTCATTCAGGTGGAAGCGAGAAACCATCTTGGGATGGAAGCCTGGGCATGTTCGAAGAACAGCCCTGTCCGGAAGAAATATTAAAAAGAGGGAGCGACATGATAGCGCCCCTAAATCCAATTCCCTATGGGCAGATGCTATAGCCAAAATAAACAGTCTCCGCAGTGAGCCCCTTGAAATTCACGGATTCCAGGGGTTCAAATGAAGGTTCCTGAAGTGCTTGGAGCACCACTGACAAATCCCATTGAGCCACAGGAGAAACAAAGAGAGGTTGTATACATAGAACACCTTGCATGAAGGTGTGAACATCCAATATAGTAGCAATTCTGCGCTGAAACCACATAGACAAAGTGGAGACCTGCACTTTCAGAGATGCTAGGCGGAGGCCTAGAACCAATCCAGCCTGAAGGCAAGAATTTGAGAAACCTTAAGTCATAGTTTCTTGGAGCACACTATTGTAAAATATGTATGCCAAATTCTGTGGTAAATCCTGGCTGAGGCTTTACGTGCTCTGAGCATGATCTGGACCACAGAGCTGGAGAAACCCTTAGCCGTTAGGAGGGATGTCTCAAGAGCCAAGCCATTAAAGACAGATGGGCCAGGTCCGGATGTAGACATGGACCCTGAGACAACAGGTCTACTCGTAGAGGAAGTTGAAGAGGAACGGCTTTGAAGATTGAAGTACCAATGACGTCTGGGCCAAGCCACAGCTATGAACAGGACAGTGCCCCCCTCCTGTCGGAACTTTCAAAGCACTCGAGGAAGCAGGGATATTGGAGGAAGAAATATGCCAAATGGAAGTTCCATTTCACTGAAAATGCGTCTATGAAGGCTGCGTCAGGGTCCTTTGTTCTGGCTCCATAAATTAGAAGCTTGTTGTTGTTGTGTCTTGAGGCCATGAGATCCACTTCCGGAAGACCTCATTTGTCCACTAGAAGCTGAAAGACTTTAGGATGTAGAGACCATTCTCCTGCATGCAAGTAATAACAGCTGAGGAAATCCGCTTCCCAATTGAGAGTTCCCGGGATGAACATTGCGGAGATGGCTGGGAGATTTTGTACGGCTCATGTGAGAATGCTTTACACTTCTGTCATTGCTGACTGAATTCGAGTACCCCCTTGGTGATTGACGTAGGCCACAGCCATGGCGTTGTTGGACTGTACTTGTACTGGGCTGTTTGGCCAGAATATTCTGATCCAGAGTGAGAGCTTTGTAGATGGCTCGAAGTTCCAGGATGTTGATTGGTAACACTGCCTCGACTCGGGGCCATCGACCCTGGAAGGAGTGCTGGCCGGTTACTGTGCCCCACCCTCTGAGGCTTGCGTCCGTGGTGCGGAGAGCCCAGTCAGTGATCCAAAAGGGACGACCCTTGTTCAAATGAGAAGGCTGTAGCCACCAGGCTAGGGACAGGCAAACCTCTGGGGGGAGGCCCATCGTCTGAGATTTGAGCAGATGGGGTAGCCTATTGCACTTGGAGAGTATCAGGTGTTGTAAGGGCCTGGAGTGAAACTGGGCGAACTACACCATGTCGAAGGTGGACACCATTGATCCCAAGGCCCGAATTGCAGAGTGAATTGACACTCGCCGATTGTGGAGCAGTCTGCGTAGTTTGAGCTGGATTGCTGAAATTAGGAAGATTCCCTTAACTTGAGAGTCCAGGAGGGCTCCCAAATGTACCATCCTTTGAGAGGGTGTTAGGGAAGATTTTTTCCAGTTGATCAGCCAACCGTGCATTTGAAGATAGGCAATGGTTACCTGCAGATGGCGGTGAAGAGTCTCTGGGGAGCTTGCCAACAGCAAGAGATCGTCCAAGTATGGGAGCAGTCTTATCCCTTGACAACACAGCGAGGCCGCCATAACTGCCATGATCTTGGGAAAGACCCTGGGGGCCGTAGAAAGGCCGAACGGCAGAACCTGGAATTGGTGATGTTGCTGTAGTATAGCAAACCAGAGATATTCTTGATGAGAAGGCACTATAGGCACATGTAAGTAAGCGTCCTGAATGTCTAGAGATACCATAAAATCCCCATGCTCCATAGCTAGGATAATGGAACGGAAGGTTTCCATATGAAACCTAGGCACCCTGATAAACTTGTTCAGAGATTTGAGGTTGAGGATAGGCCGATGAGACCCATTGAGCTTCTGAACTAAGAAAAGGGTAGAATAATAGCCCTTGCCCTGTTGTGAGGCGGGGACCCAAATTATTACTCCTGAATTTAGTAAAGACTGAATGGCTTTTTGGAGCAGCAAGGCCCTGGTTGGGTCCAATGGAGGTCCTGTGCCAAAGAACTGCAGGGGGAGGGGTCGCCTCAGGAATGAGAGGGCGTATCCGTGGGAGACCACTACCCTTACCCAGGCATCCGATGTGGTTTGATGTCAAACCTGGGCAAAATTATGAAGGGAGAGGCCTGCCCAGTCAAGCTGTAGGCTTGTCCTCAGACTTGGCAGGTGGACGTCCTGTAGCCCAGGTCTGTTTAGCCCTAGGTTTGGAGGCCTTGGCTGATGTCTGCTGTCGTGGAAAGGACTGACCCTTGGCTTTTCCTTGAGGGTGAAAGGACCGAAAAGATGACATCCGCGACTTTGTATTATATGCAGAGGGCAGGAACACAGTCTTGGAAGCTGCCATGGTAGTCACAATTTTATCCAATTCAGGACCAAATAGGATGTCACCAGAAAAAGGCAGAGACTCCAGAGCCCGTTTTGAGTCTGAATCTGCTTTCCAGGAACAATGCCAAACAATACGGCAGGCCACTACCGAAGTGGCAGACATCCTGGAGGCCAGGAGAGTAGTATCCATAACTGCTTCACCTAAGAAGGAGACTGCATCTCTAATGTGAGATATGTAGGACAGCTGTTCCCTCACAGCATTAGGGGGAAATGCATCTTCTAGGGCCTCTGCCCAACTCTCAATGGCTTTTGACAGCGAGGCCGTAGCCCCAGCAGGTCAAGTAATACTGTAGCTCCTGTAAGAGAGTATATGGATTTCTGATAAGCTTCTACAAGTCTGTTATCTCCTTCAAGGAGGTTGCAGTATGAATGGGTAACAAGTCGTATGAGCATGCACTGCTTTTTAGAACTTCCCATTTAGTACAATCAGTAGCTGGAAGAGTGTAAAAGGAACTAAAAACAGTTTTGGAATCTGAAACCTTTTACCAGGCATATTCCAAGCTTCACTCATGTGATTAGATAGCTGGTCAGGAGGACTCTGGTAAAACTACAATTTTTGTTGTTTAAAAAGTGCGTGTTTTTTCTTAGGAGTGGGTTCATCCTCTATTTGTAAAATAGTTTTTACAGCTCTCAAGAGCAGGTATATTTATTTTAGAGGGTGACTCCTCTTCTCCTGAGACGGAGTCAGAGTGTGAGAGGTCTGCGTCTTCTTCCTCCCCAGATGATAGATCAGAATCAGATAACTGTGTAGACTGAGAAGATAACACAGCACGTTTAGCAGGCTTAGTAGGTAACGGCTTTTCTTTTTGCAGCATTTGCTGAAAAACCGTAGAGGTATTAGCCAAACTCTGTACTGAGGTAGACAGTACGTCTACCCATGAGGGAGACAAAGGATTTGCAGGGAGTACCTGCTGTGGCCATCCCACAGGGAGAGCTACCATGGGGACTGTTATGTGGTCCGCAAGTTTTGTCAGCATCTGTGAAAAGGCAGTCTATGGTGGGTATTGAGCGAGAGACACCAGGGTTATGGGGCCTGGGGCTGTGTAACAATTAGTACAAAGACCATCCTGAATGAGGTCCTCTGGGGCTAAGCCCATTGAGCAGGACTTAGAAGACATCAGAGTAGGAGCAGCACAATTATATAGGAGATGTGAGGTACAATGAACCCCCTTATACCTTAGTATGTTCAGGGTATAGTAGATCAAATGTTAAAGGTATAAGCTGACAGTATGGAAAGTAGAGATTAGCGGTAGCACAAGTCACATACAAACGCAGAAAAACATTACATGTCTGCAATGGGCACTAAAATCAACTACACAGATCGCAGTGGCTGGTAGGATATAATGCTGTATGACCTGGCCCGTGGGAGAGGTATACAGGGAGACTGGACACAGCGTTCCCGAAGACTTGCTTGAATAAAATGGCTGCCGCGCATATCTCTGAGGGGGCAGAGGGAGCAGCCCAGGGAACACCAGGACCGCAGTGGAACGGCACCCTGGGCTGGGGGAGAGCGCCTTCTTCCATTGCTGACGTTAACCACCTGGTCCCCTGGTCTCTACAAATGCCCTGCGCCAGTGAATTATATGCCCCGGTGGTTTAGTGGAGTCGTGGGCGCACCAGTGTCCACTTCAGCACCTCCTGTCTGTCTCCTAAGACCGGAGCTAAGACTGCGTAAAAATGCGGGTCCCACCTTACCTGTCCCCTGAATTCTGGGCTGCAGTCTGGGGTCCGGGGAGCCTGCTAGCTAGCCCCTGTCGGAGCCCCGCCGGGAGTACCTAGCACGGGCTTGGTGTCACGGCGCCGTGGAGGGGTGATGGGGCGGCAGCACAGACGTCCGGAGGCCTATTATAGTAAAAGTAGAAAATAAAATCTTGGGCTGCTTAATGCAGCCCTCTGTTATACTGGTGATCCAGCCGGACACCAACAAATATGAAGGGGTATAGGGGGAAGGACAGAAGCATTCTGGGATTGAAAAGCTTTGCTGTTGGCGTCCGATCCTCCAGGTCCCACCTGCACCCCATGTCTCCCTGTGGAGCCCTAATGACCCTGAAGAAGAAATTAGCAATGTTGTGGCCGCAATGTGCCACCATTATAGGCATTACGATGGCACATTGCCCACACTGCCTATAATTGAATCTGCCCCACAGAATGATTTAATTATAAACATGATATACTGTACAGTACTGTTTGTATATAGAAAATAGATTGCTGAATTATGATCTTTCTATCTCTTTGAACACAGAGATTAATTAATTTTTAAGTACCATGTGATTAAAATTATGAAACCTGGCTGATTATAAGATCTGTAAGATCATTTTGATTAGACTGTACTGATTTAAATTTCAGCAATTATAATCAGTCATGCAACACAAGAAAAGAAAAAAAAACTGCATGTGGCCTCATTAAATATCCATAAAGTCATGTCTTGTTTTGCTTAAAGCTATCCCGTCCATCTGCAGAACAATTTGTTATTTGTTGGGAAAAGGTCCCATCTATCCACAGAACTACCCAGGATTACTTAAAAAAACAATTCACTAAGAAATCTAAGCTAGCTGTCCTAATCGGCAAAGCAACCCTGGATTCAATGGTCCTACCAACCTGAAGAGTAGACAAAGACAGGTTTGGGGGGTGTCCTTTATATACTGAGAATGCAAACTACCCATATGTTATGGAAATGTATTAAACAACCCTTCAGCAACTTATTTATAGCGTGAAAATTTGTTCTCATTTGACAGACAAATGAAAGGAAATGTCATCACAATACAAATGTTTTTACATCACTGATACTGCCGTCAACACTATTCCATTAACAAAACAAAATATAAAAAGACAAAAAAAAAAAAAAAAAAAAAGAGTACTGAATGCTTAATCCAACACCTGTATTTAATAAAGCGGACAAACTGTCTGTGCTGATCGTGTTAGGTTACTTTCAACTCACTGATCTCCAAACAATTCACTACATCATTTTACGCTATAGATTTCCACACCATTGATCAGTGTGTGTGAAATTATGCTTTTTACACAGATCAAAGGATTAGTGAATATCTCATTAATTAGAATGGAATAGTTCAAAAACATTAGGTCAGTTTTATGCAAAAGTTTCATATTTCTCCAATTATAATTTCATCTTTGTGTTTGATGGCTCATTTCCCCTTTTCAGAAGAATGACCTTATTGTAAAACTATTCACATATATGGTCTTTTCAGAAGTGATGCACTGTTACTAAGTAAGAGTATAAGTAGAAGGGCCCATCACCTACATCCAAGTAATAGTAGTCGTTTTGTGATACAACCATTTTGGCAGAGTATTTATATTTAACAGTAATCAGTGGCATGACAGGCATGTGTCTCGTGCCTCAGTAATATCACTGGTTCATTGTGAACTGAAAAGCCTTATACTCTTCTTCAGCCTGAATATGGATGCCTCCACTGTGGTCAGGTGCTACGTTAGCACTAGAAAAGGAAGATGAATATTGCAGCTGCATTCTGGAAGGATTGTAGAGTGGAAACATGGATGAGGTAAAGGCCAGAAGGTAGGAAGCTGCAGTAGTCTAGGTGGTAGATAATAGGAAACTGGGACTGGATGTGTAGAATGAACCAGAGTGAAGTCGATGATGACACCAATGCAAAGGGCACAGGGAACTCGAGAGAGTATGATGTTGTCAAACGTGCGAGACAGATGATGGGAATGGCAGGACACGAGAAGGGAAAGGATGGGGGAGGAGTTCCATTTTAGATGTACTGAGCTTGAAGTATCATTGGAATATATAGTTGGAGATGGAACAGAGGCAATTTAGGAAAAGAAAAACAAGAAATGCCAGGGAAGAGAGATGCAGTACTGTAGATTTGAGTGTAGAGATTAGTAGTGCATAGAGCATAGAGATACTAGTGGAGGCTAAAGAAGCATATAAGTTCACCTAGAGAAAAGGTGTAAAGAGAGAAAAGTAGAGGGGAGAGAACAATGATCACAGATAAAAAATATCGGTCATAGCATGAGAGAAAAAGTAGAGATACTGAAGGAGTGAGCAGAGAGATAGGAGGTGAACCAGAAGAGGACAGAGCTGCGAAAAGTTTCGAGTAAAAGAGGGTGGTCGACTGTCTTGAAAGCGGGAGAGAGACCAAGGAGTATGATCAGGGAGAAGTGATCCTTCGATTAAGCCAAAAGCAGATCATTGGTCACTTTAGGAGCAGGAATGTAGAGGAAGGTAGTCTATTTGAATATAGGCAATAAGATATTAAGTGAAGCGAAAACAGGTAAGGTGCCTGGCTCTTCAAGTAATTTGGAAGCAAAGGGGAGTAGAGAAACGGGAAAAAAGCTAGAGAGAAAGAGTCAAGAAATGGTTTCTTGAGAATAAGAGATAAACGCTTGTTTGGAAGTGGAGAGATGAGGGGCGTCAAACAGTGGAGGAAAGGGAGTTGAAGAGAGGGCGGTGATGTATTTGTTGAGAGGAGGTTTCTTGACAGATCTTGTTCATTTTTGCCTTCATAGTAAGTGGGTGTGGGTGGAAGTGTGCGTGTGTGTGTGTGTGTGTGTGTGTGTGTGTGTGTGTGGGGGGGGGGGGGGGGGGGGGGCAGAAGTGGTAGCAAAGTGCAGGAGAGGTCAATGTAATAGGAAGGTTGGATCAATTGAAGTGGATTAAACTCAGGGTGGGAGTGACATTCTCTCCATTCGCACTCAGCAGAACAGAGGCAGGTTTGGTATTTGGATGGCCAGATTCAATACGAAGCAGCAGTAGCTGTTACGTCTAGGGCTGCAGAAAATGTGGCGCTTTATAAAGAGACTATCATTAGGGCAGGCAAGGGTAAAAATGAGAACAAGGAATGGTTCAATGCTGACCAAGATGTTGAAGCTATTTAGGTGTCGCTATGTGTGGTCAAGTTTAGGTGCATGTGGGGGAGCAGGAGGCAAGATAAGGGGAAGGAAAGGAAATTGTGGTAAGTTTGAATTAGAGAAGCAAGAGATATCACAAAGTTGAAAGAGCACGATCTCCAAGAAGTGACTGTTAGAGACTGTGTTTGTTGTGGACCTGGGGTGGTAACAGGAGTAAACACCGAAACAGGTTTAAACTGAAAAGTAGGTTGATTAATGTGAATATTGGTAGACATGAACAATAAGATAAACTAAAGTCAAGTAATAACAAACTAATAAATGTAGCAGGAGGAAACTGTAGTGAGTGGGCATAAACAAATCTCCAACACGGTGACAGAGATGAATAAGGTGAATCCAGATAGACTGTAAAGGGGAAATGGATATCCGGGTATGCAGAGTAATGGCTGAGAGAGATATCCGGAAATGCTGTGATGATGGCTGAAAGGAGAATCCGGGAATGCTGTGATGATGGCTGAAAGGAGAATCCGGGAATGCTGTGATGATGGCTGAAAGGAGAATCCGGTAAAGCTGTGATGATGACTGAAAGGAGAATCCGGTAATGTTGTGATGATGACTGAAAGGGGAATCCGGTAATGCTGTGATGATGGCTGAAAGGAGAATCCGGTAATGCTGTGATGATGGCTGAAAGGAGAATCCGGTAAAGCTGTGATAATGACTGAAAGGAGAATCCGGTAAAGCAGTGATGATGGCTAAAAGGAGAATCTGGTAATTCTGTGATGATGGCTGTACAGGAATGTGTTAACTGCCGAGACAGGTTCAGGCAAGAGTGGGTCTGGTGGAAGGTGCAGGGTGATCTCCAGCTGAGTGCAAGGCAAGGCAGAGCGGTGCAGGCAACCAAAGGCAGACAAGGAGCTAGGGCAAGCACCGGAGCACAGGTCTCAGATTCATGAGTGCAGGAACGCTCTCTCACAGCTGACGCTGTGAAACACGTTGCACTGGCAACTACAGGGCACTCCAAACACCCTTAAGTATCCAGCAACAGAACGTGATATGCCAGAGAGCAGGTGACCCACAGACGATTGACCAAAAACAACATGGGGGCGCCCAGACAGCCGTGACGCGGAGACGCCACTAGTCTTACCCCTGTCAGGATGGCCCAACGCTGGCAGACCTCTGCGCACACGCAATGCCAATCTCCACACGCCAGCTTCCCCGCCAGAAGAACCGCGACACAGCGCCCTCACCAGTAAGGACCGCAAACCTCCACGTTGCGAAACCTGTCTCGTGATTGCATTGTGTGGCAGTGCCGCAGAACAAACCTCGGATAGCAAACTTTAGCAATGGCAGCTTAGAGGCCTCGGGGGTTTCACCAGGGAACTCCGCAAGGAGGTTTGTGCTCATAGCTGGGTAATTAGCAGGTTTCGGTTTTCTCTGCTGTACCTTGCCGAGATAAATTGATAACTTCTGAATGTGAAGTGCAGGTCAGTTTTAAGATGGGTCAGAGGAGCCGGGGGTCTAATACACAACTGAAAACTGAGGTGACAGGATCAAGAACCAAGAAGTACAGTTAAGAAGTGCTGAGCAGAAATCCAAATAGGAGGGTCAGGAAAGTAAAAACAGAATAATCTGGCAGCAACAGCAGGCGATACAGAGAAAAGCAAAATTGTGCTGCGGCAGTTATATCAAACAGCCACAACTAAGTTTTGGTTGAAGGAGCATGGTGGGGGTAGTGCAGTCTACAGCTGGTGTGCAGTTGAAAATCATGGACAGTGAGCATCTGCTTAGAAGACCAATAGAAGTGGTTAGTAATGGCAGGTTACGGACGATAAAAGGGATCTCCAAAATAAATTTGTAAGACCACAGATAAACTGACGAGAGATAGGACGAGGTGACAGAGTAAGTTTTTTTCTTCTCACAGTGTCAATTTACAAGGCATTTAATTTTATTTATAAATTTTGACCAGAAGCCTGCTATACAAATATTTATTATAAAATGATTTTACCATAACAATTACAAGCATTGAAAAAAAAAAAAAAAGGATGCAACATGTAGTAAAATAAAAAAAGAGAAATACTACTTAATAATATGGTTAGTACAAATAATGATATTTGGTGAATTAGTAGTTTTGTGTGTTAGTGAAAAAAATAGAAATAGAATTAAATAGCCATAACAGGAACATACTGAACAGTCAGCAGACAGCCTGCCTGCATTTTTATGAGTCCCAAACAGCTTCTTCCAAGATTTCTGAACTGAGGACAGCGGCTCCTTCAGGAAAAAAACATTTTTCATGATTAGTTTTAAATGAAAAAAAAATTAAATAAATTGTTTGAAAATGTCTTTTGTTGAGTAATAAATATAGATGTGTTGTCCTTTTTATTGTAAGTGTGCTACATGTCCTGACCTAACAGTTGTGTCCATAACCAGATACGAAAAACTAACGTGACAGTCCTCAGGTAGAAAAAGCAGAGATTGCAGAACTTAAGAAATAAATATAAATAACTAATAATCTTTTTGTTCCTGTTGTTTTAATATTTTATTTTCCATAAGAAAACAGACATGCAAATGCTTACAACAAATCAGGTATAAAACAGTCTAAATGATCCAGATAGAACATTGTTTTCAATACAATTGTTGACAAATATATCTAAACTATACAGATAGCACATGGCTCTCCAAATAATGTCACAATGACATGAAGAGGGGAAAAAAATAGTGCATTTAACAAAGACGGTTTACAGAAGGAAAAGTAGTAGTTTAGGTACTGTATAATAAAATTGAATACCTTGTTGAGTGTTTCCTTTGTAAGCCTCATAGATTCATGTTGCTGATGAAGTTCTTCTTCCAATGTCCGTTGAATTTGTTCAAAATCATTCTAGAAACAAGATTATTGTCAATAGTAAAAAGAATTTTTGAAAAAAAGCAAAAAAAGGATATACTTTGGATATTACAAAACATGGGAGACACTGATGGTGGTGTGTGGACCCTGGTACTTTAAATATTGATTGATGTTAACATGACTCATCACCCTCAGAAAAGCACCTTTCATCAGTTAAGTTTAACCAAGCCCATGAAGACACGGATAGGATAGATGCAAAATGATTAAATAAAAACTCCAACCAGACAGACATAACAGCATACAATCAACAGACCAGCATAACATAATGCAAACATGTACAGGAAGCATTAGGAAAGCATCCAGTTACCCTCATGGAATCTGAGAAAGGGATTTTACTAGTAAAGTAAGAAAATCTTGTTTTCTCCTTCTTCCACTAGGTGACACTGGAAACACTGGGGACGCCCTGTAAGAAGCACCCTTCGCCCAATGCTTGCCTCTCTGGACGCAAAAGGTGTAAAAAATGGTAGAATTTTTAAAAAAAGTGTGCACGAAAAACCAGACGGCCACCCTACACAGCCGAGCAGCAGAGGCCCCATGACAAGCAGCCCAAGACACGCCAACTGACCGAGTGGAATGAGCAGTGTCCCAGAAAGGCACCAGCCGACCATGAACTATGTAAGCCTGTTGAATGACTATACAGAGACAATGAGGCCGGCCACCTCTTATTATCATCATATAGGACAAATAAGTTATCCCTTTTGCCCGAAGCCAAGGTTTGGCGAACATTAATCCAAATAGCGAGGACAACATCCAAGAAATGACCAGAAGAATACTCAAGAGAAGAGCCCACACTGCAAGGGAGTACCAAAAGCACAATCGGCAGACTGATGTGGAACTTGGACACGACCTTCGGTAAGAAGGAAGGTTTAGTGTGGAGCTCAGCCCTGTCTCATGAAAAATCAGTTAAGAAGAGCTACCTGCCTCCAAATCCCTCCTGGCCAAAACAATTGCTAGGAAGAAGACAGTATTCCAAGTAAGATGGTTGAGATCAACCAATTTATGTGACTCAAAGAGACATCTGCAAAAAACCAAGGACCAAATTAAGATCCCACAGAGCCGTGGGAGGACGAAACAGCGGTTTCCCTTGGAGGACCCCCTGCAAAAACGTCGGCAACTCCGGGAGTAAGGCAAGGCGACTCTGGAAGATCAACAGAGCCAACACCTCCACATTCAAGGATCCCAAAGTCAGACGGTCCCCAGGCCAGGAGATAAAAAAAAAAAAAAAAAGCAGATAGAAAAGATGACATTACGAAGGAAAAACTCATTCCGCTCACACAAGGATACATAAGTCAGCCATATGGAATGTTATGCTGAGCAGAACCCGGCTTCTGAGTTTTCAATATCATCGGGATAAAAGCCTCCGGAATACCTTTCGCCATTAGGATGGCAGCTAAGCCATTAAATGTAGCCGGTGTAAGGCAAGGAGGACGAAGGGACCATGATGAAGAGGGTCCAGACAAGAGGGAGTAGGCTAATGGGTGTCTATCTAAAGGTCTGAGAACCAGAACCGCCATGGTAAAGTCCAGAGTCTCCAGAAGAACAATCGCCCGTTGGTTTGTTTCAGAATCCTAGGTAGCAGTAAAAAACAAAAGTAGATCACGTGAAATGTCCATGGTACCGATAATGCATCCACCACAAGAGTTCCCAGATCTCTCATCCTGGAATAATAAACCTTGTGGCTTAACAATGATGCCATCAGACGTCTGGTAAACCCCACCTCGACACTAGATCCTGAACGAAGTCTGGGTGAATGGACCACTAGCCAGGATGAAGAACTTGGTGGTAGAGATAATCTGCCTCCCTATTTGGAACACTGGGAATGAACACAGCCTCTATGGATGGAACGTGGCAAGATTCGTGCCGCCTCTCAAATTGCCGAATGCTCTTCATGTCCTCCAGGAAATTGACATAAGCCGTATCCGTGGACTTGACCTACATTGGACACCCATGCAGATAGATTATAATAATGGAGGATTCCCAAATGGGTGCACAAGCTGCCACGTCGTAATCAATTTTCCAAAAAGGGATATCACCACAATCCAAAAGTATACAAGTGACAAAATAAAAAGCATAGGAAAAGATAACAAGCTACGCTAAATATCACTCAGAAGAATGCATATACAATATAAATACATCCCTTAATATTGTAGCATCTGAATTGTAAGATGTTGGAATGTGTCTTCTTTTGTTAGAAAGTCCTTGAATGAAGTTTCACTCAGTGAATATGTGGATAAAAGAAAATATAAAGAGAGACCAATGTGTAGTAATTTCATTTACTAGACTGGAGACATTAAATGATTTGTTCAATATAGGTCTAGCGGCGTACCCCCACTCATAATGAGAATGGGATAAACCAATATTTCAAGGTATCTTTCTCACAATGGTATAACATATTCAGGAAATATTTCTGTAGTGGGCATTCCCCAACTCACAGCATAATGGTAGCGTATATTCCCATTAAGGTATCTTTTTAAAGTAATCTAAAAGGTGGCGTACCCAAAACTCACAATGGCTATAGGGATATATAACCCATAAAGGTTTCTTTGGACCCGCTTTGGGATACGTACCCCAACTCACACTGGATTTTGGGAGCTAAATCGTCAATAGGTATCTTTAAACCAACAAACTAAATACAACGTACTCCGACTCACTCTGTGTGTAATAGTGGAATTCCCGGAAAGGTTTCTTTGTATGCATAATTCCTGTGTGGTCCTCAGTATGGTTTCCCTCCAAAGTTGCGGCACTTTTATCTCCAATACCAAAAATTATTTATTCAATAGTAAAAATAAAACAGTGCAGCAAGATAATACATAAAAATAACAAAACCCTTAAAATAAGGGTATCACAATAAATGTACAAAGTCTATCCAAATGTTCGTAGCAGCAATGAAATGATAAAAAATATAAAACTCCATATATCCTACGTGGTGTCTGTAGTCCCCGGAAGTGACCACACAGCTTGACCCGAAGTGGTCAAGATACTGGAAAAGAATGCTGGGAACTGTAGTTTGGTGAATACAGGTTCCTCATGCAATGGGACTTTGTTTCAGTGAAACAAGTGTGTGCATTATATTTTAGGTTCTAGTCTCTTTGATATAAAAGTCACTTAGGTAATGTTCATTTTCATCTTACTATTGTATACCAATTATGATAAGCCTTTATGATTTATTTACCATTGATTGATGACCACTTCCTGCTTTGAAAGGATAGGTTCATAGCCCCATAAATATCAAGCTTCTCACACCACCAATCTATCTTGAGAAAAAATCCTAGTGACCGAAACGCGTTGACACACAAGGGGTGTGAGTAGCTTTCTATCGTTTGGACAAATTTCGTCTTTTTATATGGACTTTTATATTTTTTTTATCTTTTCATTGCTGCTACGAACATTTGGATAGACTTTGTACATTTATTGTGATACCCTTGTTTTAAGGGTTTTGTTATTTTTATGTATTATCTTGCTGCACTGTTTTATTTTTACTATTGAATAAATAATTTTTGGTATTGGAGATAAAAAGTACTGCAACTTTGTTTTGAGGGAAACATACTGAGGACCACACAGGAATTACGCATACAAAGAAACCTTTCCGAAAATTCCACTATTACACACAGAGTCGGGTACGCTATATTTCGTTTGCTGGTTTAAAGAGACCTATTGACGATTTAGCTCCCAAAATCCAGTGTGAGTTGGGGTACGCATACCAAAGTGGGTCCAAAGAAACCTTTATGGGTTATATATCCCTATAGCCATTGTGAGTTTTGGGTACGCCATCTTTAGATTACTTTAAAAAGATACCTTGATGGGAATATAGGCTACCATTATGCTGTGAGTTGGGGTACGCCCGCTACAGAAATGATATTTCCTGAATACGTTATACAATTATGAGAAAGCTACCTTGATATATTGGTTTAACCCAGTCTCATTGTGAGTGGGGTACGCCGCTAGACATAGATTGAACGAATGGAGTAATGTGTCCAGTCTACTAAATGAAATTACTACACATTGGTCTCTTTTTATATTTTCTTTTATCCACATATTCACAGAGTGAAACTTCATTCAAGGATTTTCTAACAAAAGAAGACACATGCCAACATCTTACATCAACATCTTACAATTTCAGATGCTACAATATTACGGGATGTATTTATATTGTATATGCATTCTTCTGAGTGACATTTAGCGCCGCATGTTGTCTTTTCCTATGCTTTTTATTTTGACCCATGCAGATGCACCTGAATCGTCATTAAAGTGTTGAAGTTCGTCCTGCATTCCAGAACATTTATGGGCAGCAATGTCTGACTGTACCAAATTCTTTAAAATGTAAAACCACAGCTACACTGCCCCTGAGACTGGCATCCGTAGTTACCAGAGTCCAATCCCAGATCGTGAATGGTGACCAGTGCTGAGACTTTTGGAATATAGCTGCCAGAGGACGGCCAAGTCTGAAAAGAGACTAAGGGGAGAACCGTCCCTCTTGGACAACAGATCCAACTGAAGATACCTGGAATGGAGCAGCCTCAAAAGGAGGAAACAAGCTTCTCCAACACACGGATGCATAAGGGGACAGAAACTGTCCGCTTTCTCAGAAACATGGACACCAGGGACTGGATGGCAAGGATCTTGTGCGGCAAAAGAAACACCTTCCGCAAGGGAAATCGGTATGAAATCCCGCTGGCCGCATTGCCGGCAGTTCGATTCCCGGCATCGGCAGGCCGATAGAAGCAGAGTTCCCGGCAGCGGAAGCCTGACAGCGCTGGAAATCCTGATAGTCAAGTACTTACTAACCTAACCCCCTAACACTCCTTAGGGGTGCCTAACCCTAACACCCCCGCTAAGTGCCTAACCCTAATCCCCCCTTCCCCGCTGCCTAAACCTAAGTCCCCCGGGGGGGTGCCTAACCCTAAGTCCCCCCCGGGTGCCCTAAACCTAGCCCTCCCCCGCAGCGCCCGGCATCCCTTCGATCGGGATGCCGGGCGCCTGTCTCCTGGCATCGGGAAAATGTTAGGCGTCTACATCTAGACGCACAGCATTTCACCCTCACCGGGACATGACAGTCGGGAAGCCGGCTGTCGGTATTAAGGCAGCTGGCTTCTCGACTGCATCCCCTGCAAGGAAATGTTGAACAGCACGCCCAGCAAATGCAGCCACTGAGCTGGAACAAGATGGGATTTTTTGAAATTTACAATCCAACCATGAGATATGAGAGTTTGATTTGTCAGAAATACATGGGAGTAAAGGACCTCCGGGGATGTGACCTTTATTAGGAGGTATTCAAGATAATGGACAATACTCACCCTCAACGACTGAGGACCATGACTGCCATCACCTTCGTAAAGACCCAGAGGGAGGAAGAGAGAGACCAAAAGGCAGGGTTCTGACTAGGTAATGGTCATCCTGTATCCCGAACCGAAGAATTGGTGAGGCTCCCAGATAGGAATTTGGAGATAGGCATCATGAATGTCCATGGAGACCAGAAATTCCCCGATCCATGCTTGTGATCGCTGAGCACAGGGATTCCATCTTGAATTTCTGAAACCGTAAGGGTTGGTGCATTTCTCTTCATCCCTTGAGCGGTTCTTTGACCCTTCCTCCAGAGAATCGGGTAAGATATGCAGGCAGAATGATCCTCAATAGCAGACTTCTGGATATCCTTCAGTCTTGGGAGAAATCAAATTTGGATGGTTTATGTCAAGGCGAAGATAATCATCTGGATGAGTCGGACTTTGATCCCTTTTCGGTGACGGAAGGCGATCCTGCCAACTTCCAGTGGGTCAAGGCCTTAATCAAGCCCGTCCGCCAGGTTTTGCGTATATCTGACTCTTCTGAGACTCAGGATGTCTCTCTTTTCAAGAGGATACAAACAGCAAGTTTTGCCTTTCCCTCTGCTCCTCAGGGTGTGGGTATCCACGGGACATGAGAGTTGGTAGTAGGGAGAGGAGAATGGGCATTAGGGACAGGAGAGTTGGCAGTAGGGACAGATAGCGCTGCATTGATCTCCATCTTTGTCTGTAAAGCTTGCACAAGGCTCTGCAATGGCAGGCTGAGGGTCTGTGGCACACATTACTACCAGGCCGACCCCTTTCGGCCCTGGTAGTAACCCAGGGCTGTAATACCCACGAGGTTAAATAGGTGGCCGCCTAGGGCTCTAGGGGTCTGCCTGCCGACCACGGACACCAGCATGTCTAGTCCATTTTATTTTATTAATATTGTAGACCCTGCTCAGCTGGCGTGCGTGTGTGTGTGGTCGGGAGGCAGGTTTGGATTACTCATTATGTGACCTAGGCCTGATGGCTGAGTGGGGTCTACAATATTAATTAAAAAAACTAAAATGAATCATCACTGAGTGTGGTTCACCCAGCAGGTGATCGCAGTCAGTGTTTGACATGGATATAAAGTGGTGGTTGCTAGTTCTAGTCCATCCCAGTGAGCTGTTGTGAGGACGCCCCAACTCCCTTTTTACCAAGACTCCGCCTCTTCCTTCTTCTCTCCTACCAGCTGTATTTTTCCCACTTCAGCTCAGTCACCTCGATGACGACCTCTGGAGTTGACACCAAGATAAGTATCCATGAGGGTGTGGTGATCTATTCATGTTCTTCAGGAGGAGGGGGTAGTGTGTAATAGGGGTGTAGTAATATTTTCTTGGAGGGGTAATAGTGTGTAATGGGGATGTATTAATGTTTTCAACTAGGGGTGAGTGTGTTTAGTAGAGATGTATTATTATTAACCTGGTGCAGGCCACGCCCCCTCCGTGTGACGTCACATGGGGCAGGGCCACAATCACTGGTGATTACAGCAACGCCCGGAACATTCTGAGTATGTTCCGAGGAGCTGTAAGGGAAGCGGTGTGACCGTCTGAAGCGTCCTAAGAATGCTCCAGGCACTGCTGCATAGATCCTGGCTGCACGGTGCCATTCTAGGCACCCTGCTAGTCAGATGAGGCTAGCAGAAAAAAGCTCAGAGGGCCAGGCCAAATGACCTTATATAGCCCCTGGGCCTGAGGCCACAGAACCGGATAAAATTGACAACAGGATACTAAGTAGATACAAATACAGACAATATATAAATTCACAAATACAGTATTGAACACATCAACATATTTATCAGTAAATATATTTGTAATGGGGCTATTGTAATTAAATTTTCAGCAAATGTCAGCAACAACCCATGCAATCCACACATGCAAATAAATCAAACCATAAATGTCCATAAATTAAGTTATGTGTAATAGTTTGAAATGACACAGGGAAAAAGTAATGAACACGCTTACTGAAATATATTTAATACTTCGTACAAACGCCTTTGTTGGTAATGACAGCTTCAAGATGCCTCCTGTATAGAGAAACTAGTTTCATGTATTGCTCGGGTGTGATTTTGGCCCATTCTTCCACACAGTCTTCAAATCTTGAAGGTTCCGTGGGCCTCTTCTATGAACTCTGATCTTTAGTTCTTTCCATAGATTTTCAATTGGATTCAAGATACCTATATACCCTTCACCCAGCACCTAAGTGGAAACACAATCAGCTGCTGGCACTGCATCCCGCGTCACCCGGCGCACTCAGGCGCCAATCGATGACGTCACGGGAGGCCCAACCAGCCCATAGCAACAAAAAAGTGCCAACAAACCCACACCTCCGGCAAGCAGAACCGCAGGTGTACGGCGACACCTCCTCACAGCAGCCTGCACGCAGCAGCACATGAAGAATAAACCTGACTGGCCTGCAATTAACCCCGAAGGTGCTGGAGAAAATGACCTAACATGTAAACCACAGACACAGGGAACACACCTAAACTAGGGATGTGCAGGCTCGGATAGGTTCGAGTTTGCACGTGGAGTTCGGATTTTTCCCTCCAAAAAAACGGAACTCGGAAAGAGGCAAAACGTCATCTTACATGGACGAACATCATCATTCCTGGACTAAAGAGGCAAAACGTCATCTTACATGGACGAACATCATCATTCCTGGACTTTTGTCCAGGAATGATGATGTTCGTCCATGTAAGATGACGTTTTGCCTCTTTCCGAGTTCCGTTTTTTTGGAGGGAAAAATCCGAACTCCACGTGCAAACTCGAACCTATCCGAGCCTGCACATCCCTAACCTAAACATGTAAATGACTCATATAGAAGACAGCTTGAAGAAGGGGGCATTGCAAGGAGTAAACAGCTCAGATCACATAATATCAACAGTCCATAGAAAATAAAAAATTTCATACCTCTAAGTATGTCCATCAAACAAACCGAAGGTACACAATAATTCTAGACAGCATGTAAGCGAAAGGGTCTCATTTAGGCCATACGGGGTAACAGTATTTAAAGTATGAATCCATTTGGCTTCCAAATGAAGGAGAGCTTTAGCTCTATCTCCTCTTCTGGACGACATAAATACAAGATTATTGACAGTGTACCTAGTCCATGTCTCAGATCTTTGAAATGTCTGGCCACCGGTTGGACTTGTTCTTTTCCTTCCAGGGCTGCTCTGATGACCTATGTAGCGCCATGAGCTCTTTGAATTGTCTGGTGGTTTTACCCACATAGACTAGCCCACAGAGGCACCGAATCAAATATACCACAAATTTGGTGGTACATGTCAAGAACTGTTTGATGTCATATCTCCTCCCTGAGTGGGGATGGGCAAAGGAATGTTCAAATTCCATGTAGCTGCACGTAGTGCAATTAATGCACTTATAACGTCCTGGTTTACGGCTCATGAAGTGTTCACAGGTAGGAACTCCCAGGCTAGAGACATCCGTCTTGACGATCCAGTCCTTAATATTTTTATTTGCCAGAGCTGGTAGCATCGGGTTTTCCGCCACAATATGCCATAATCCCTTGGCAGCCCTTGGTCCTTCTTTTTCTACTTGATCTGTGGGTTTAAATGGCTAAATTGTGTGCCCCAAGGGATGCGACTGTCATTAATCTTCTTAGACTGGATTTAAGTGTCTCTTGCCTTGGAATGGATAGAACTTTCTGTCTGATATTTTCTAGTTCATTCGCTTTATAACCGCTGGCAATGAATTGATTTACCATCACGTCCATTTCTGTTGCAGCAGCTTCTGGGTTGTCTGTGATTTTATGTACCCTTAAAAGTTGTGAGAAAGGTAGCCCTGATTTCAGGGACCTCGGGCGATGACTATCTGCTCGTAAAATGGTATTCCGGTCTGTGGGCTTTTTATATATGGTGGTGTGCAAATCCGCACTTTCTTTGAAGATTAATACATCCAAAAAGTATCTTCTGATTATGAATGCTCCAGGTGAATTTGATGTTGGCATCCTGCTGGTTAATCAAAGACATGGTTTGTTCAAACTCTGCTTTGGAGCCTGACCAGATGATGAATAGGTCATCTATATATCGGGTAAATAAATAGATGTGTTTGGCCACATCAGGATTCTCCAAGAATAAAATATGCTCTGTTTGAAACATGTAAATGTTTGCAAAAGAAGGTGCGACACACGACCCCATAGCGCAGCCCAGAAGTTGAAGAAAAAAACGTTTGTCGAATAAAAAGTAATTGCGTTTGAGCGTAAGTTCAAGGAGTTGTATGAATAAAGAGATATCTGGGCCCCGGTATTCACTGTTGTTGGTGATGAATCTGCGGACCGCCTCTAGACCTGCGTCGTGTGGTATATTGGTGTACAAGCTAGTAACATGCAATGTACAAAGAAAGCAATCTGTGGGTAATGGGGCAATATCTTGTAATTTGTTGATCAGATGTTGTATCTCTTAAAAAGGTTGGTTGTGCTTGTACCACTGGTTGAAGAAAGTAATCTAAGTATTGTGATACTTTATAGAAGAGAAAACCCCTGGTAGAAATTATGGGACGTCCTGGTGGTTTTTCAGCATTTTTGTGAATTTTGGGTAAAGTATACAGAATGGGTACCTGTGGCCATTCTTCTTCCAGTGCTTTTACTACTGGGGATGAAAGCATATCCTCATTAGTTGCCAGTTTTAACAGGGAATCTAGTTCCTGTTTGAAATTGAATACACTTGATGGATCGCTGGTCAATTCTCTATATATTCTGTAATCAGAGAGTTGTGAATAGATTTCTGTTTTATAATCTGCCAGGTCCTGGACCACTATGCCACTTCCTTTGTCTGCTTGGCGGATCACGATGTCAGTGTAGCAACTCAAATCCTTGAGCGCCAGTCTTTCCTCATGCGAAAGGTAGGGTAAGTTGCCTTGCCCGTAGCGGCCTGAGGGCCTGATTCAGACCCACTCGCGAGCGGCTGTCCGCTCGCAAGTGGGTCGATGTTCTGCACTGAGCATGCGCACAACGGAGGGAGCTCCGTCGTGCGCATGCGCCAGACGCGACGAGCGAAGGAAAGTCCTTCGCTCGTTGTGTCTGATCAAAGGGGGCGTGCTGTCGATGTTGATTGACAGCACGCCCCCTTTGGTAGGCGTGCCGGGGGCGTGCCTCCCTGACGGGGGCGTTCACACGGGAACGCCTCCCGTCAGAAGCCGGCCCACTGACATCACTAGTGATGTCAGTGGGAGTGATTTTGGCTCTGATAGAGCCAAAATCACTCCGGAGCTTGCTGTTGAAAACCTCAACCGCAGGCTCCGGCTCGCAGTTTCGACGGTCGCGATGGTCACGACCATCGCGGCCATCAAACTGCACGCTCGTATAGCCTGTGGGTGGTGACCCACAGCTATACGAGCGTCCAGGAGGACGCTCCATTTTCATGGAGGGCAGCCCTCATTCAGAGCGTGCGCTCTGCTCAGAGCGTACGGCTCTGAATGAGGGCCTGAGTCTCAACCTGCTTGTTTAATAGTCGAGAGAAGCACTATATTGAGGGGTTTGTCGAGTTGGGATCAAAAGACGAGGCAAGGTGGATGGTCGGGGGGCCATCAAAATTGTATTGGGGCTGTTTTTCACCAAAATGTTCTTTTAGTTTAAGGTGTCTATTCAATCTGGTGCTGTCAATCATCCAGCTAAATTTCTTGTAATGGCTGGTGGAAACATACCCTAGCCCTTTATTAAGAACTCTCAACATTCTATTGCCCCTTGTACCCCTTCCGCCTCTCCTCCCTCTTCCACTGTTTGCTTCGCCTAGTGCAGTTTTTTCTTTTTGGGGGACCCACTGTGCGCGGGCAATAACCCCCTAAAGGGGGCCTTTGTGATGTAACGCTCGCACCCCTTGCATATTCTACCTCACTATTTGTATAATCAGAAAGGCCTGAAGTTTCAGTGTCAAAAGCAGGTTTCCTGTCTCTCCACCTCCTTCTGAAACCCGGTCTAGAGGTCGTATTAGTGTCTAAGTTATAAACTCTGCACTCGCTGTAATCTCTGTTTACTTTGTCAAGTTTATCATGTTTAAATTTGATTAAATCTTGCCCTTGCCTGAAGAGTCTGCAAGAGAACTCAAAGTTGCCAAAGAAAATATTGGGGCCTTTGAAACATCCCATCTCCAACAGCTCAGGAGTGATCAATCGACCAATTGGCTGGATAAACTCAAAACACAAATAGACACATACAGGCAAGATTTAATCAAATTTAAAAGTGATAAACTTGACAAAGTAAACAGAGATTACAGCGAGTGCAGAGTTTATACCCTCCAGCTCTGCCGTCCAGATCCCTTGGACTCCCTAGGAATCCTCCATCACCGTGACGACACATTACGTGGTCTGTCATGTGTCCAGACATCAGTTGTCCCATTGCTAGCATACACTCGCCAGTGTGGCGCCACACATCCAGGATCCCCAGATGCTGTCACGGTGAGGATCACCACATACAGAGCACACAGAGACGGGAAGGAGGTCTGGGGCAGTGGTGTGAGCAGCCTACAGAGATAAGGTATATCTTCCGGTCCTCCACCATGAGTGCAACGCTGTGCCACATGAGTACTCACTCCTGAGTTATCGGTCATAGAGCCGTGCACGGCCAGAGACTATTAGTCAGTACTGTGGACGGCTGTTGTTTTTGGGGTAGTACATGACCCAATTGCATATATTAAGTGACTCATCTGCTGAGCACCAACAGAATTTATTCACACTGGTGTCATTATTGTGTCTATTAAGGCATAGAGGGACTAGCCCCTCTCCACGATATCCGGATCCCCAATTCCTGTTGCGGAATTTAACAGCACCTACAAGGTCCTCTTATTACCAACACGGTTTTTGACTATATTAGATCCATGCTGGACTGAGTGCTTTTAAAAGGTTACCTTTGAACCTTCAGGAAAGGGTTCTATGGTATATCAAGTATATATGGCTTTTCAGTGCTATGCATTGACATTGTATTCACGTCACTGGCGTTTATTATTGATTTTATTTCAGCTATTTATTCAGTGTGTTTTTAACTCCAACAGAGATTTCTGATATATATTTACATTAAATTTATATGCTCAAATATATTGTTGTTTGTATGCTCACTTAGGTCAGCGCTTCTTTTTTTCACTTTTCCAATTTGCAGGGTTTGATGAGGCTCAACCCCTCACATTTCATGCAGCTGCAGACCAGTGAGTTTACTCAGCAGTTATTTTAGTAATTTCAGCAATTTGAACATATGAGGATTATTAGTAGCACTAGCGCTTAATAGTAGTGTGATTGTGATTTTTCTTTGATTAACCAGCAGAATGCCAACATCAAATTCACCTGGGAGCATTAATAATCAGAAGATACACTTTTTGGATGTATTAATCATCAAAGAAGGTGCGGATTTGCACACCACCATATATAAAAAGCCCACAGACCGGAATACCATTTTACGAGCAGAGAGTCATCACCAGAGGTCCCTGAAATCAGGGCTACCTTTCTCACAACTTTTAAGGGTACATAGAATCACAGACAACCCAGAAGCTTCTGCAACAAAAATGGATGTGATGGTAAATCAATTCATTGCCAGGGGTTACAAAGCGACTAAACTAGATAATATCATACAGAAAGTTCTATCCTTTCCAAGGCAAGAGACACTTAAATCCAAGTCTAAGAAGATTAATGACAGTCGCATTCCTTGGGTCACACAATTTAGCCATTTAAGCCCACAGATCACCAGGGCTGCCAAGGGATTATGGCATATTGTGGCGGAAGACCCGATGCTACCAGCTCTGGCAAATACGTCTCTTATGCCGTGTTATAAGAGACCTAAAAATATTAAGGACTGGATCGTCAAGATGGATGTCTCTAGCCTGGGAGCTCCTACCTGCGAACACTTCATGAGCCGTAAACCAGGATCTTACAAGTGCATTAATTGCACTACGTGCAGCTACATGGAATTTGAACATTCCTTTGCCCATCCCCATTCAGGGAGGAGATATGACATCAAACAGGTTTTGACATGTACCACCAAGTTTGTGGTATATTTGATTCGGTGCCTCTGTGGGCTAGTCTATGTGGGTAAAATCACCAGACAATTCAAAGAGCACATGGCATAGGTCTGCCATCAGAGCAACCCTGGAAGGAAAAGAACAAGACCAACCGGTGGCCAGACATTTCATAGATCTGAGACATGGACTAGCTACACTTGAATACAAGATTATTGACAGTGTACCTATGTCGTCCAGAGGAGGAGATAGATCTAAAGCTCTCCTTCGTTTGGAAGCCAAATGGATTCATACTTTAAATACCGTGACCCCGTATGGTCTCAATGAGACCCTTTCGCTTACATACGGTCTATAATTATTGTGTACCTTTGGTTTGATTGGTTTAGTCGTTCCTGTAGTGATAGACTAATGTTACTTACATGTCGGGAGCTGCTGTTTTGAGGAGTATACTTTTACAGATTGTTTACATATTCTACATGTAGTCTCATATACAGTCTACTGTTTTTTTCTTTTCAGCGCTCTATATGCTGTGCTCATTCAGAGCTATAACGGCTACGCATACACATAACCCTGGTTTCCATGGGAATGTTTGATGAACATACTTAGAGGTATTAAATTTTTTATTTTCTATGGACTGTTGATATTATGTGATCTGAGCTGTTTACTCCTTGCAATGCCCCCTTCTTCACTTCTTCAAGCTGTCTTCTATATGAGTCATTTACATGTTTAGGTGTGTTCCCTGTGTCAGTGTTTTACATGTTCTGTCATTTTCTCCAGCACCTCCGGGGTTAATTGCAGGCCAGTCAGGTTTATTCTTCATGGGCTGCTTTGAGGAGGTGTCGCCGTACACCCGCAGTTCTGCTTGCCGGAGGTGTGGGTTTGTTGTTTGTTGGCACTTTTGTTGCTATGGGCTGGTCAGGCCTCCCGTGACGTCATCGATGGGCACCTGAATGCGCCAGGTGACGCGGGATGCAGCGCCAGCAGCGTGCAGCTGATTGTGTTTCCACTTAGGTGCTGGGTGAAGGGTATATAGGTAAGGCTGTGTTTATTATGTTTATGCCTGATGACGGTTTATAATTAAACCGAAACGTTGCTGAACTGTGACTCTCTGATTCATTTAAATTACAAGTCCTGGAGTGCCTCCCTCAATTGCTGCATATCTATCTATATATCTATCTATCTAGTACACTGATGGCCCGGCACTCTGTACACCCTAATCAGGGTATATACCTTGCTCCAGGTGCCCTCAAAGGTGGAGGCTCACTCCCCTTAATGTAAACAGCAATGGATCAGCAGCACTCAGGAGTCTCCTTAATGCAGTGAAAAAAAGTGTCTTTATAAAGACAGTTTTTTCACTGCATTAAGGAGACTCCTGAGTGCTGCTGATCCATTGCTGTTTTATATATATATATATATATATATATATATATATATATATATATATATACACACACACAGTCAGGTGCATAAATATTGGGACTGACAGAATTTTCATACTTTGGCCTCTATTCACCACCACAATGGTTTTGAAATGAAACAAACAAGATGTGCTTTAACTGCAGACTTTCAGATTTAATTTGAGGGTAATTACATCCAAATCAGGTGAACGGTGTAGGAATTACAACGGTTTCTATATCTGCCTCCCACTTTTTAAGGGGCCAAAAGTAATGGGACTATCAACTCAAAAGCTATTTCATGGACAGGTGTGGGCTATTCCCTCGTTATTTCATTATCAATTAAGCAGGTAAAAGGTCTGGAGTTGATTCTAGGTGTGACATTTGCATTTGACCTGGGTCCAGAGCGTGTGCGTATGTAACGACTGTACCTTGTGTCTGTATAATTTGTTTGCGCTAATTGTATTTAGACCACAGCGTGTAACTATCTGTTTTTATGGTGAATAATAACTTTTTGTGCTTTGGAACCACAATCAAAGTTTGAAAGCAATTATTTCTTGTGCGACTCATAACGCTAAACAGCGACAATTTTAGAGTGTATAATAGGTAGGAATCAATAGTTGGAGGCTTCGTCAAGTGAGATCACGCTACTACTTACACGATAGACACACGGTTAGCGATCTCTCACCAAAAGGGTGGAAAGGCGCCATAAGCAGGAAAGAACGCTTTGCCTTTGAAAACCTGCTACCACTTGGTTGCTGAGAGACCGCTATCCGTATATTGTGTGAGTTCAAGAAGCGCTAATTAGAATCCAGGGACAAGGGATGAAAAAAAGTTTGTTTTCCTTCGTTGACAGAATTTCATGATAATAGGGGAAGTCGCACAATAGCGTAAGGGTAATAATACGTTTTGTGTAGCAGTTGCATTATTGTGTATGCGACTAATCGCACAATAGCGTATACGTATTTCCTGTATTGCTGCCACGTGTTTTAAACAAAGCCGTTGAGAGTGCATGGTGATATTGATAGAGTGATAGCATTGTTGTAAATATCTTAGTGTTGCCATAATCTGGGAAAACTTATTTTTCTGCGCAGGAAAAGTGTGTGTAACAGTGAATGTGTGTTGGTAGGGCTAACATGTTCCCTAGTTAAGGGTATCGTAGGACCCTTAAGTGCTAGGCGCCTGGTGTCGGCCTAGTGGCTCGGTAGTAGATACCGCAGTCTATACACATAAGCAGGTGTAGTTGTTGTCTTTGTTGTAGGTATCGGCTCTCAGTGTGATTGCAGCATTCAGTGATCAGTTAGAGTTATTGAGCATTGAAATTGAACCGCACAGTTGTGGCAAATTGTGATTGTGAACTGAGCAGAGGGTGGACAAAATCACTGAAAAGGGTAGGTGTTATTGGAATGCCTAAATGCTAGCAGTGAAAGGTAGTCAAAAAGGGATTAGGGATATATATATTTATATATTTTCCAGTGAATACACACGTTCCTCTTTGACCACAGTGATAAAAAAATAATAGTAGAGTGTCTTATAATACTAATCCTGTGAGCTATGATTTCTGTCATTCAGTGCCAATTGCTCCTGGTTGATGCACAGTCAGATGTTACTGAAAAAGTGACTGACACAGTAGAGTGTGTATGTGTAGCCTCCCAAGTTCACATACCACATGTGTAGGGGCCATAGGAAGGAATACTGCATACATGTACTTAATTTTAAGAAAAACGTATACATCCACCAAAGCACAATTATACCCAATTATATAGGCTAGCCCCACCGTCAGGTGACAAACATTTTTCATTATAAACTTATTAGTTCAGATACTATGGAGAAATTTGTCCAGGTCTGGTTTAAAAAGATGTGTGCGCCATGTGCAGCATCTTATCAAATCCACTGTGAGAAATTACACCAACATATACAGCAAGCCACCAAAATCATGTATGACAGCAGAACCATTGGCAGACATACCTGTCTCTTTATATCACCCTCTGAGTAAGAGTACGTCTTTTGTTCTATAGCCTCCAGCTTCTCCAAAAGCGTGGCTCTTTCGACCAGCAGATAGGCAATCTGCTCGCTGGGACTGCTATTGGCAATCTCATTTAAGCCTTCCTGGTCCAGCATCTCTTCAACTTCCTTCAGCTGGGATTCTAAAATTACATCAATCAAAACGTAATCTTTTCCTGAGAAGTCCCTACTGAAGTGATAGGCGGCATCATGAATATTGGTACAGAGCACAACATGCCTCCAGTGATGATGCAGCAGAGACCATTTAACTGAAATACCAAACTCAGAGTTAAAAAAACAAAAAACAAATTGAGCATTATTGATGCATCTAAATGCTATACACAATAATGTTTTGTTGTTTATTAACTTATTTCACAAAGTGAAAACAGATATGGGCAAGAGGGAAACCACAATGGAAAGAATCTGGCAGACAAAACTGGTTTGAGAGTACACAATTTGTCAAATCAAAAAAAATAATTGGGATTGATCATTTTTTTTTTCTCTCATCCAATGGGGGACACTGGGACTGTGGATATAGGTGGTGCTGCAGAAGTCTGGGCACCAAGGAGTTATCTTCTTGGGAGCAGCACAGGCTCCTCCTTCCCCATACCCCACCTGAAGCAATTTTTTCTTGTTGTCTTTTCTCAGGGCTGTGCTGTAGCCCGTTAACAAGGGAGAGCGGTGGCTGGATATGGTGACAAGTAAGCGGCTTCTCACTCTGTGGGGAGCCACCGGGGGGGGGAAGCCGCTGGTGGTACTGGCAGCAGGTGCACAGTTCTTTCTGTGCTAACGCTAGACCACCAGGGACACCACTGCTACAGGGGCGTCATTATTAGGTCCCTGGGGTTCTCCAGAAGGGGGTGGAGCCTTCCACTGTTCTCTCCACCCCCCACATTTTGGCTGGTTCTTGTTCCTGTGCTCCCTCCCAAAGGTTCCCCTCCTCCCACTCCCAGACGCTGAGCAGCCATCTTCCAACACTGGAATGCCTGCCTGCACGGAGAGAGGACTTCCTGTCTCCCCTATACCTCACTCCTGTGGTACCAGGTTTTTTTTCTATTCCCCTTCCTCATCTATTGGTGTTGGCTGTTGGTACTATTGTGCCTGTTCTGTTATATATATATATATATATATATATAAAAATTCTGAGCATTTGAATGGTTTAATATGTGTGTATGTACTAGTTTAATCAGTCTAGCTTCACATTATAGCAGTTTGTTATTTTTCTTATTAGATCTCAGGTTGTATTTTTATTAACTATACTTGTCTGATAAAATTCTGGCCCTCATTCAGAGCCGTACGCTCTGAGCAGAGCGCACGCTCTGAATGAGGGCCGGCCTCCATGAAAATGGAGCGTCCTCCTGGACGCTCGTATAGCTGTGGGTCACCACCCACAGGCTATACGAGTGTGCATTTTGATGGCCGCGATGGTCGTGACCATCGCGACCATCGAAACTGCGAGCCGGAGCCTGCGGTTGAGGTTTTCAACCGCAAGCTCCGCAGTGATTTTGGCTCTATCAGAGCCAAAATCACTCCCACTGACATCACTAGTGATGTCAGTGGGCCGGCTTCTGACGGGAGGCGTTCCCGTGGGAACGCCCCCGTCAGGGTGGCACGCCCCCGGCACGCCTACCAAAGGGGGCGTGCTGTCAAACAACATCGACAGCACGCCCCCTTTGATCATACACAACGAGCGAAGGACTTTCCTTCGCTCGTCGCGTCTTGCGCATGCGCACGACGGAGCCCCCTCCGTCGTGCGCATGCTCAGTCCAGAACATCGACCCACTTGCGAGTGGACAGCCGCTCGCGAGTGGGTCTGAATCAGGCCCTCTGTCTGCTACTCATTGTTTATTGTTGATCTAGGTACACAATAGGCTTATACACACTTACCAATCGTCCGCCCGCCCAATTACCTGCCCAATTGAGCGGTCACTCTCCGTTGGTCCTTGCAGCATGTCTACAGGTGATCGGCAGGTCGCCCGTACACACCAGCAGATGAAACAATAAACCTGCAAGACATATCTTCATCTGCTGTACTGCACAGCAGATCGGATGTGTCTGTGAACAACGTCGTTCACAGACATATCTGCTATACACACTAGCAGATGCACTATAGATATATCACCCATTCAATGGAACAGCGATATATCTATGTGTGTACCCTTACTTTAGTTTGGAGCCAATAACACATTACTGCCTGATTTAGTCAGGTTAGGTGTTTGTTATTTTTCAAAAAATTGTGACTACTTATGAGGGCTGATTGAAAAGTAAGGAGACTGATTTTTTTATTCAGAATCAGATGACTCCACAGGATCTGAACATTCTTCTTTTTTAAAGTAGATTCATTCACTTCATTCAACGTTTGAAGATGGTAGTTTTTTGATCTGTCGATAGAATGTTGCATTTCATATGGTGATTAACCTGAGGGTCTGACATCATGATAAGGAGGTGTTGCATGTGGAACGCGGCGCCGAGTGACGCTGCGCTCCACGGCAATATTCCCCCTTTGAAGTTAGCAGCTTATTTTTAGTTCACTCCCTTGCGTCCGCCTTCCAGCTAAGATGATGGTAATGAGGCTTGGAACGCGGCGTTAGGGGTACACCTCTCTTCATGCCGACACGGAGTTCGTTCCACTGTAGATCACGTGTCACCTTTAAGCCAATGAGAAGAAGGAGAAACACTTCTCTAATGGACTAAGGAGACACATAATTGATCGGAATATAAGTAAGTGCTTTAAATATATATTATATCATATGGGTTATTGGTATGCCTCCAACTATACTATATCTATTTTAAATCTATTTTAATTGTGAATATGATTGACTTTGTAGATGTATGTTGTGCTTTTTTATTCTTGTGAACGCTGTGATTGGATACAGCGGGACTTAATTAAATACAAATGTTTGGCACTATTTAAGAGCTGCACTTGGAATACACTATGGTCACCTTGAAAAAGCTGCTAGCAGACAGTGAAACGCGTTGGTTTGCACCCCGAATCAGGCACCTTTTGCAACTTGCACTTTATCTGGAAGCACCCATCCACTTGGAACTTTATCCTATTGGATTTGCCCTGCATCCCCTCACTGGCTACAGTGTTATTTAGGAGATTCCTTTGCGGTTGGGACATCTATTATAAAGACCATCGCTATAAAGGACACACACTGGACTTATCTTCAACCGGTAAAGTGGTTTGTTTCAACGGGAGCATCTCTGTGGAATTGAACTTTGTGCGGTGCATATGAACAGTGACAGAGCCTGACCAGAGTGTATGCTTATACATGTGAGCTTTCCAAATTTGACATGCATGTCTATTATTGACTCTATATGTGCCATTTACATTTGTATACGGAATATTGCTAGTTTTTTTTATATATTTTTTTGTTTCATTCTAGGAGAATTTTATCTATTGTTTATCTAATTCTAGTCTACAACAAATTGTGTATTTGATTTAGAGCTTCTTTAGCTAATTTTAGGGAACCCAGTGCTGTAGGATCATTCTGTGTGCATCAAAGAACAGCAGAAGCATGAGTTTATACGCCGAAAGAATCACACAGAATTTTTTGGGCGGAGATGAATTTGCATGTTTCCATATACTGGACTGTTGTTTGGATTCCGGATCATAATGACGAATCCACGATTCGTCACAATCGATGTCAGGATATCGGGTATCCTCTCCAACATTTGAACGGTGTTCTTGCACGATTCAACTCGTCATCGCATCTGCTTTTCTGTGAGATTTCTGGCTACCCACCTGGCACACACATGCGATGCATTTTCAGTTCCCTTGTCACAATATGCTGAACCCGTTTGAATGAGATGCCAAGTGAAGCTGAAAATTTGCTTAAAGTTAACCTACTGTCATTTTGCAACATCTCTGCAGCTTTGCCAATGTTGACATCTGTAACCGTGGTAGATGGTCTCCCAGAAAGCGCTTCGTCAGTCACTCACGTATTATCCTCTCTGAAGTGCTTCCACCACCAAAATACTCCAGCACGGCTAATTATTTCTCCATCGTATGCTTGCCGTAACATTTCATGAGTTTCATTTCCACTTTTCCCAAGGTTAACCCAAAATTCAATCACAAATCTCTGACGTAATCTCACAGACACGTCTTCTTCATTTGGCATGACGAAACGTACGAAGATTTTCCACTCACTGTGACCAAACAAAGAAGGCTAGGGCAGTCCAACCGCAGGTTCAGACACATGGATGTATAAAGTTCACAATAATCAGGCAGTCTCATTACTTTTAATTCAGCCCTCATATTTGTTTATTTGTAGTCACTACACTGTACTCGGGGCGTACAGACACTGTACTCTGGGCGTACAGTATTTCAGTACCACTAAACCACATTTATTTTATGTGTGGTCTCTCAGTTCAGTGCTCTTACCCCCCCCACACGTCACTTAGTTTAGTACGGTGAGCCTGTGTGCTATTCAATTTAAGCGACACTATGTCTTCCAAGGGAAACGCTGCAAAGGCTTCCCAGGAGAGGGGTGCTCCTGTGCTGCGTGCTTATACCCGCAAAGCATATAAAGAACATTTTTAATGTTCAGCTCAGGATCACACTGGCCTTTGTGACCGGTGTTCTGCGGAAGCACATGACCAGTCTCTCCCAGACGTGGTGACCCCACAGGAACCTGCATGGGCAGCCTCCCTGTCAACTGCTATGCAGGAGTTGGTGTCCCAATTGGTAGATTCCCAGGCAGCCCCGCTCGCATCAGCAGCTTCTGGCTTTACATCAACTGGCCTCTTCTCATCCTGCTCTCAGGGACCAGCATGGGTTCAAGGTTTGTCCTAATCTATCCAGGGTTTGGTGCAGGTTTCCAGCTCCCTATATCACATGCTGGAGCTCTCAACTAATCGCAAGGCAACCCGAAGGGAGGGTTCTACGCCTATCCATTCAGGCTATTACTCCCAGTCTGACAACTTCTTGGAAGACTGAGTTATCCCAGACTTAGGTGGTTGATTCCGCCTAGACTCAGGACGAGCACCTAGCTCAAGTATATGTTGATGCCTTGGTAAAAGCAGTTAGGTCTGCATTACTTAGTGAGGATTCGGATACCTCTCCAGCTTTGGCAGTGCCCCTCTTCAAAAGAAAGAAGAAATAGTCGACAGTCTTACCTCCCTCTGCTCATCCAGAGGATATTTTAGCGGAAGATTGGTTGCATCCTAATACAAAATTATTAGTTGCCAAACGAATCTCGTCCTTTTATCCACTTCCTCCGGAAGATCGGAAAAAGTGGGGAACACCTCTCCCAGTGGATGCCCACATTGCTTGATTAGTGAAGCCAACCACACTTCTCATACCCAATGTAGCCTCTCTCAGGGACCCCACAAACAGGAATTTAGAGAACTTTTTTACTAATTCCATTTTTACTAATTCCGGGGCAGCCTTACACCAAGCTCTTGGTTTGGCCTGGGTGCCAAGGTCCTGGGTCGCTAGGCAGATTCTCTGGAAGAAGGACTCCACTCGGGAGCTTGTTAGTTGGCCTGCCTCTCCATAGTGGATACCATCAGAGAGGCGGGTACTTACTTGGACAAGGCCACTATAAATTCGGGAATCCTATCCTCAAAAGGTGTTGCATTCTCCGTGGCAGCTAGATGGGCACTTTGGCTTAGGTCCTGGAGAACGGACAGAGAGTCCAAGAAGGCTTTGAAGGCTCTCCCATTCTCCAGTGAGGTTCTCTTTGGCCCGAAACTGGATTAGATTATAACCATGGTTGCGGCATCCAAAAACAGCCTTCCTAACCTCAGCGACTCTAAGGTCTAAAGGATTCTCCTTTCACCCTCATGAAAAGCAGAGATGTCAGCCCTCTTTCTACAAAAGTCCCAAGTCCAGAAGCTGTCAGGCCACTGCCAAGCTCCTAAACCGGCCGCAGTATGATGGGGTGGTTTCCCATCTGGAATTTCCCAGTGTGGGCAGCAGTCTCCTGCGCTTTGCCGACATATGGCTGGAAACAACCTTGGATGCCTGGGTAATGGGCATCGTGTCCCAAGGATACTCTTTGACCTTTCGGGAACGCCCTCCAGTTCAGTTCTTTTCCACCAGGTTACCAGTCGATGTCGGAAAGGTGGCCGCCCTCCATCAGGACTCTCTTGACCTCCAATGTTATTGTCCCAGATCTCTTCCTGTTATTCAAATATGTTCCTTGTCCCAAAACTGGACAGTTCCTTCCAGCCCATCTTCCACTTGAAAAAAACTTCGCTCCATTCTGGACTCCATTTGGACAGCAGCAAGATAAAGACATTATGGAGGTTTTGAGGTTTGGCTTATCCTGAGATGGGACATATATACATACATATATATATATATATATATATATATATATATATATATATATATAAAAAGTATACGTCTATTGAAAGATTACTGGAAGTGGGACTATATATGTGGAGAACTGCTGGAACCGTTCTAGGGTGATTCACTTTTATATACTATATGAGAATTTGATATTGGTTTTTGCGCATTGATTGCATTTTATTATATGTAATTCAGCCCGTAGGCTCTCAGACTTGGGTACATTCTCCCACCACGTGCCTTTGTTTGTTTTCTGCCATGACCACGCTGTCCTCCGTGCTATCTCCCAAAAGTGGTATCACGTTTTCATATTAATCAGGAGATCGTGGTCCCTTCCCTTTCAGCTTCGGATAATACGGACTCATTCTCTGCTCACCTTGGACGAGAGGCTCTTCGCACTTATGTTGATCAGAGTAAGACCGTTTCGGAAGTCTGACTCTCTGTTCATCCTATATGACTTCCACAAGCGTGGCTAACCAGCTTCCAAGCAAACTTGACCCGCTGGTTGCGCCCTACAATTCGTCAGTCCCTACGTCGCATATTCCACTAGATCTGTGGGGGTCTCGAGTGGCTCGCTGTGGTGCCTGTGCGGAGCAACTCTGTTAGGTGGCCACATGGTCCTCTGCTCTTACCTTTTACAGCTTTGACACCTTCGCCTCTGCCGATGCAGCTTTTAGGCTTATTGGTTTTTGGAGCAGCACAGGAGTGTTCCCTCCCCTAAACGGACAGCTTTGGGATGTTCCACAGTCCCAGTGCCTCACATTGGATGAGAGAAAAAAGGGGATGGATTCAGAATAAAGGTAAAACAAAAATCCCCTTTTTTTAAATAATTAAATAAATAAATATGCTGTCAGCTGGGACCCGCCAGAGATGACCAGGCCAAAGCAATTTGGCTAATTATGTGATGATATAGCCATTCTTTAGCAAGCTGAAGAGGCAATTACAAATAATAATGTATTGTAGCACAGTAGACTGAATTTATGATAACTGGTCTAATTTACGTATACTACCACCTACTTGTGAGCTGGAGACTTCAGTTGGCATGTATGCTATACTACGTGTTAAAAATGCTCACATTTGTATTCATAAGAAATTGTACTTGGCCGGCAACCACAGGCTGCTTTTTTCTTTTATTTTTTATTTAGTTTGCTTCAACAATGTTGATGCACTGTGTAAAACAATAAACCTTAGTGCTACAGAGACATTGATCAGTTTTTTAACACTAGCGCGATGCAGGGGTGACACTGGAAGCCCTTTGTTACGCTTAGGCTTTTGGATGCTGCCTGCTCCATATTTGGAGTTCAATGCAAATTGCAAACATTGAAAACAACTGAGTGCACCTCCACTGGCCTTCCCAACTGCAAACACAAGCACTTGTTAACCACATGTCAAACGGATTCATGTTTGACATGCAGTGTCACTACTGTTAGAACCTGTGTTGTACAAACAGCAGAGGGAATAATGCCTAAAGCTGGCCATGCGCTAAACGATTATATTTCAGGTTCAACTGATGCACAACAGTTCTGAACCATTATCATTTAGTGTACATAAATCACATAGATATGGCAGCGAAATGTCAGGATCATTTGATTTGATTCTCAAACATGTTCAAAATACCTTGTTGGACTCGCAGCTTCTCATGTTCAATTCTGAGCTGTATATTTTCCTTTTCAAAATCTGTAGTGAGCGCTTCTCTCTCCTCTGTGAGACTCCTGATGTGAGCCACATAGCTCTCGACCTGGTGAAAAAATAAAATACTTGATGCATTTGTAATGTTTATAGTGTGATCATTTACAGCAGGTTAAATTATTAAAGCTATTAGTGATGTTATCAGTCGTAGATGATAAGTAAATATGTAAAATTATTAGTTTTTATATGCAGAAACACAGTTACAAACCAAACTCACTGCTGTGGATTATGTGGATATCTGAAGATCTCTCAGGTTCCTTCGATTTTCTGCATAACATCCTTTATCCCAGGA